>CM060655.1:39291826-39479326 GCA_030686955.1 Odontamblyopus rebecca
CGACCCGGGGATTGAACCCGCAACCTTCTTGCTGTGAGGCCTGAGTCTTGCCACTCAGCCACCGTGCAGTTAATTCACATTTTGCGGAAGGAGAGGCAGGAGCGCGCACAGACTCACCGCGGATATCGTGCGTAAAAGTTGTGGAAGTTGGAAATCCAGTTGCGCATTTTTCAGCAACTCCAAACTGCGCAGTCCACGTCTTCCTCTGCGGCGTCGTGCCCAAACGGTTTGTTTTGGTTTTGCGGCGCGTCGTGGCCGCGTCTGCCCCGTGCGTCCCGTCGTGCGCGTCCTCGGGAAGGTCACGTGACAGGGCCGCGGAACGGGGGCGCGCGTAAAACCAAAACGCGCCGGGGAGTCAGGGGGCGGACCTGCGTGAAGTTTGGCCCCCATCAAACTCAAACCTACACAAACTATCTCAATTGTTTGTTCTTCGTTTGTGCTGCAAAAAGTTTCGTTTGTGCTTCTTTAGTTTTTGAGAAATGTACGATTCTTTTACAGGTCAAACTGGGGTCAAACAGTCCCACAGGAAGCTTCAAAATGCACTAAAATGTCCAAAATGGAGTCAGTCGTTTGTGCTTTGTTTGTGCTGCAAAAAGTTTCATTTGTGCGATTCTGGTTCGATATTCGCAGTTTTATTTTCAGTCAATGACGTCGTCCAGCCCCTCAAAATGTTAAATCGAGCTCAAAACAGGCAGAAAATTACGCGTAACGTTTGTATTTCATTTGTGCTGTTTTATGCTGTCACAATTTTCATTTGCGCGAGTTTATTTCTAAAATTATTAATGATTATTTTTGCGGAAATTATATAATGTCATTTCCGCTCAGTTGACAAGTGGCGATAAACGATCTGAGGCTGTGGAAAAGTCCGTGTTATTCTATAAAATATGAATCAAAAGCAAATGACTAAAGACTGAGACAGACTTTTCCACAGCCTCAGGTCGTTTATCTTCTCTAGTTTTGCGGAGTTTTGCTAAAGTCGACGCCGTCAGAAATGACATCACATAATTACTGCAGAAATAATAATGAATAATGTTAGAAATAAACTCGCACAAATGAAAATTGTTACAGCACAAACAAAATAGAAACTCTTTGTATAATTTCTGCTTGTTTTGAGGGGCTGGATTTGCATTTTGTAAACAGTCATTATTTATGTTTTTGTCCTTAGTTTACAGCATTTTTCACACCTGCCTAAGACTTTTGCACAGGACTGTACTTTATATAACTTATGCCTTATGTGACTCCAGTCTGTTGCTATCTTTTTATTGCTACCTCTTTATAGCCATGTGTGAGCCACTGTGTCCAAGTCATTTGCCTTGTGGATCAATAAAGTTTGTCTAAGTCCATTAAAAAACATGCATAAAAATGATTATTACAGGATTTTTGTATTTTATTTTATCTTATGTTACACAAAATGTACTTATGTGAGCTTTAAGTCAAGTTCTAATGTTGTTAACGTGTCAAAAACAGACCTGGAATTGAGTTTTGTTTCATTCATGTTTGAGTAACACTTTATTATTCCTCTGTCTCTATCTGCACAGCTCAAAACGTTCTGTTCCACCTCGTGATGTCATGAAGCCATAGTTTTCAAGTGAACAGCTCCTTTTACCTTTACACTACTTTTACACTGAAACGAATCAGCGTATTGGAAACGTTTTGCGTCCAGACACGTCGCCCAAAACACTCAGGCTGGAGTCACGTCGTCGCGACACCACGTGGAGCAAGGAGCAGAGCATCGTGTCTGAAGTTGCAGCAGCCGATTTCAACCTGAGGAAGACGGTAAACATGAAAACAGTCTTTTCATGGCCTGATGCTGTTTCACGTTTGTCTCGGGCACAGGGGTCAAATCTCAGATCCAGATCCAGCCCTCCAAGACCTTTAATCTGACCCGCGGCTGATTTTCTATTAAAATAGTACATTTTTCAGATTTTTACGGTAATTTTCTGCGCCTCTTTGCATAGCGGCGTCTCCAGCTCCTCTGTACGCGGCGCCTCCCACCAGAGCAGCACAAATGAAGACTTTCCTCTTTCCAAACGCTCCTAAGGGACGATCGTTTTGACTGTGACCGTGACCCTCATCAGCAAAATGTCAGAAATGAGTAAAGCGAATACTGAGTGCAGGATTTTCCCAGTAAAATTGACTAATTCTTAGCTGTTCACAGAGCCGAATGGGAAACCTGCGCTGTTTGTGTTCGCAACAAGTGGCGGTGCTCAAAGAAAATCATCTTAAACACCTCTACGAGACACAGCGAAAAACACAATCACTTGAACGGAGAATTGAGAAGACAGAAGATAAACGAATTATTGCTGAGACTGAAGAAACAGACGTCTGTTTTCACCAGGAGCCGAGAGGTCAGTGACGCTGCTGTGAAAGAAGCTGCCTGACCGAGCGTCCATCCTCCATCCATCTTCTTCCGCTTATCTGGGGCCGGGTCGCGGGGGCAGCAGTCTAAGCAGGGGCTCCCAAGCTTCCCTCTCCCCAGCCACTTCGAGCTGGAGGAAGCTGACCGAGCATAATATTATAATCTTTTGGAAAATAAAATCAAATAAAAAAAGACTTCAGTAATAGATTTGAGTTTCTCTGCTCAAATATTTGGACTTATTGCTGTTTTCGGGGTAAATCTGCCATGAGTTTTCTGATCCGGCCCCTTTGGGATCACAGTACGTCGTACACGGCCCCTGGACCAAGATGAGTTTGACGGCCCTGGTCTTGGGTTTGTTTGAACTGTTTTCCACAGGAGCGTCACATGACCAGTGTCGCGAACCAGCGAACCAGGAAGTCACAAGTCCCAGAGACGTGGCCCAATAAGGACGACAACTGGAGCAACTACGGCAACTACGGCAACTACGTCAGCGTATCAACGTTTCCAGGCGTCCAAACGGCGCCTGATCAGATCCGCGTTCGGGTGAATATGTGTGAGCTGGTGTTTCCGGATCGTTCCGTCTCCGGAGCCATTTTCCATGGGATTAGTTTGGACGAACACTGTATCCACAACGAAAACGAATGGAATACAAACTAGCGCGGACGAGGCCTCAGCTCAGTAAAGATCGGCAGATCCAGGGCTGAAATGATCCAAACGATTCTAGTGAAAGTTGATGGAAACTAAAAACACAAAGGAGCATTTCCTGTATGACCGCAGCGACATCGCAAGGTCGAACTGAGAGTTTCCGGTTTAAATCTGCAGGATTCGTGTGTCGAACATGCGTGAATGAAACAAAAACGCGACTCCAGCTCTGTTTTCGAGGCGTTAACCACGTTCTAACGCGACTTAACGCTCGAAAAGGGTTCCGTTTGTGGGATTTCGGACCTTTAAACTCCGCATTCCTCAGTCAGGATTTATCGATAAAGCGCTAATGCCGCGGACTGTGACTGTGATGTGATTGTGGTTAAAGTCCCACTGGAGACAGCCTCATCCTGTGGGGTCACACTGCGGTCACCCGTCTGCCTCCTTCCCCCGCTCCATCCCTCCTTTTCTTTCGCTTTCCTCCTCTCTCTTTCTCGTTACGTCTCGTTTGAGCCCCGAGCTCAGAGCTTCATGGAGTTTGTCTGTTCGCTCTCTCTCCCGCTCTCTTTTTTTCCCCTCCCTCTGTTTTTACTCTCTGTCTCTCTCTTCTCTCCTTCTCTTCATTGACTTCTTTCCCATTCTTGCTGTCACCCCTTCTTTTCTCTCTATCTCTCTTCTTCTCCTCCTCTTCCCTCTCTCCGCCTTGACTTCTTACCCCACTCCCAACTCCCCCATCCCTCTCTTCGTAGACGTCTGTCCCTCCTTCTTCTCTCTCTCTCTTCTCTCTCCTCTCCCTCTCTTCACTGACTTGTGTCCCTTCCTCTCTCCTTTCCCTCCCCCGCTCCTCTCCCTCTCTTTATTGACTTCTGTCCCTCTCTCCTCCCTCTCTTCCCTCGCTCCTCCCTCTCCTCTCTCTCCTCCTCTCTGAATCGATTCTTCTCTCTCCTCCTCCTCTCCTCCCTCTCTCCAGACCGATTCCTTGTTTCCCTCTCTCCTCCCTCTCTCCTCCTTCTCTCCTCTCTCCTCCCTCTCTCCTCCCTCTCCTCTTTCTCCAGATTGATCCCTCTCTCCTCTCTCTCTCCTCCTCCCTCTTCTCTCCTCCCTCTCCTCCCTCTCCTCTCTCCTCCCTCTCCTCCTCTCCTCTTTTTCCAGATCAATCCCTCTCTCCTCTCCTCTCCAAATCGATCCCTCTCTCCTCGTCTCCTCCTCTCTCCTCTCCTTTTCTCCCCAGACTGATCCCTCTTTCCTCCTCTCTCCTTCTCTCCTCCCTCTCCTTTCCTCCTCCCTCCCCAGATTGATCCCTCTTTCCTCCCTCTCTCCTCCTCTCTGGATCGATCCCTCTCTCCTCCTCTCCTCTCTCCTCTCCAGATCGATCCCTCTCTCCTCCTCCTCCTCCTCTTTCTCCAAATCAATCCCTCTCTCCGCTCCACGGCTCCGCACACAGATCGATCCCTCTCTCCTCCCTCTCTCCTCCTCCCTCCTCCTCTTTCTCCAGATCTATCCCTCTCTCCTCCCTCTCCTCTCCTCCCCTTTCTCCAGATCGATCCCTCTCTCCTCTCCTCCTCCTCTCCTCCTCTTTCTCCAGATCGATCCCTCTCTCCTCCTCCCTCCTCTCCTCCTCCTTCTCCAGATCGATCCCTCTCTCCTCTCCTCCTCCTCTTTCTCCGGATCGATCCCTCTCTCCTCCCTCTCTCCTCCCTCTCCTCTCCTCCTCTTTCTCCAAATCGATCCCTCTCTCCTCCTACCTCTCCTCTCCTCCTCCTCTCCTCCTCTCCAGATCAATCCCTCTCTCCTCTCCAGATCAATCCCTCTCTCCTCCCTCTCCTCTCCTCCTCCTCTCCTCTGGATCGATCCCTCTCTCCGCTCCACGGCTCCGCACACAGATCGATGGAGCGGAGTCGCCCAGTGTAGCTCTAATTATGGCATCAGGAGCATCGACGAAGAGTCTAAAGATGAGCAGATAAAACACTGAATGAGAGACGTTAACTCGATCACACGCACTCTTTCTCCCCCTCCCTCTGTCTCTTTATCTGCCTCTCTTCCCTCTCTCCCTCTGAGCAGAAAAAAACACTGAATGAGGAACGTTAACCTGCTCACACCACACGCTGTGTAAAAGAGCGGGAAGAGGGACGTCACCTCAGCTCCAGTCAAATGAAGCTCAACGAGGCTGCGGTTACAGGAGCGAATTTGAAGCCCAGTTTCATATTTGTGGACAAAATAGTGAAATAAAAACCCCAGGATCATGTAGAGCATTAATATGGACTTTTTAAGAACAAAATAATGACACTTCCTCCTGCGCCTCCTGCTCCTCCTGCTCCTCCAGCTCCTCCAGCTCCTCCTGCTCCTCCAGCTCCTCCAGCTCCTCCAGCTCCTCCAGCACCTCCTGCTCCTCCAGCTCCTCCAGCTCCTCCAGCTCCTCCAGCTCCTCCAGCTCCTCCAGCACCTCCTGCTCCTCCAGCTCCTCCAGCACCTCCTGCTCCTCTAGCTCCTCCAGCACCTCCTGCTCCTCCAGCTCCTCCAGCTCCTCCAGCTCCTCCAGCTCCTGCAGCTCCTCCAGCTCCTCCAGCACCTCCTGCTCCTCCAGCTCCTCCAGCACCTCCTGCTCCTCCAGCTCCTCCAGCTCCTCCAGCTCCTCCAGCTCCTCCAGCTCCTCCAGCTCCTCCAGCACCTCCTGCTCCTCCAGCTCCTCCAGCTCCTCCAGCTCCTCCAGCTCCTCCAGCTCCTCCAGCTCCTCCTGCTCCTCCAGCTCCTCCAGCTCCTCCAGCTCCTCCAGCTCCTCCAGCTCCTCCAGCACCTCCTGCTCCTCCAGCTCCTCCAGCTCCTGCAGCTCCTGCAGCTCCTCCAGCTCCTCCTGCTCCTCCAGCTCCTCCAGCTCCTCCAGCTCCTGCAGCTCCTCCAGCTCCTCCAGCTCCTGCAGCTCCTCCAGCACCTCCTGCTCCTCCAGCTCCTCCAGCTCCTGCAGCTCCTCCAGCTCCTGCAGCTCCTGCAGCTCCTCCAGCTCCTGCAGCTCCTGCAGCTCCTCCTGCTCCTCCAGCTCCTGCAACTCCTCCTGCTCCTCCAGCTCCTGCACCTCCTCCAGCTCCTCCAGCACCTCCTGCTCCTCCAGCTCCTCCAGCTCCTGCAGCTCCTCCAGCTTCTCCTGCTCCCCCAGCTCCTCCAGCTCCTGCAGCTCCTCCAGCTCCTCCAGCTCCTGCACCTCCTCCAGCTCCTCCTGCTCCTCCAGCTCCTGCAGCTCCTCCAGCTCCTGCAGCTCTTCCAGCTCCTGCAGCTCCTGCAGCTCCTCCAGCTCCTCCTGCTCCTCCAGCTCCTCCAGCTCCTGCTGGAGCTCCTGGTTTACTTCTGATTTAGACCTGGTTTAGACCAGTTTTAGACCTGGTTTAGACCTAGTTTAGGTCTGGTTTACTTTTGATTTAGACCTGGTTTAGACCTAGTTTAGATCTGATTTAGTTCTGATTTAGATCTGGTTTAGACCAGTTTTAGACCTGGTTTGGACCAGTTTCAGATGGTTTAGAACTAGTTTAGATCTGGTTTAGTTCTGATTTAGACCTGATTCAGACCAGTTTTAGACCTGGTTTAGATCTTGTTCTGGCCTGGTTCAGATTTGCATTTACGTCCAAGTGAGACTTTCTTCTAATCTGGTTTTAATCTGGTTCAAGACTCCGTCTCCTCTCATTTCCTTCAGCTCTGGTTGGTCCATCAGGTCATAGTTCAGAAAATAAAGTCATTTTTCTCATTTAAAAGTCTTGAGGTTGTGTTTTTTTCCATTATTGAAAAAGTAAATCTGAAATCCTGGTGATTCTAAGCCCCTGTTGGTCTAATCTGCCCGTCGGCGCCCCCTCTGTCCTCTCAGGGATTATTCACATGTTTCTGATGCAGATTTAAGGAGATTTAAATATGAAATTACACGAGAACTTTGAGGTTATAGATCAGAGCAGGATTAGGAGAGCGCAGATGTGAACTGTGTGTTCAAAACACTGAGGGGCCTGTGGGACTGTTCTGAGACCTGGTTTAGACCTGGTTTAGACCTGGTTTAGACCTGATTTAGACCAAGTTTAGTCCAGGTTTAAACATTATTTAAATCACATTTAGAAATGGCTCGATCCTTTTTAGAAGTACGTGAGTTGTTTATTCAGATTTTAAAGCCAAATGACAGTAGTTTACCACCACCGGGTCTGGAGTGAATGAAGAATGCTCTGTAAAATGCTGTGTAAAGCACTTTGGGGACATGTGTCTGTGTAAAGCGCTATATAAATAAACCTTACCTTACCTTACCTTGGTAACATACGAAGCTGCTCCGCTGGACGGATTGTTGGAACATTACGGCGACCGGAGTCAGGAGCCTCACCGAGTGTTACGTTCTGTGCTTCAACATCATATTATGGTGTGTGTGAGGACCTGAAATGGCCCCTGTTCAGACACACTGACTCACACGACCGAGTGAAGCAAACTAACTTAGTGCTGCCGTCACTCCAGGTGGATTAACCAAAGAACTCCAACCGCTAGATCTCCGCGTCAGTTCGTTCAGAGTTAAATTGCAGCCGCGTGGAGGCGTCGGACGACAGAAGACGAACGCACATTCACCGAGGCAGAGAGGTGAAGCTGGGCAAGTCAAGCCACGATCTGCCGATGGATCGCGGACGCCCGGGCGAAGGGATCGGTGTCGCTTAATGCGCCTTATGTTTGAAAATAGACCCGTTCATTGATATTACGCCTCATAACGCCAAAAGTAGAAGTCCCAAAAATACGGTATTCTTCTTAAAAATAATAAATGCTCTTTAAGTGGGTGGTTTGTTCTGATTTTAAAGCCGAATTAAGTTATTCCTGGATCATGTAAACGTTTATACTTCAAAATAATCCCGGTGGTTGGTGCTCGTTGCGTCGCCTTCGATCCGGCTCCTCCAGTCGTCTCTTGGGACTTTCCTCCACGTCTCTTTGGATTTGTGAGCGGGATGTGGGAGTGGGCTGAGGTGTGGCAGCCTCAGACTCAGTTTGTCTTCTTCCTCCTTCTCCGACACTCTTCCCTTCTCCTCCTCAGCTCACAGACAGAAAGCGTGAGGACAGAATTCTCCAGCCGCTACTTCATTATCATCGGAACGACCACGGGAAAAGTTCGGATCGCGTTTGCATCGGCGGCGACACGACACACCGAGATGACAGAAAAGCCGGGAGCAGCTGAAGTGTGGGTTTTCTTCCCAGAGACGGAAATACGTTTGCGTCGCTGTCCGATCAGCACCTTCCCCAACCCACAGACGCTGAATTAAATAACGTGTTTCGATGTAAACCTCAATTCCATATTATTATTTCCATGTAAACTCGAAGGAGAATATTTTAATTCCGAACTATTTAATTCATAACAATTAACAGAAGAGGAGGAGGAGGAAGAGTATTTTAAAGCCTGTCCCAAAGACGGAAATACGTTTGCGTCGCTGTCCGATCAGCACCTTCCCCACCCCCAGACGCTGAATTAAATAAATCCGATTTAACGTGTTTTCCGTGTAAACCTCAACTCGGAATGATTATTTCCACGTAAACGTCCATCCTCCCCTCTACAGCGCACCTTTAAGACACAAAAAGGCTATAAAAACATCATCAGTAAGAACCCGCGACCATGTTCAAACAGTAACATGGATTAAAAATATCATGTACTGTGACGTTGGTGCATGACTCACATTAGCTCCGTATATTAAAGGTCCTGTTTTATGCTAATGCCCCTTCCGCCCCCTGCTGAGGTAATGAGTCCTGCTGCACTGGAGCTGTTCGTGTGGAGAGGCCGGGGGCGTTCACGGTCCGTCCTCACGGAGCCCGACGCACTGGAAAAACAACACCAACACGGAGACATTTAAAGGGTTTATGTCGGATTATTGTCTGATTTATGCCAGAATCACAGACCTGGAGTTGGGTTTTGTTTCATTCACAAACCAGAATCGTTTTGGTAATTTCAGGCCTGGAATTGGCTTTTTTCTACTGAACGAAAGGTAAAAGGAGGAGTGAAGGTGAAAACGAGAGCGCTTCATGACATCACGAGGTGGAACGGAGCGTTTTGAGGTTTGGAGATGTAGATTTTTCTTTTTTCTATCTCTCGCTCATAATATCTCTTTCTTTTTCTTCATCTCTACCTCTTTCTTTCGCGCTCTCCTTCTTTCTCTGTCTCCCTCTTGAGCGCTCTTTCTTTCTTTCTCCCCGTCAATCTCTCTTTCTGTCTCTCTCTCTCTGTCTTTCTTTCTCTCACTATCTCGATCTCTCTTTCCCATCTCTCTCTTGACCTTTTTCATTCTCTCTTTCTCTATATCAATCCCTCTCTTTATTTTGATCTCTCTTTCTCTCTCTCTCGATCTCTCTCTTGATCTCTCTCTTTCTCTCTCTCTTGATCTCTCTCGATTTCTCTCTTTCTCTCTCTTGATCTCTCTTTCTCTCTCTCTTTCTCTCTCTCTTGATCTCTCTCAATCTCTCTCTTTCTCTCTCTCTTGATCTCTCTCGATTTCTCTCTTTCTCTCTCGATCTCTCTTTCTCTCTCTCTTTCTCTCTCTCTTGATCTCTCTCTTTCTCTCTCTCTTGATCTCTCTCGATCTCTCTCTTTCTCTCTTTCTCTCTCTCTTGTTCTCTGTCTTTCTCTCTCTCTCTCGTTTTGTAGTGTAGTGGTCTGTACTCCGTATTCTCTCTCTCTCTATTTCTTTATTTCTCTCTCTCTTTCTCTTGATCTCTCTCAGTCTCTTGATCTCTCAACCTCTATCCCAATCTCTCTCTTTCTCAGTCTCTCTTTCAATCTATCTCTCAATCGATCTCTTTCTCTCGATCTCTATCCCAATCTCTCTCTTTTTCTCGATCTCTATCCCAATCTCTCTCTTTCTCAGTCTCTCTCTTTCTCTCAAGCTCTCTCAGTCTCTCAATCTCTCTCATTCTCTCTCTCAATCTCTCTCTTTCTCTCCATCTCTATCCCAATCTCTCTCTTTCTCAGTCTTTCTCTCAATCTCTCTCTTTCTCTCGATCTTTATCCCAATCTCTTTCTTTCTCCATCTCTTTATTTCTCTTGACCTCTCAGTCTCTCTCTTTCTCTCTCCATCTCTATCCCAATCTCTCTCTTTCTCAGTCTTTCTCTCAGTCTATCTCTTTCTCTCGATCTCTATCCCAATCTCTTTCTTTCTCCATCTCTTTCTTTCTCTTGACCTCTCAGTCTCTCTCTTTCTCTCTCAATCTCTCTCCCAATCTCTCTCTTTCTCTCTCTCAATCTATCTCTTTCTCTCGATCTCTATCCCAATCTCTCTTTCTCAGTCTCTCTCTCAATCTATCTCTTTCTCTCACTCTCTATCCCAGTCTCTCTCTTTCTCAGACTCTCTCTTTCTCTCTCTCAGTCTATCTCTTTTTCTCAATCTCTATCCCAATCTCTCTCTTTTTCTCGATCTCTATCCCAAGCTCCTCAAAGAGCCCTGGACTATCCTGGCTGGCGCAACCTGCCTTGCGTGACCGTTTTAACTCTAAGGGGTCCTCACTCACTGGAGCAGCTGCTGGAGAGGACTGGTCTGACATGGACAACATAGAGACTCTGGCTGCTCACCTGGGCCTGAGGTCGGTTACGCACGCTGGAGGCGACTCCTGTGTCACTGGAGGCAGCGGCTGACGGAGCAGGAGTGGACTCTGCTCAGAGGGTTCACCTCTGGCTCACTGTCTCCAGACTCCACTGACCCCTTCCCCAGCATCATCCCGAGTCCTGACCTCACGGACTCTTCAGGCCCCCTGCTGGCAGATCCTATATCTGCATCCCTGGAAGCAGCCTCTGGAAAGACTTTCTACAGACTGATGGTCCAGGCCCTGAACCATCACAGACTCTGTGCTCGTGTGGACACAGTGTGGAGAGCTCACCTGGGCCTGGCCCCCACCCTTAGCCCAGCCTGGGGCTTCCTGTACAAGCCCCCCCCCCCCTCACCAAGAGACAGGGAGACCTGCAGTGGAGGCTGCTGCACGGGGCAGTGGAGGTTAACTCCTTGATCCATCATATGAACAGTGCTGTGGGGGAGGGCTGTCCCTTCTGTGGGATCAGGGGGACCGTGTTCCTCTGTTTTTGGGAGTGTGAGCGTCTGACACAGCTGTTCCACCTGCTGGGGGCAGTGTTCAGGAGTGTGGGGCAGGTGTTTAATGCCCAGGTGTTTGTGTGTGGGCTCAGATACTCTGCACAGAGCAGGAGGAGGGGCAGGCTGCTGAGCTTCTTGCTAGGACAGGCCAAGATGGCGGTGTATGTGAGCAGGAAGAGGAGGCTGCAGACTCAGAGTGGGGTCAGTGTGAGGACGTTGTTTGTCAGGATGGTGCAGGCCAGACTCAGACTGGAGTTTGGCCCCTGCTCCGTGAACAGTGTTGAGGAGGAGGAGGGTTTTGAGGAGCGCTGGGGCTTTGGGGGGTGTCAGCCTGTGTGAAGGAGGGACAGCTCTTTTTTGGACCTCTGTTTTTGTAAATAATGCAAATAGTGTAAATAGTGTAAATAGTGTAAATAGTGTAAATAGTGTAAATAGTCTGTATATGTAATGTCATTGTCATGTAAATAACACGAGGTGTGAGTTCAGTGAAAAAATGTTTTGACAGACACAATAAAGGCCTGTTAAAAATTAAAAATCTCAAGCTCTCTCAGTCTCTCAATCTCTCTCGTTCTCTCTCTCAATCTATCTCTTTCTCTCGATCTTTATCCCAATCTATTTCTTTCTCCATCTCTTTCTTTCTCTTGACCTCTCAGTCTCTCTCTTTCTCTCTCCATCTCTCTCCCAATCTCTCTCTTTCTCTCTCTCAATCTATCTCTTTCTCTCGATCTCTATCCCAATCTCTCTTTCTCAGTCTTTCTCTCAATCTATCTCTTTCTCTCGATCTTTATCCCAGTCTCTCTTTCTCTCTCTCAATCTATCTCTTTCTCTCGATCTCTATCCCAATCTCTCTTTCTCAGTCTCTCTCTCAATCTATCTCTTTCTCTCGATCTCTATCCCAATCTCTCTTTCTCAGTCTTTCTCTCAATCTATCTCTTTCTCTCGATCTCTATCCCAATCTCTTTCTTTCTCCATCTCTTTCTTTCTCTTGACCTCTCAGTCTCTCAGTCTCTCTCTTTCTCTCGATCTCTATCCCAATCTCTCTTTCTCAGTCTCTCTCTCAATCTATCTCTTTCTCTCACTCTCTATCCCAGTCTCTCTTTCTCTCTCTCTCGATCTCTCTCTTTCTCTCTCTCTTGATCTCTCTCTTTCTCTCTCTCTTGATCTCTCTCGATTTCTCTCTTTCTCTCTCTTGATCTCTCTTTCTCTCTCTCTTTCTCTCTCTCTTGATCTCTCTCAATCTCTCTCTTTCTCTCTCTCTTGATCTCTCTCGATTTCTCTCTTTCTCTCTCGATCTCTCTTTCTCTCTCTCTTTCTCTCTCTCTTGATCTCTCTCTTTCTCTCTCTCTTGATCTCTCTCGATCTCTCTCTTTCTCTCTTTCTCTCTCTCTTGTTCTCTGTCTTTCTCTCTCTCTCTCGTTTTGTAGTGTAGTGGTCTGTACTCCGTATTCTCTCTCTCTCTATTTCTTTATTTCTCTCTCTCTTTCTCTTGATCTCTCTCAGTCTCTTGATCTCTCAACCTCTATCCCAATCTCTCTCTTTCTCAGTCTCTCTTTCAATCTATCTCTCAATCGATCTCTTTCTCTCGATCTCTATCCCAATCTCTCTCTTTTTCTCGATCTCTATCCCAATCTCTCTCTTTCTCAGTCTCTCTCTTTCTCTCAAGCTCTCTCAGTCTCTCAATCTCTCTCTTTCTCTCTCACTATCTCTCTCTTTCTCTCCATCTCTATCCCAATCTCTCTCTTTCTCAGTCTTTCTCTCAATCTCTCTCTTTCTCTCGATCTTTATCCCAATCTCTTTCTTTCTCCATCTCTTTATTTCTCTTGACCTCTCAGTCTCTCTCTTTTTCAGTCTCTCTCTTTCTCTCTCCATCTCTATCCCAATCTCTCTCTTTCTCCAGTCTTTCTCTCAGTCTATTTCTTTCTTTTTAGAGATCGAGAGATCTCTATCCCAATCTCTTTCTTTCTCCATCTCTTTCTTTCTCTTGACCTCTCAGTCTCTCTCTTTCTCTCTCAATCTCTCTCCCAATCTCTCTCTTTCTCTCTCTCAATCTATCTCTTTCTCTCGATCTCTATCCCAATCTCTCTTTCTCAGTCTCTCTCTCAATCTATCTCTTTCTCTCACTCTCTATCCCAGTCTCTCTCTTTCTCAGACTCTCTCTTTCTCTCTCTCAGTCTATCTCTTTTTCTCAATCTCTATCCCAATCTCTCTCTTTTTCTCGATCTCTATCCCAATCTCTCTCTTTTTCTCGATCTCTATCCCAATCTCTCTCTTTCTCAGTCTCTCTCTTTCTCTCAAGCTCTCAAGTGGAGGCCACTAGCTGTGTCCATCCTGCAGAGGGTGTGGGGTCTGGGCCTCTCTCTGTTCCTCTCAAACCACCGACCGAATACCCTCCCCCTTTTCTATCGTGGCCTGGTGTCTGTGTGGAGCACGCTGAGGAGGCAGCGGCAGGGGAATAACTCACTCTACTGGCTCCTCAAAGAGCCCCTGGACTATCCTGGCTGGGCGCAACCTGCCTTGCGTGACCGTTTTAACTCTAAGGGGGTCCTCACTCTGGAGCAGCTGCTGGAGAGGACTGGTCCTGACATGGACAACATAGAGACTCTGGCTGCTCACCTGGGCCTGAGGTCGGTTCGCACGCTGGAGCGACTCCTGTGTCACTGGAGGCAGCGGCTGACGGAGCAGGAGTGGACTCTGCTCAGAGGGTTCACCTCTGGCTCACTGTCTCCAGACTCCACTGACCCCTTCCCCAGCATCATCCTGAGTCCTGACCTCATGGACTCTTCAGGCCCCCTGCTGGCATATCCTATATCTGCATCCCTGGAAGCAGCCTCTGGAAAGACTTTCTACAGACTGATGGTCCAGGCCCTGAACCATCACAGACTCTGTGCTCGCGTGGACACAGTGTGGAGAGCTCACCTGAGCCTGGCCCCCAACATTAGCCCAGCCTGGGGCTTCCTGTACAAGCCCCCCCTCACCAAGAGACAGGGAGACCTGCAGTGGAGGCTGCTGCACGGGGCAGTGGCGGTTAACTCCTTGATCCATCATATGAACAGTGCTGTGGGGGAGGGCTGTCCCTTCTGTGGGATCAGGGAGACCGTGTTCCACTGTTTTTGGGAGTGTGAGCGTCTGACACAGCTGTTCCACCTGCTGGGGGCAGTGTTCAGGAGTGTGGGGCAGGTGTTTAATGCCCAGGTGTTTGTGTGTGGGCTCAGATACTCTGCACAGAGCAGGAGGAGGGGCAGGCTGCTGAGCTTCTTGCTAGGACAGGCCAAGATGGCGGTGTATGTGAGCAGGAAGAGGAGGCTGCAGACTCAGAGTGGGGTCAGTGTGAGGACCATGTTTGTCAGGATGGTGCAGGCCAGACTCAGGCTGGAGTTTGGACTCTACTCCATGAACAGTGATGAGGAGGAGGAGGGTTTTGAGGAGCGCTGGGGCTTTGGGGGGTGTCAGCCTGTGTGAAGGAGGGACAGCTCTTTTTTGGACCTCTGTTTTTGTAAATAATGCAAATAGTGTAAATAGTGTAAATAGTGTAAATAGTGTAAATAGTGTAAATAGTGTAAATAGTGTAAATAGTCTGTATATGTAATGTCATTGTCATGTAAATAACACGAGGTGTGAGTTCAGTGAAAAAATGTTTTGACAGACACAATAAAGGCCTGTTAAAAATTAAAAATCTCAAGCTCTCTCAGTCTCTCAATCTCTCTCGTTCTCTCTCTCAATCTATCTCTTTCTCTCGATCTTTATCCCAATCTATTTCTTTCTCCATCTCTTTCTTTCTCTTGACCTCTCAGTCTCTCTCTTTCTCTCTCCATCTCTCTCCCAATCTCTCTCTTTCTCTCTCTCAATCTATCTCTTTCTCTCGATCTCTATCCCAATCTCTCTTTCTCAGTCTTTCTCTCAATCTATCTCTTTCTCTCGATCTTTATCCCAGTCTCTCTTTCTCTCTCTCAATCTATCTCTTTCTCTCGATCTCTATCCCAATCTCTCTTTCTCAGTCTCTCTCTCAATCTATCTCTTTCTCTCGATCTCTATCCCAATCTCTCTTTCTCAGTCTTTCTCTCAATCTATCTCTTTCTCTCGATCTCTATCCCAATCTCTTTCTTTCTCCATCTCTTTCTTTCTCTTGACCTCTCAGTCTCTCAGTCTCTCTCTTTCTCTCTCAATCTCTCTCCCAATCTCTCTCTTTCTCTCTCTCAATCTATCTCTTTCTCTCGATCTCTATCCCAATCTCTCTTTCTCAGTCTCTCTCTCAATCTATCTCTTTCTCTCACTCTCTATCCCAGTCTCTCTCTTTCTCAGACTCTCTCTTTCTCTCTCTCAATCTATCTCTTTCTCTCGATCTCTATCCCAATCTCTCTCTTTCTCAGTCTCTCTCTTTCTCTCGATCTCTTCCTCTCTTTCAATCTCTCTCTCTCTCTCTCTCTCAATTTCTCGATCTCTATCCCAATCTCTCTCTTTCTCAGTCTCTCTCTTTCTCTCGATCTCCTTCTCTCTTTCAGTCTCTCTCGATCTCTCTCCAAATCTCGCTCTTTCTCTCTCTTTGTCTCATTCTCTGTCTGTTTTTAGCTCCTCCTCTCTCTCTTTCATCAGTAAAGTAAAATAAACTCATTCAGCCTTCAGTCTCTTCACATCACGTTGCTCCCGTACGTTTCTCGTATTTTCCCGTCGATCCGGTCTGTTTTGCCGTGGTGCATGTTCAGTATTCCGGCTCCGAGCTTTGTGAGTGCGGCGTTCCCATCAGAGCCGGACCCGGGGGGCGGCAGCAGGAGTGCGCCGACTTCACACCAAACCACCGAAGAAAAAAAAACATGGGAAAAAACACAGAAAATCCTCCAAAAACAGTGGGAAAAAAACACAGAAAATCCTCCAAAAACCTGATCACCAAAACGCCGTGAAGGCCAGAGGGGGGAATTAGTGCAGAAAGAGGAGAGGAGAGAAACTGCAAAACGCCTGGACACGTTTTTACTGATTTTTGGTTAATTATTTTGGCGAAGCGCGGTAATTAACAGACCACACGCGCGATTAGAATGAACCCTAAAGCTGGACTCAAACGGGTAATTGAAAAGTCCATGTGCCGACGCAAAGGACTGAAACATGGTGATATCGTATCGTCAAAGGTCTCACAATAATATCGTGGAGCATCACAATGTATAAAATCCCAAGTCTCTTTGCTTAAATGAACAGTTCTGATGCAGAAATAGCTAAAAAAAAAACAGAGGGAACTACATAGACCATGATCCTTTGCTCCGTTTCAGTGCAGACGACATGAAGAAATAACTGTTCTCAGCACTTTTACATCTTCATTCTTTGGATTAAGTCTCGTGAAGCATTTTTAGAGGAAAAAGGAGCAGATTCACCACAAAATATTGTAATAAATATGTTACGTGAGATGTTTATGGTGAAAATATGGTACAGAGAGATTTGCTGCATGTACAGCTTCATCTTCTCTCTCCACTCCTCTCATTTCCTTTCTTTTCTCTGCTCCTCTTCTCTCTCCTTCCTCATCCCTCTCTCTCCTTCCTCCCTTCTCTCTCCCCCTCTCCTTTCTCTTCCCCCTTCCCTCTCCTAACCCTCTGTTCACTCTCTTCTTCCTCTCCTCTCTCTCCCCCCTGTTTGCTCTCTTCCCTCTCCTAACCCTCCTGCCCTCTCTTTGCTCTCTTCTCCCTCTCTTCTCTCTTCCCCCTCTCCGCTCTCTTCCTTTTCTCCCCCTCTCCTCTCTCTTCGTTCTCTTCTTTCTCTTTTCTCTCTCCTCTCCCTTCCCTTTCTCCCCCCTCTCCTCTCTCTTCCTCTCTCTTCCCCTCTCTTTCCTCTTTCCCCTCTTCCCTCCCCTCTCTCATCCTCTCCCCCGCTCTCATCCCTCTCTCTGCTCTCTTCTCTCTCTTCCCCTCCTCTCTCTCCCCCCTCTCCTCCCCCTCTCTTCCCTTTCCCCCCCCTCTCCTTTCTCTCTTCCCCCTGTTTGCTCTTTTCCCTCTCCTAACCCTCTCGACTCTCTCTTCCCCCTCACTCTCTCTCCTCCCCCTTTCTTCCCTCTCCTCTCTCTTTTCACTCTTCCTCCTCTTCGCTCTCCTAATCCTCTCTCCTCTCTCCTCCCTCTCTCTTCCTCCCCTCTCTTCCCCCTCTTTCCTCTCCCCCTCTCTTCCTCCTCCTCTCTTCCCCTCTCCTCTTCTCTTTCCTCCCCTCCTCCCTCTTTCTCCTCATCTCCTTTCCTCTCCCCCTCTCTCTCCCCCTCTCTCTCCTCCTCTCTCCTCCTCTCCCCCTCTCTCTCCCCCTCTCTCTCCGCCCTCTCTCACCTCCTCTCTCCCTCTCTCTCCTCCTCTCTCTCCTCCTCTCTCCTCCTCTCTCTCCTCCTCTCTCCCCTCCTCCTCTCTCTCCTCCTCTCCCCCCTCCCCCTCCTCTCTCCTCCCCTCTCCTCCTCTCTCCTCCCCTCTCTCCTCCTCTCTCTTCCCTCCTCTCTCCCCCTCTCTCTCCTCCCTCTCTCACCTCCTCTCTCCCTCTTTCTCCTCCTCTCTCCTCCTCTCTCTCCTACTCTCTCCTCCTCTCTCTCCTCCTCTCTCTCCTCCTCTCTCTCCTCCTCTCTCTCCTCCGCTCTCCTCCTCTCTCCTCCTCTCTCTCCCCTCTCTCCTCCTCTCTCTCCTCCTCTCTCCTCTCCTCTCCTCCTCTCTCCCCCTCTCCTCCTCTCTCCTCCCCCTCTCCTCTCTCAGCCTGATGTCGTGTCGGTGAATCTGTGAGGTGAGTTTTCTGGTTCCTCCGGAGCCTCACACTCAGGATCTTCCTCACGTCTGGTCCGTCTCTTGTAGCTTGACTGTTATTGGCTCAAAATTGACTTCTCACATTTTTCTCATTTTTCTCCCCTGAGGCGTCTGGGGCTTTTATGGACTTTTATTTATTTATTTATTTTGACTTCACCTGAATCTAACCAGACAGGCCCGTTCAGGAGCAGCTCATATCTTCCTCCGGTCAAAAAGCTCTTGTTACAGAACTCGGTTTAATTATTTACTGCTAAAAATCCTCAAAAACATGTACACTGCAAAAAAGGCCTATCAAAAATAAGAAAAAAGAACCAATTTCGAGGTAAAATGGCCTATTTTAAGTGAAATTATCTGCCAGTGCAGTAAGAAATTTCCACTTACCAAGTTTTCTTAAAACAAGACGAAATGTGAATCTTGTTCTAAGCAGAAAACACGAGTTTCAAGTATTTATGGCGAGATTTTTCACCTTATTGGTTTGAGAAGGAAGAAAAAGAAAGAAAAAGAAAATCCTTTTTTGTAGTGTAGTCACTCTGCTGTGGCTTGCTTCTCCGTAGATCTTATCTGCATTTTATCCTGTTAGTGCCACCTGTGTGTTGCCAGGTAGATTAAAGTGACCAGAATTTCAAAATAAAAAACTGGGACATCTTCGTTTTTTGGTGGTTGGTAAGAATAAAATTGTGAAACGAGTGCGAAATTATAATTAAGAAAATTGTAACGCAAAGACACGTGAAACAGTTTACAGGGTTCCCACGGGCATGGAAATCCTGGCAAAGTCATGGAAATGGAAAATAAAAGGACCTCAATCTGTCGTACATCTACACCTAAAAGGACCTCAGTCTGCTTTACATCTGAACCTAAAAGGACCTCAGTCTGCACCTAAAAGGACCTCAATCTGCACCTAAAAGGACCTCAGTCTGCTTTACATCTGAACCTAAAAGGACCTCAGTCTGCACCTAAAAGGACCTCAATCTGCACCTAACAGGACCTCAGTCTGCACCTAAAAGGACCTCAATCTGCACCTAAAAGGACCTCAGTCTGCTGTACATCTGCACCTAAAAGGACCTCAGTCTGCACCTAAAAGGACCTCAGTCTGCTGTACATCTGCACCTAAAAGGACCTCAGTCTGCACCTAAAAGGACCTCAGTCTGCTGTACATCTGCACCTAAAAGGACCTCAGTCTGCATCTAAAAGGACCTCAAATTTGCACCTAAAAGGACCTCAAATTTGCACCTAAAAGGACCTCAGTCTGCTGTACATCTGCACCTAAAAGGACCTCAGTCTGCATCTAAAAGGACCTCAAATTTGCACCTAAAAGGACCTCAATCTGCTGTACAGCTGCACCTAAAATGACCTCAGTCTGCACCTAAAAGGACCTCAATCTGCACCTAAAAGGACCTCAGTCTGCACCTAAAAGGACCTCAATCTGCACCTAAAAGGACCTCATTCTGCACCTAAAATGACCTCAATCTGCTGTACAGCTGCACCTAAAATGACCTCAGTCTGCACCTAAAAGGACCTCAATCTGAACCTAAAAGGACCTCAGTCTGCACCTAAAAGGACCTCAATCTGCACCTAACAGGACCTCAGTCTGCACCTAAAAGGACCTCAATCTGCACCTAAAAGGACCTCAGTCTGCTGTACATCTGCACCTAAAAGGACCTCAGTCTGCACCTAAAAGGACCTCAATCTGCTGCACATCTGCACCTAAAAGGACCTCAATCTGCACCTAAAAGGACCTCAATCTGCTGTACATCTGCACCTAAAAGGACCTCAGTCTGCATCTAAAAGGACCTCAAATTTGCACCTAAAAGGACCTCAAATTTGCACCTAAAAGGACCTCAGTCTGCTGTACATCTGCACCTAAAAGGACCTCAGTCTGCACCTAAAAGGACCTCAATCTGCACCTAAAAGGACCTCAATCTGCTGTACAGCTGCACCTAAAAGGACCTCAGTCTGCACCTAAAAGGACCTCAATCTGCACCTAAAAGGACCTCAATCTGCACCTAAAAGGACCTCAATCTGCTGTACAGCTGCACCTAAAATGACCTCAGTCTGCACCTAAAAGGACCTCAATCTGCACCTAAAAGGACCTCAATCTGCTGTACAGCTGCACCTAAAAGGACCTCAGTCTGCACCTAAAAGGACCTCAATCTGCACCTAAAAGGACCTCATTCTGCACCTAAAATGACCTCAATCTGCTGTACGTCTGCACCTAAAGGGACCTCAATCTGCACCTAAAAGGACCTCAATCTGCTGTACAGCTGCACCTAAAAGGACCTCAATCTGCACCTAAAAGGACCTCAATCTGCTGCACATCTGCACCTAAAAGGACCTCAATCTGCACCTAAAAGGACCTCAATCTGCTGTACATCTGCACCTAAAAGGACCTCAGTCTGCACCTAAAAGGACCTCAATCTGCACCTAAAAGGACCTCAGTCTGCACCTAAAAGGACCTCAGTCTGCTGTACATCTGCACCTAAAAGGACCTCAGTCTGCATCTAAAAGGACCTCAAATTTGCACCTAAAAGGACCTCAGTCTGCTGTACATCTGCATCTAAAAGGACCTCAGTCTGCCATACATCTGCACCTAAAAGGACCTCAGTCTGCACCTAAAAGGACCTCAGTCTGCTGTACATCTGCACCTAAAAGGACCTCAGTCTGCATCTAAAAGGACCTCAAAGTTGCACCTAAAAGGACCTCAATCTGCTGTACAGCTGCACCTAAAAGGACCTCAGTCTGCACCTAAAAGGACCTCAATCTGCACCTAAAAGGACCTCAATCTGCACCTAAAAGGACCTCAATCTGCTGTACAGCTGCACCTAAAATGACCTCAGTCTGCACCTAAAAGGACCTCAATCTGCACCTAAAAGGACCTCAATCTGCTGTACAGCTGCACCTAAAAGGACCTCAGTCTGCACCTAAAAGGACCTCAATCTGCACCTAAAAGGACCTCATTCTGCACCTAAAATGACCTCAATCTGCTGTACGTCTGCACCTAAAGGGACCTCAATCTGCACCTAAAAGGACCTCAATCTGCTGTACAGCTGCACCTAAAAGGACCTCAATCTGCACCTAAAAGGACCTCAATCTGCTGCACATCTGCACCTAAAAGGACCTCAATCTGCACCTAAAAGGACCTCAATCTGCTGTACATCTGCACCTAAAAGGACCTCAGTCTGCACCTAAAAGGACCTCAATCTGCACCTAAAAGGACCTCAGTCTGCACCTAAAAGGACCTCAGTCTGCTGTACATCTGCACCTAAAAGGACCTCAGTCTGCATCTAAAAGGACCTCAAATTTGCACCTAAAAGGACCTCAATCTGCTGTACAGCTGCACCTAAAAGGACCTCAGTCTGCACCTAAAAGGACCTCAATCTGCACCTAAAAGGACCTCAATCTGCTGTACAGCTGCACCTAAAAGGACCTCAGTCTGCACCTAAAAGGACCTCAATCTGCACCTAAAAGGACCTCAATCTGCTGTACAGCTGCACCTAAAAGGACCTCAGTCTGCACCTAAAAGGACCTCAATCTGCACCTAAAAGGACCTCAATCTGCACCTAAAAGGACCTCAATCTGCTGTACAGCTGCACCTAAAATGACCTCAGTCTGCTGTACATCTGCACCTAAAAGGACCTCAGTCTGCACCTAAAAGGACCTCAATCTGCACCTAAAAGGACCTCAATCTGCTGTACAGCTGCACCTAAAAGGACCTCAGTCTGCACCTAAAAGGACCTCAATCTGCACCTAAAAGGACCTCAATCTTCACCTAAAAGGACCTCAATCTGCTGTACAGCTGCACCTAAAAGGACCTCAGTCTGCACCTAAAAGGACCTCAATCTGCACCTAAAAGGACCTCAGTCTGCACCTAAAAGGACCTCAATCTGTCGTACATCTACACCTAAAAGGACCTCAGTCTGCTTTACATCTGAACCTAAAAGGACCTCAGTCTGCACCTAAAAGGACCTCAATCTGCACCTAACAGGACCTCAGTCTGCACCTAAAAGGACCTCAATCTGCTGTACATCTGCACCTAACAGGACCTCAATCTGCACCTAAAAGGACCTCAGTCTGCTGTACATCTGAACCTACTAGGACCTCAATCTGCACCTAAAAGGACCTCAATCTGCACCTAAAAGGACCTCAATCTGCTGTACATCTGCACCTAAAAGGACCTCAATCTGCACCTGAAAGGACCTCAATCTGCTGTACATCTGCACCTAAAAGGACCTCAGTCTGCTGTACATCTGCACCTGAAAGGACCTCAATCTGCACCTAAAAGGACCTCAGTCTGCTGTACATCTGAACCTAATAGGACCTCAATCTGCTGAACATCTGCACCTAAAAGGACCTCAATCTGTCGTACATCTACACCTAAAAGGACCTCAGTCTGCACCTAAAAGGACCTCAATCTGCACCTAAAAGGACCTCAATCTGCACCTAAAAGGACCTCAATCTGCACCTAAAAGGACCTCAGTCTGCTGTACATCTGCACCTAAAAGGACCTCAGTCTGCTTTTTTTTGCTAAGAAACAGACTCCTTCTTTAAACAGAAATGGAGGCCTCAGGCTCCATCTGTCTCCAATTTACACCTCCACCCTCAAATCTAAAACTAATAGAACAACAGATGTAGTAAGTCAGGCCCAGAGGTGTGAAAAAACACTTATTATGGGCCTGAATGATTCTGCTAATATGACCCCACACTCAGGACAAGTTCAACAACTGAAACTGTAAACAAGTCGGGTATTAGTTTCAGAGTAGTTTCAGTGTAGTCAGCTCCTCCCTTCAGGCAGATTTAAGTCAGTGTCTCCAGCGTCTGACCAGAACTGAAGCAGCAGCTGGGATGAGCTGTGAAACGTATTCGACCAAAATAAACTTTTGCCCAGCTAACAAATTGAATTTCTCCTTTGCTGTGGATTCTGTTTGGACGACTGAGGCATTTTACATGCGTCTTGTAAATGCTCAATGTTCATGTGCACATTGTGTTGCATTTTTTGTAAGAAAAGCGCTCTATAAGTAAAGTTTAATTGACTGAGTGATTGATGTGCACCAACAAGTCAACAAACAAAGATGTTTGTTTTCTTGGTTTACTGAGAATTCTGTTTGTGTGCTGAGAAAAGCCGTAGGCTGAAACACGTCAGGACTTTGTAAGTTGCCGTAAATTAATAAAGGCATTTTATTTTAACCAGTGCCTTGGGTTTTATACATTTTTAAACTGACTCTCCTTCCCCAAAGAGCACCACTGTGTTCTATCTACTGTGTATTATCCTCGGGACGTCCAGGAAGCGCTCCTTTTGAAACTTTTTTATGTCAACAAACAACTTTGTAGTCTGTGCAGAACTTATTTACTGAAGAGATCAGCAGCCCCGTTCAGAAGAATGTGACCAGGATGACAGCGCCGCTGGTAACGTTCAGAGTAAAGGGACAGTTTGTGTTTTTCGACATGAATCTGTTTGTTTCCGTCAGCAGAGTCGCATCAACACTGACTGACCTCCCGACAGCATCTGAGCCGAGTTCTTCCCCGGTTTTGGTGCTGATGAAAGTGTCCGGCAAGTTGGCTGGAGTCATGAAAATAAAGTGTTTTTCTTCTCAAAACAACATGTGTTCAAAAGAGCGACACATTTGCATCACAAAACGTGAACCACAAAAAAGTCTGACCTCATAATCTCTTGGTACTATTTTCTCTCCGGTCGTATCACTGCGCTGCCTCCAGGTGGCGCTGCACCTGTTTCACTGTGTTTCCTGCTCAGAAAGTTCACGACAACGTGTGTGACGACGACAGCGACGATGAAGACGTGGCCTTTAGCACAGAGCCGAGGGGAGATCTTTATGAACCCGAATATACTGATGCCCAAACTCAGCAGACGGAGTCAGAACAGCAGAGAGAGAAACAGGAGGGACAGAGGGACGAGAACCTGAAGAACCTGGAGTTTTGTTGTTCCTGGAGAATCACAAGTCTGCACCATTTTCATCGGTCTGAGCACTTAAACTCTGCCGAACTACTGACAAAAGCGTTGGATTCGTGCACGGCGCCACCTGGAGGCAGTGATACGACCAGAGAGAAAATAGTTCCAAGAGATTATGAGGTCAGACTTTTTTGTGGTTCACGTTTTGTGATGCAAATGTGTCGCTCTTTTGAACACATGTTGTTTTGAGAAGAAAAACACTTTATTTTCATGACTCCAGCCAACTTGCCGGACACTTTCATCAGCACCGAAACCGGGGAAGAACTCGCTGTCGGGAGGTAAGTCAGTGCTGATGCGACGCTGCTGACGGAGACGTACCGATTCATGCCAAAAAACCCAAACTACCCCTTTAAAGTGCAGATAATGTATGATTTAAATGAGCTGTGCACAGATAAAACTTCCAGCTCACGTAAAGTAAAAATGCGATTTGTGAATCCATTGGTATTTTCTCTTATCAAGGACGTCGGCCTGATGTTAAGAGTGACGTTAGCCTGATGTTGGCGCAGCATTAGCCTGATGTTAGCCTGAAGTTAGCGTGACGTTAGCGGAGGAGACAGGAGGCAGATTGGTTTGTTCGGCGCTGCCTCGGTGATGGATGCGCCAGCGGCCCCCACAGAAGGTGCATCTGCGTTTGAAATCTCAGCGTAATAAAAGGCAATGAGGTGATCCATCCCCATTCACACACGGCACACGGGACACACTGCGGAGGAGGCCGGCGGGGCATCCGGGTGAACAGCTGCTCCCGCACAGCCCCACAAACACCCGTCTGTTCACATCTGTCTCACTCGGGGAGGCAAACACTCATTGTGTTTCGTGCAGCTTCATTACGTCAGTTTAAAGTTCCACCTGCAGAGAGAAAAGAGAAAAGCTGCAGAACGCTGGAGAATCCGAGGGGGATATTCTTAACCTGAGACGGCACAAAGGCAAAGAGCAGCTTCTCAAAATCAAAAACTTGCGACGCCCTCGGTTTGTGGTGGTTGGAATAATGAAATTGTGAAACGAGTGAATGAATGAAGGAAAAGTGCTCTGCACTAACGTGAGTCAGTATAGTCACATTTTCTTTGTGTTTTGGTCATTTTTAAGCAGCTTTTCTGTATTTTACCTCAACAAATGACGGTTTATGCCTCTTTTTACTGTTGGCAGGTATTACATTGGTCAAAAATATGGACATTTGGGACATTTTTTGTCTAAAACTGGAACAAATCCCTGGTTTTGGATAAATCTGCTGGGACAGGTGACACAGAGTTCTAAACTGGGACTGTCCCGGGTAATTAGGGACCCTAGTCTAGGGTGACTAGATTTTCAATATATCAAACTAGGACATCCCCGGTTTGTGGTGTTTGGTAATAATAAAATTGTGAAACAAGTGCGTAATTAAGGAAGATTGTTCTGCACTCGGCACTAATGTGAGTCATTTTCAAGCAGCTTTTCTGCATTTTACCTCAACAAGTGACAACTTATGTGTCTTTTTGCTATTGGTAGGTATTATATTACTCAAAAATACAGACACCAGGGACATTTCTTGTCTAAAACTGGGACAAATCCCTGGTTTTGAATACATTTGCTGAGACAGGGGACACAGAGCTCTAAACTGAGACTGTCCCGGGTAAATATGGACGTCTGACCAGATTTTCAATATAAAAACACTAGTACATCCCTGGTTTGTGGTGGTTGGTAATAATACAATTGTGAAATAAATGCGTAATTATGGAAAATTGTTCTGCACTCGGCTCTAATGAGTTTTTTAAACAGCTTTTCTGTATTTTACAAAAACAAATGACAGTTTATGCTTCTCTTTACTGTTGGCAGGTATTAAATTAGTAAAAAATATGGACACCAGGGACATTTCTTGTAAAAAACTGGGACAAATCAGTGATTTTTAATAAATCCGCTGAGGCAGAGACGTAAACAGGGATATATAAAAAACTGGGACACCCACAGTTTGCGGTGGTTGGTAATAAAATTGTGAAACAAGTGCATAATTAAGGAAAATTATTCTGCATTGGCTCCAACGTGAGTTAGTATAGTCATATTTTCTTTGTTTTGGTCATTTTCAAGCAGCTTTTTCTGTATTTTACCTAAACAATTGACAGTTTATGCTCCTCTTTACTGTTGGCAGGGATGAGATTGGTTCAAAATTGTGATAGTCCTTGTTTAAACCTGATATAGTCCTGGTTTGGTCTTAGTTTAGTCCTGGTTTAGATCAAATTGGAGAAAAATAGGGACACCTGAGACATTTCTTGTATAAAATTGGGACAAATCAGTGGTTTTGGATAAATCTGCTGGGACAGGAGACGCAGGACTCAAAACTGGGACTGTCCCGGGTAAATAGGAACGTCTGGTACACAAATGTGAAGAGCAAAGGGAAATGCAAGGGGTTTTTAAGGTGCTGTATCTGATTTTAAACATGAAAACAGAACTAGTTCATTTGACAGTTTGCGCTGGAGTTATTTCTGTATCCGGGCTAAATCGATCACTGCTGTTCTCGGAGTGTTAATGCTACGTCCAGAAGTGTCCTGTGGCTGCACCATCTGTACCATCTTTTTTTTTAAACACAACTTATATAAACACGAGTTATATAAACTGAAGAATAATCTCATTGTACTCACTTCATTTTTACTGCTACAGCTAAAGTGTAACATGTTCTGTTCAGTGACCTTGAATGATGCGGCTCAGTTTTTATGACACAAACTGTGATAAATTCCACAAGTTTCCCTGAATAAAAGTGTCAGCAAAAAGATAACATTTATAAATGGACAATACAGAAGCTCTGGTTGGACTCAGACCCTCAGAAACTCTCTGCCAGACGCTTGTCAGCTGATGTTTTTTACCTTGTGCTGAGAAAAGGTGCTGTGGAATAATCCCTGTGCCTCTGCGACTTTGGTTTTTCTTTTTGCAAGAGACACCAGAAATCAACAAAACACATCTTATAACCAGTTTTGAACAAATGTTTAACAGTAAACACATGCGTACCGTAAAATACCAAATAAACCGGGTTCCAATTGCAAATAAACGTCGAGTCTAACGTTGGTGCTGAAGACAGAAGTGGAGCTGCAGTGACAGGAGCAGGACTGATGCTCGCGTCGTCTCCGCACAAACCAAACTTAAAACCCGCACGGCTCATTTGCATAAACCATAAGCGCTGAAAATAACAGCCGCTCCTCCTCCTGACGCGGTGGACGAACGTTCTTGCTCCGCTGCTCCACACTCGCTGCGTCTGTCGTTTGTTTTGCTAAAGAAACGTCTGCGTGTTGTGGGAGGGTTTTAATGACTTTCTGTAATTCAGGAGTCGCTTTCAAATGTGGGAAACTCTTCGCTCCGTAGATATTTTGCTGTAACGTTTCAAATTAACTCACGTCTGTATAGAAAATCGCCTAAATTATCGTCAAACTGGTTAAAAGAATTTGAGATCCAGATTTTCCCGGTTTTCCTGAGCGAGATTTTTGCGAGGAAGGAATTAATCTCTTGCCCCAATTTACCACCTGGTCTCAAATAAACGCCGGGTCTGTGAAGTGACTGAAACAAATAAACACCTCGGCTCTTGTTTCAGGGTTCCTACAGTGTCTTAAAAAGTCTTAAAAGCATTGAATTTATGGATTTGGAAATAATACTTGAAAAAGTCTTGAATTTTTATATCGGGGTCTTAAAATTTGTGCAGTACGTAACTTCTCTGTATCACATTTCTCCTCAAAAGTTTAATTTGTCAAACAATCATTATTTGGTGAAATAACGTCGCCTAAATAAAGAGCGGCGGAAACAATAATTGAGAACGGGACGCAGCCCCGGGTCAGAATACTCCAAACACGTCGCTACAGAACCACAAGAAACAAACTCAGAAGAATCGTAAAAGCAAAGACAAGAACAGCAGAACAGAAAGTTTGACTAAAGCCGTCATGATGTATTTTTAACCTTGGTTTTACGTTACCCAGAGACACATTTCATGCTGGAGTTATGGGGAAGAGTTTCTACTCCCGAGATTCCTTTATTTAAGAAATAAATCAACACAAATTCACACAAAGAATTTTGTTTTTCTTTGCCGGTAAGTCTATGAAATAGGCCTTGAAATAAGTATTCAGTTTTTATGGTGTTAAATGGTCTTAAAAAGATCTTTAAAAGACTTGAATTTAACTTGAAGAAACCTGTAGAAACCTTGATATTTGGTATTTTACTGTATTCATGAGTTAAGTTTGATCAAAGTGGACTAAAGTTCAAAATCAGAGAATGTTGATGCTGCGGTGACTCAAGCAAATAAATCTTATAAGCGTCTTGTATTGTAGTTTAATCAGCACAGACCGTTACAGTGTGAATGTCCAATGTGTTTTTAAACCCTTAAATCATCTGTTTGATAATAATGTGATACTGTGCGGCGCTTGAGGAGAAATCTTACCCTGCAGATGGTGCAGCCACTGACGCTAACGGTAATGCTAACGTTAACATCCAGGCCGGTCCCTCAGACCCTGACCTGTTTGGAGCGGTTCTGGTGACCCACATGGTGCCGGGTCTCTCTGGGTTCCCTCTGGGTCACTGATCTGAGAAACACAAACTGAGCTCCTGCTGCACTTTAAGTATAGGCCACCAATTATAGGCCACCAGTGTTGGGTGGAACCTGTAATTTGGTAACGAAGCATAGTTATTTTTTCAATTCGGCGCAGTGTTACTTTTCTGTGTACGTGGTCCGGTCCCGCCCTGGTCGAGGAGGTATAAAGCAGCCAGAGCGTCACCACCTTCACCTCGAGCCTTTCCCGGCCGACCCAGAGCTGTTCGCAGCGCACCGGAGAAAATGCGCTCAGACGGGGATCTCTCCCTGGTGACACAATTAATTTGGAATTAAAAAAACATCATGTGAACGTAGCCGATATGACATTAAACTTGTATAAGATCCATTTATTCAACTCTTGAGTGCTTTCATAGCTCAAAAATATGATTAAAAACCTGTATTCTGACTAGGGTTCGACAGTAATCCAGTACCCCGCGGGATCAAAAAGCAGCATCGGTATCAGTTTCATCACCTTCATTATAAAAAATCTGCATAAGGAGCTAAAACCACAGCAGGACTTCCTCCCTCCGCTCTCTCTCCTCTTCAAACCTGGTTCCGCTCGGAGATTTCCATCCACACACAGCGAGGAAGAAGAAAAAAACCCGACTGACGCTTCGTGTGCGACGTTGAGCCCAAAAGTTTGTAACGGAGAAGTTTTACTGAAGCCGAGAGTCGAGAGGGGACGAGGCTGAAGAGGAGAAAGTTCCCGAGGGTGAAGTCAGACTTTCACAGAGGAGACGGTAAAGAACAATTTATGATTTGCGTCGACGCAGACGATAAGGGCTGTGATTGGTCGTCTCCTCCGCTCTACATTTCCTCCGCTCATTCTAGACTTTGAGTAATAATGTGTTTAATGCAGCTTTGGCACATTTGTTTACGTTTTACACAAACCAAACTTCAAACCGCACATGGCTCATTTGCATACAGCTCATTTGCATACAGTATAAGCGCTGATAAAAACAGCTCGTGCGCTGATGCTGATGCGATCGAACGCGCCGCAAAGTTTGGTTTGATCAGAACTTGTGCCTCATCTTCAGATATAAAGCTGCGACTCTGTTTCTGAAGGGTTTAGGTGCAGCTACAGAATAATTCTTAATCACAGTAAAACCGTAAACCCTGGGGAAATGCTGAGAAGGTTTAACGGGATCAAAATTTGGATACCGCCCAATCCTAATTCTTCACAGATCTCACCTGTAAACTGCCCTGGTGGTGTCTCCTGCTTCTATGGAGAGTGAAAAGTTTAATGCCACACTTTGAAACACTGGAGGCAAAGCAATATTATCTCCATAAAGATAGAAATCATAAAGCGTATGTACCGCATTTTTTGGACTATAAGTCGCTCTGGAGTATAAGTCGCACCAGCCAAAAAATCCACAAAGAAGAAGAAAAAAAACATGTATAAGTCGCACTTTTTGGGGTAAATTTATTTTATAAAATCAGAGACCAAGAACTGACATTTCATCTTGAAAGGCGAGTTATAGAAGTTATAGTAACAAAAACAACAGAATAGAGAAGAATCCGTGTGTCATTCGTTCGTTTGTTTTTCAATATAGAACCAAAAATAAGAAAACGGGAAAAAACAACTCTTTTCTTTATTACTTGTCTCTAAAACCAAAATGAAAAATGGATAATGATTTTTTTTTTTCATTTTTAATTCATATATACGATTCATATATTTGGTCTATGGGCTGTCAGTGTGAAAAATGTAATATAGAAGTCACACCTGAGCACCCAAACCCTGAAAAAAAAATAGTTAGTAGTCAGTTAATGCCTGTTAGAGTAGTGTCAATGCCAGTCAATGCCAGTCTGCGGGACATTCCAGGCGAAGCGTTGACATCTCCATGGCGACGAGAGGGCTGCGCATACACCCGTGTTATTCTGCAGAAGCGTCGGTACTGACTCTGCGGCGGCTCGTGCGCGGGAGTGAGTCACGCTCCGAGCTGCTGTAAAGGAACAGAATGGGAAAAGAAGGAAAAAAAAAAAGGAAAAAAAAAAAAGCCGAACAGATTGTCGTGGGCCGGTTACCATGACGACGGCTCGGGAGGCGAACTCTGACCCCTGCGCTGTCCGCCCGCAGCCACACACAACGCACAACGAGGCAGGAGGAAAGCAAATTTAGGAATTAAAACGGAGTCACAAGTTTGCACGGCGTTTTTCGGTAATGTGCAAAAAAGACTCTGAGGGCTTTGGGTTTGTCTGTGGTGTTTTAATCAACTATTTCTCTTATTTAATCATTTTATTTACGTTTTGAGGTTTTATATGAAGCAGCAGCACAAAGGAGAAGTGAAAGAGAGCGTTAGATGAGCTGTTTTTGTGTATTTATACGTAAAAATGCAGATTAAAGCGCCCAAATTACGCTATTTTCCGATCTATTGTATGTTCTAATGTAGTTTCCTCATCGCAAACAGACCCGGAGTTGTGTTTTGTTTCATTCGACGCACAAGCCCTGCAGATTTACGCTGAGTTCTTCTCTCAAACAGAAAACACGCCGTTCCACCTTGTGACGTCATCATGTGGTCGTACAAGAAGTGCTTCATTGTGTTTTAACGCACCTTCACTGGAATCATTTGGATGATTACAGACCTGGAATCGCCGAATAAATGAGGATGAAATTTGGAAAAAAAAACTAAAACAAACATACACAGATAGACACAAAAAACACAAAATGAGGATGAAATGAAAAAAAAACACACAAAAAACTAAATAAGGAGGAAAAACACCCAAAAAAAAACACAAAATGAGGATGAAATGAAAAAAAAAAACACAAAAAAACTAAATAAGGAGGAAACCCCCCCCCAAAAAAACACAAAATGAGGATGAAAAAAAAAAAAAAAACTAAATAAGGAGGAAAAACACCCCAAAAAAACACAAAATGAGGACGAAATGAGGGGAAAAAAATTAAAAATCAGGACGTAATTAGGAAGAACACAAACAGAATGAACAAACAGAAAACACGCCGTTCCACCTTGTGATGTCATCGTGTGGTCGTAGTGTGGTCGTGCTTCATTGTGTTTTTAAACTCCAAACACCTTCGCTGGAATCATCTGGATTTCAGACCTGGAATTGCCGATCTCGACTGAACTAAAGGTAAAAGGAGCTGTTCATTTGAAAACTTTATCACTTCATGACATCACAAGGTGGAAGCGAGCGTTTTGAGCTTTGGAGATGTAGATAATGTATGTAATAAAGTGTTACTCAAAATGTCTGTTTTTGAGGAGGAAACAACATTAGAATGAAATGATAAAAAAAACAAACATAAAATGAGGATGAAACACACAAAAAAATACACAAAATGAAGACAAAATGAGGTGAAAAAACAGGAAAAAAAAACAATTAAAAACACAAAATGAGGACGCAAAAAACTGCCAATCTCTACTGAATAAAAGGAGCTGTTCACCTTCACTCAATCAGTAGCACATGTCTTTAGACCAACAAGAATTTCATCCAGTTCAGGAAACCACAGTATAGTCCAGTATTATGCAAAACTGACTCATCTGAGCTTGAAAGAGACAGTTCAGAGTTTTGGACATAGGGGCTTTTCCTCGTGAGCCAGAGTTGCATTTGAAGGATTTATGCATTTGAACCGTTGCATTTGAAGGATTTGTGTCTGAGCAGCAGCTGTGAGTTGTACTTCCTGATTTAAAGCTCAGCAGCGGCGGACTGATATGTGAGAAAATAGTCCCTCGACATGCGACGATTCATGCGACGCGAGTTTAGTTTAATTTCAGACATGATTCTCTGCACACAGACGTTCACAGGGACAGTCTGGAGTTCTAATAGTTTTTCTTCGGGTCTGTGGAGTGGGTCAGACTGTTTTTAGCGGCAGGACGACTGTGGCCATTGACCTGCACTAGCCCAGCACCAGCACCTCTGCAAATACAAGGACTGGATACTGGAATATTTAAAAAAGTGTCTCCACACGTCTCCAACACTCTGGATCATGATGAAATGAGGCCCTATGTCCAAAACTCCCAACTGTCCCTATAAGTCATGTTATAATCAGAATCAGAATTACTTTATTGTCCCACAGGGAAATGTGTCTTGGGTTGGAACGCAGGAAATAATACAAACAATACAAGACAACAAAGCAGCACAGTGCAGCTCAACAGACGCTATCGCCCTTTGCTCAACAGAGTGACAGCTGTGGGAATAAATGAATTTTTTAACCTATTAGTTTTATATCTGACAGCTCTATAGCGCCGTCCAGAGGGCAGAAGCTCAAACTGGGAGTACAAAATATGAGACGGATCCGTTGTAATTCTCCGAGCCAACCGTGTTACAGACTCCTCATAGATCTGCTGCAGAGGAGTGAACTCACCAGAGCCCATCACCTTCACGGCTGCGCTAACCAGGCTAAGTTTGGTTTTATTTTGAACAGTTAAATGACCAAACCAAATGCACATATACCACAGCGAATGATACTCTCAAGTACAGCAGTGTGAAATGTCCACATAACTTTGGTGTTAACACCGAAGAGCCTCAGACGGTGTAAAAAACGCAGTCTTTGAGCTAGTAAATAAAGTGAATGTGCGCGTTCCAGCTGAGCAGGCGGTCCACATGTACAGCCAAGTATTTAAATGAAGTCACTATCTCTATAGAGCTGTTATTTAGAAATCAGTTGTGAAAAGTAAATATATGTTTTGTAAAAAGGGGCAGAAAATATAAGATGTACTCTTCTCCCTGCTCCTTTTCATTCTGATATTGTACTGTCACGTAAAACAAAACAGAAAAAAGCCTTTTCTTTTATAATGAATGAAATAAATACATTTAAATTTACAGAGACAGGTTCATGAGTAGTAACTGCACGAGGGTCAAATATAAGTTCTGTGTTTGTGTTTGTGTTTCGTTTCATTCACATTTTTGAGTAACACTTTATTATCAAAAGCCCAGTTCATGGTCGTGTGTCCGATCGTCAGACAGTAAGCGCTGTGATTGGTCCTCTCTGCGTCTGCTCTACTTTCTCGTGCTCCGCTTTCCCGCTTCATTTCGTGTACACGGGTGGCACTTTTATGTCCTCTCCCCCTAGCGTAGTGGCGGTGAAATACTTCGCGGCGCATCGGCCTCGACGCAGTGAATCCGTGAATCAAACACGACGGCGGCGAGTCGATAAAACGCTCTTTAGAACTGTACGCCAAAGCTGAGCGGCCTTCCCCGAGTATAAGAAGGTTCACTCGTTGGTTTATAAGACACTCTTCGGTTTGGCTCCACCTTTTCTATGTCCTCTCATGTTCGGACTGAGCTGGGAAGACAGTCCTTTAGCTTCTCTGCTCCTTCAGCTTGAAATACCCTCCAAACTGAACTGAAAATATCTGAACTGGTCTCATTCAAAGCTTTTCGTTCTTTGTTACTTAATAGGCAAAAAGCTCCATCCATCAGTGTCTGTGTTTTTCAGTTGTCATTGCAAAACTGCTCTTTGTAATAGATTTTATTGCATTTTATCATCTATTGTTTACAACTACTGCACTTTATCCTTTTAGACTGTTACAGCTTCTGCACTTTTGGAATATTTTCCACACTCACTGCACTTTACCTTCATAATTGATGTTTATCTTAACTGATTGTTGCTTTCTTGTTTTTATTTTAATTGGTGTTTATCTTAATCGATAGTTGTTTTCTGCTCTTGTCTTGTGCTGTTGACCAATTGGCCAGGTCGCCCTTGTAAATGAGGTCTGGATCTCAATGGGTCTTTACCTGGTTAAATAAAGGTAAAATAAAACAAAATAAATACGAATAAATTTAGTCTGTCTACATCTCCAAAGCTCAAAATGCTCTGTTCCACGTTGTGATGTCATGAAGCGATAGTTTTCAAGTTTTTTTTTCAAGCTCCTTCACCTTTTCTTACCCAGAGCTGAAATTATGTAAATGATTCTAGTGAAAATGTTTGGAGTTTCAAAACTGTATTACCACATATTATTATTTTCGGTTTGAATATTTAGCCTAACTCTGCAGGTTTGTGCGTTAAACATGTGTGAATGAAACAAAACGCAACTCCAGATTTGTTTGTGATGAGGAAACACAGATCAGAGAATCGTGTAATATGGGCCCTTTTTACGTTGTCACCTTTGCATTACAGCCCTGAGTCATCTCTAACCAAAACTGTCATGTCTGGATGTGAAAATACACCGTTCTCCGTGCGTTCAGTAGTTTCTTTGGGCAGATTTAGTGCCAGGTCCATCCATCATGTGTACGCAGGAGCTGCCAGCCATCGTAAAAACCTCTTGTGGACAGATTGGAGAAATAAATCAAAATTTGTGATGGAAATTTGTACCTCCCCTTCACAGATTCTCGACACATGAGTGCGTCTCACAGCCCAACTCCACAGGCATCGCAGCTCAAGAGCCAGACTCACCGAAATGAGGAAAAACAAACACAGAAAAACAGAAAAACACACAAAATGAGGAAAAATAAACACACAGAAAAACACAAAAACACAAAATGAGGAAAAATAAACACACAGAAAAGCACAAAAAACACAAAATGAAGACAAAATGAGAAAGACAAACAGAAATGCACAAAAAACACAAAATGAGGACGAAATGTATGCGTTTATTTGTATTTATTTAACCTTAACTTAACCAGGAAAGTCTCATTAACGCTCCACTTTCATGTATTTTCTAATGAGGACGAAATGAGGGGAAAAACACAAACAGCACAAATTGAGGCCAAAATGAGGGAAAAAACACACTCAACAAACACAAAATGAGGACAAAATAAGGACCCCCCCCCCAAAAAAAAAAATCACAGAATGAAGACAAATGAAGTAAATAAATAAATAAATAAAAGCACACACACACACACAGAGAAAAACACACACAAAACTAAGTGAGGAGGAAAAACACAAAAAACACAAAATGAGGACAAAATTAGGAAAAAAAACACTAAATGTGGACAAAAAATCATGACAAAGTAGGAAAAAACACCAAATAAAGATGAAATGAGGAAAAAAAGACAAAAACCCACACAAAAAACACAAAATAAGGACAAAATGAGGAAAAATGAACATACAGAAAAACACAAAAAATGCTAAATGAGGACGAAATGAGGAAAAACCCCACAAAAAACACAAAACAAGGACCAAATGAGGGAAAAACACAAAAACACAAAATGAGGATGAAATGGGGAAAAAAAAACACAAAAAAACCCCACAATAAAACCAGAAAATGGGGACGAAATTAGGAAAAAAAACATGAAAAAACACAAAAGGAGGACAAAATGAGGGAAAAAGCACAAAAAGCACAAATTGAGGATTAAATGAGGGACAAAACACACAGAAAACACAAAAAGAGGATGAAAATGATGAAAAAAACCCACACAAAAAACACAAAATGGAGGACAAAATGAGTAAAAAACACACAATCCCGCACCAAAAACACAAAATGAGGTTTGAATCGCGCTCTCGACATAAACATCATTAGTTAAACGGTCAGATCCACAGACCCACATGTTGACGGTGCGATTCCAGCTCCCACAGATGAATCCTGTCATTGTGTCCTTGGGCAAGACACTTAACCCCCTCACTCCCGGGGTCTGTGCACACCGGTGGATGAACGCGAGTGTGAATAAGCGGTTCCTTGTTGTAAAGTGCTTTGAGCGTCTCGAAAGTGGAAAAGCGCTGTATAAAAATGTGACCAAACAACACGAAATGAGGACGAAATGAGGACGCCATGAGGAAGCAAACACACCCGCCAAGATTATTCTGCAAAAACTCCACACATTTGCATATAATTCTGGTGTAATCACGTCTCTAACTGAATCTGTGTCTCAGAATGAAAATAAACTCGGCGTTTACTCATGCCCAGTGACAGTGTGTTTGCCGAGTGTGTCGAGCTGAAGCGATTAATCACGTTTCAGACGTGGATTTGCACTCTGCAGAGTTCTGCTGCTCAAATTGGTGTCAGATGTTACACAGAACTGGCAAAATCTTGAAAGAATTGTTGATATTTTGAAAGTTGTTTGTACTTTCCTGCAATTGTAACTTCTAAGCACTTACATGATGCTGGGTAAATTCAATCTGGGAGACTGTAGCCCGGTTTTCTGGTTGTTTTGATCCGGGTTCATTCAGGTCGTTATGGGGGTTATATTTTCTATGTTTCTGCACCATTAATTTTGCCTTGGATCTGGATTACACACTTCTGCAGTACTTTATGAATCACCCAGAGTTCAGGTGGATGAGACTGACAGGTGGATTAAACAATCAGAAACACAAAATGAGGACGAAATGAGAAAAAACACACAGAAAGACAAAAACCATGACGTGAAAACAAAATAAGGGGGGAAAATGAGTAGGAAATGAGGAAAACACACAAAAAAACACAAACTGAGGATGAAATGAGGGGGGAAAAAACACAAAGTGAGGACAAAATTAGGAAAACACATATGCAAAAACCCCACAAAAAACAGAAAATGAGGATGAAAGGAAAAAATACAGAATCAGGATGAAATGAGGGAAAGACACACACAAAAAATGCAAATTAAGACAAAAAAACATGCACACAAAATAAGGATGAAAAAACAAAAAACACATGAAATGAGGACAAAATGAGGAAAAAAACACAAATTGCGAGCAAAACATGAACATCAAAAAAGCATGAAAATACAAAATGAGGATGAAATGAGGGGAAAAACACACACACAAAAAATTAAATGAGCAAAAAACACAAAATGAGGTTGAAATGAGGAAAAAACACAAAAAGAGGTTGAAATGAGGAAAAAATACACCAAAAAAAACTCAAATGAGGTTGAAATGAGGAAAAAACACAAAAAGAGGTTGAAATGAGGAAAAAACACAAAAAGAGGTTGAAATGAGGAAAAAACACACCAAAAAAACAAAAAGAGGTTGAAATGATGAAAAAATACACACAAAAAACCCTAAATTAGGTTGAAATTAGGGAAAAAAAACACAAAAAAAACAAATGAGGTTGAAATGAGGAAAAACCCCAAAATGAGGCTGAAAGGAGGAAAAAACAACCTAAAAAAACACACACAAAAAACTAAATTAGGTTGGAAATGAGAAAAAAAACACACCAAAACAAAAAAAGTCTGATTGAAATGAGGAAAAAGCACACAGGAACACACAAAAAACCCAAAATGAGGTTGAAATGCAGAAAAGAAACACACACACCAAAAAAAACATAAACTTCTCCAGTATTTCATGAATGACCCAGAGTTCATGTGGACATGATTGACAGATCGATCGGCCAATCAGTGACATGCGTGGTCTGTTCATATCAAAACAAATATGGCTACTTTCGAGGAAAAAGAAAAGGGGGGAAAAAATCACAGTGGACTGAAAAACATGAGGAATTTCTGCAGAATCGTGAGCGAAGCACAAACTGTGTTCACCTGAGGCGCTGAAAATGTGATTTAGTTCATAAATGACAGATGAGCGCGGATCTCGCTCGTTTCACATGAGTCACTGAAATAAACAAATCTGGACCATCTCGTGTGGAGGAGTTCAGGTTTCTGGGTTCTGTTCAGTGACGGGAGGATGGAGCGTGAGATTGAGTGTGTCAGATGCCCTCCCAGCTGTATCCGTCTGTTATGATTAAATGATGGTCCCTGATTTAGTCCAAAATGAGGAAAAAACACACACATAAAAAACACAAAATGAGGACAAAGTGAGGAAAAGACACAACATTAGGATGAAATGAGGAAAAGACACAAAAAACACAAAAAACACAAAATGAGGGTGAAATGAGGAAAAAACACAAAATTAGGACAAGATGAGGAAAAGACACAAAAAAAACATAAAAATGAAAACAAAATGAGGAAAACTCACACACAAACCCCCCCCACAAAAAAACAGAAAATGAGGATAAAATGAGGAAAAAACACAAATGCAGACAAAACGAGGTTGAAATTAAGGGGGAAAAAGAAAAAAACACACAAAATGAGGAGAAAAACAGACAACAACACAAAATGAATATGAAATGAGGAAAACACACACACAAAAATAAGAGGATGAAATGAAGAAAAGGCACAAACAGAAACCCCCCCCCAAAGAGAAAAAATAAAATAAAATGATGAAAAAAATAAAACAAAACAAAAAACACAAATGAAGACAAAACGAGGTGAGGTTAAAATTAAGGGGAAAAAACGAAAAACACACAAAATGAGGAAAAAACAGACAAAAACACAAAATTAATATGAAATGAGAAAAACACACACAAAATAAGAGGATGACATTAGGGAAAAGCACTCACAAAAAAACAAAAAAACACAAATCAAGACAAAATGAGGTTGATATTAAGAAAAAGAAAAGAAAACACACACAAAATGAGGAAAAAACAGACAAAAACACAAAATGAATATGAAATGAGGAAAACATACACAAAATAAGAGGATGAAATGAGGAAAAGGCACAGAAAAACAAAAAACACAAATTAAGACAAAATGAGGACAAAAAAACATAAAATGACAAAAAGACACTCACAAAAAAACAAAAAAGAAAGAAAGAATAACAAAACATTCAGAAAAAACTGATCACAAAAAGGAAATGAATATCCAATTTCGACACTAGTTTGAGTCTTGATTTGTGCTTCTTTTTCCTACTTTTATTTCCCATCTCAGTCGTGTGGAAAAGTATAATTTCCGTCATCACCTCTTGCTCATAAAACTGAACGTCTCTCTTTCTTTTTCGTGTCCATGAAACCCCAGCAGCTCGCGGATCACTGCTGAACGCTCGGAGTCGGTCTTAATGTGCGCGGCGCCTCCTCCGCTCGTCCCAGCGCCCCGGGGCATTGTGGGGGGGGGGGCTGGTTTTCTCGGGCCCCTCCCTCCGTAGCCCGGGCCCGTCGGTGTGTGTGCGAGACGGGGTAATGGGCTGTGATTGGCAGCTCCGGTCCTCATTAGGATCAAATGAGACGCGACCGGAGCTGAAATGGATTCGATGATTGTTCCGATCACAGCCCCGGACTCGGACGCTAACGCACGAGAAATAAATAAACTCTGTCCCCGGGGTTCGGAACGGTGTCATATTAGGACTGTTGCTATAGCGATCGGCGATTTAAAGAGGGGGTATTATGGATTTTTTTTTTTTTTTTTTTTAGCTTTCTACCGTGTTATAACGTTGTTCCCGCATCAAAAACGTGTGTGAAGAGGTTTTAGAGTCATCCCCACATGTTTGAGTAATCTAGCGATCAGTCCTTCTCAAATAGTGGGAATTTTTTGCACGTTTTTTTGCACCGAGTAAACGTACGCCCAGCACAGGGAAGGAGATGTGAAGTGTAATGAACAAACCGTCAAGAGACACCACGAAAAAATATTGAATAGGGATAAAAGGAAAGGCAGAGAAAGACGGAAATAATCAAACAAACGTCAGAACGGACGGAAAGCTCAGACGAGGAAATATGAGGAAGCGTATGTAACGCTCGGCTTCACTGTGATTACGCTGGGAAACAAGCAGGCAGCATGAGGCCAAATGAATGAAGGTGTTGCATTAAGACATTATACCCCAAACTCGCTGATAAACCACTTGAGTTTTTTCAGCGAAAACATGACGAATATCGCCGACAATCCTCCCGCTTTGTGAACATTACTTCATTAAAGCAGCGAGCACTAGGAGCATCATATGAGGTGGTTTCAAACAGCAGAGGAGCTGATCCTGCTGCAGCAGCTACGTTTACACAGAAACGGTCTGAAGCAAAAGTGCAAAACATTTTATTTATTTGGTGCCTTTCTGGACACCCAAGGTCGCCCATGGATGTATAATATAATAAGAGCTGGATAAGACCATAGACCATATATATAAGTGGACTAAGCTAACCCGTTAGCCGCCGTGTGCCAAACAGGAAGTGCTCCAGGAGGCTCTTCCGGCTCCTTCTCTCCCTTTTTCCCATTGACTTACATTGGGATCTTATCGCTCGTCTCTCTGGACCTGCTGCTGTGGCCTCGTCATTTTGGTCTTAAAATGTTCATACGAACCCGCGACACAGGATCCTGAATTATTTTCGCTATTTTGTCCCTATTCATAATAGAGCCTGGCTCCAGATTTGCCCCTGTAGCCTCATTTGAGCAGGGCTAAACGCTGTGGGTGACGTCACACTCACTTAGTCCACTTCTTTTATACAGTCTATGCTCTGGACCTGCTGCTGTGGCCTCGTCATTTTGATCTTAAAATGTTCATATGAACCCGCTCTACACGATCTTGAATTTTTTCCCCCACTCTTTTGTCTGTCAAAAAAACTCTATTCATAACAGAGCCTGGCTCCTGTAACCGTGGCATCAGGAGCCTCATTTGAGCGACGCTAAACGCTGTGGGTGACGTCACACTCACTTAGTCCACTCATATATACGGGATATGGATAAGACACGCCCCCTCTATCCGTGACCGCAGCTTGCTTGATGTGTGGCCAACGTACTGCAGCCCTCAGCCCAAGAAAAAATCACCCATAGAAGCACAAAGCATTTATGTGAATCCAACTGCCCGTGTTCTGACAGAGCGTCCACCGCTTTCATAAATGTCGGATTTTGTAGGATTCTTCTGTATTTTTACATTATGAACTTTAAAAAAAAAATGTTTTAAATCGTCAAAGCGCCTAAAAATCTGCTTTGTAAGAGTTAGCCTAGCCCCGCTCTGAGCCTGTGCTATTTCCGTTGTAGCATCTTGGGCTCTGATTGGTCAGAACTGTGTTTCTGACATCACACGTTGGGCTGCTGAAGTAAAAATGTTCAGGCTCATGTGCCAATGAGCCCAGACCACTGAAAACAATATGCTGCCATCTTGGATTCATCTTCCAGATTTTCTTATAGTTCTATGAGGTCACCTTACAACAACAGCTATAGCACATGTCCCCAAAGACACTTTACAGAACATTATTAACAGAGAATCCTTCATCCACTCCAGACCCGGTAAAATACTGTTGTAGCCACAGCTGCCCTGGGACAGACTGACAGAAGCGCAGCTGCCGATCGTATAACCATTCTGCTTCTTTAAAGAAAATGGTTCGGGAATGTATTTTTTAACATTTTCAAAAAATATAATTCACTTGTAAATAAACAGGATTAGAAACGACATCGGCGATCGAGTCTTTTGGGCTTTGGCCTGTGCAGTGGGAAATCAGCAGAGGGAAGTGTGAGGTGCTTATAAAGTTGTTTTCTAACGTTTCCAGACACTAATGAGTGAACCAGGCAGAGCGTTTGGTTTGTTAGACTCGTGGCTGTTGTCAAATGGGTTAAAGTGGTGTTAAGCTTCTTCAGACTGAAGCAAATTGGTGTTTTACGTGGAAGTTCAGAACTTGCCCCCATCACTACACTAGTTTGTTGCCTTGACAGACTCAGTGACACAGTGAGATCTCCACCGAGGAAACACTGATCTGTGCCGTTTTTTGGCTTCGGACAGTAACAGACTTTAGCTTCAAACGTGCCGGAGTTCAACTTTAAGCTTTCGTCTTTCTTGCCTTGATCGTTGTGGATAAATTCTTCATGAAGAATGTTTCTCCTTTGTGGACCTTGTTGCTGGTTGAAGGTTTGGTGATGGGGCAGATTTATGAAGCTGCTGGAGAATACGACACTTCAGACCATTATAAAAAAGGTCTGTGCGTCACATCATTTTAAAATACCTTTTGAGTTGGTGCATTTGTATTTATTTCTCTTTTATTTCTGCTTTATTTGATGAACCTCTCGGTATCTGGGCTCCATAAGCTCCGAGTTTCTCCGTTGGTTGAGTCACTGTTGTCCTGATCATTTGTCTGTAGAATTGGATTTGTAAAACACAATCTTCTGTTTCCACCACTCATGTTTAGTGCAGGACCTAAGGAGGGAACGAGGGAGGAGGGAGGGAACGAGGGAGGAGGGAGGGAACGAGGGAGGAGCGGGAGGAGAAAGGGAACGAGGGTGGAGAGAGGGAACGAGGGAGGAGAGAGGGAACGAGGGAGGAGAGAGGGAACGAGGGAGGAGAGAGGGAATGAGGGAGGGGAGGGAACGAGGGAGTAGAGGGGTAAGGAGAGAGAGAGATGGAAGGAGGGAGGAGAGAGGGAACGAGGGAGGAGAGAGGGAACGAGGGAGGAGAGAGGGAACGAGGGAGGAGAGAGGGAATGAGGGAGGGGAGGGAACGAGGGAGGAGAGAGGGAAGGAGAGAGGAGAGAGGGGAGGAGAGAGGGAACGAGGGAGGAGAGAGGGAACGAGGGAGGAGAGAGGGAATGAGGGAGGGGAGGGAATGAGGGAGGAGAGAGGGAAGGAGAGAGGAGAGAGGGAAGGAGGGAGGGGAGGGAACGAGGGAGGAGAGAGGGAAGGAGAGAGGAGAGAGGGAAGGAGAGAGGAGAGAGGGAACGAGGGAGGAGAGGGAACGAGGGAGGAGAGGGAATGAGGGAGGAGAGGGAATGAGGGAGGAGAGGGAATGAGGGAGGAGAGAGGGAACGAGTGAGTAGAGAGGGAACGAGGGAGGAAAGAGGGAGGAGATAGGAAACGAGGGACAAGGGGGAACGAGGGAGGAGAGGGAGAGAGGTTGAGGGACAGGGACATGTGGAGGAAGAGATGAGGAAATGGAGAGAGACAAAAAGAGAAATGTGGTAAGGAGAGAGAGAGAGAGAGATGGGGGATTAGGATGGAGCAGAGTGAAAATGAGAGAAGGAAGAAGAGAGAGAGGGAGAGTGAGGGGTGAGGAAGAGGAGGAGGAAGAGGAGGAAGAGGAGGAGTGTGGTGGGGGAGGAAGAGGAAGAGGAGGAGGAAGAGGAGGAGGAGTGCGGTGGGGGAGCAGAGATAAGCAGCCGGTGTGATGGATGGGGCCCAGACAGAGTAATAGAATCCTGGGTACACAGTGCACCAAGGACCCCAGAGCCCAACTGAGGACTGAGCCCGGACTAAACCAGGACTAAAACTGGACTGAGCCCGGACTAAACCAGGACTAAACCAGGACTAAACCAGGACTAAACCAGGACTAAACCAGGACTGAACCAGGACTGAACCAGGACTGAACCAGCACTTAAACTGTACTAAAGCGCGGCACTTCCGACCGTTGGGATAAAGGTCTGAGAACCAAAGAATTTAATGAACACAAAAGGACAAAATGAACGTTTTTGGGTCAGAAAAGTGAAGTTTGTGCTGAGGCGTGAAAGAGCCTCAGCATCACAATGACCTGGTGAAAGACACGAGATTTGACGCAGTGACTTTTCCACAGACATGATTCTACAGCCAAAAGAGACGGAAACACTCTGGTCAAACCACTTATACGTGATGTAAGACGAATTACATCAGACTTATGAAACATGTTATGGGACGTTCTTTAAAAGGCTTAATGAAGCACTTACGGCTCACTCCAACTTACACGTTCACTTACGCGATAAAAGGGCCCATTTTACGCCTTTTTCTGATCCGTTAAATGTCGTTTCCTCGTCAGAAATAAACCCGGAGGTGAGTTTGGTTCCGTTTAACTCATTTAACTACAGCTTCATGACAACACAAGGTGGAACGGAGCATTTTGAGCTTGTGTGAATGAAACAAAACACAAGTCCAGGTCTTTTTAAAAATTCTAAGTGAATTTATTATACGCCCGTCGTAAGACGGGACGTATTATGGTATGGCGCTGTCCGTCCGTCTGTCTGTCCGTCTGTCTGTGGACAATTTCTTGTCCGCGCTCTAACTCGACAAACGTCTCACCTAGGAATGTCACACTTCATGGCTGGACACCCCATGGGTCAAGGATGTTCCCTATTGATTTCAAGGTCACAGGCTCAAAGGTCAAGGTCACGGCCCGACCCTTTGCGAAAACCTTGTCCGTGCTCTAACTCCACAACCGTCTCACCTAGGAATGTCATACCATATTGTTATGTCTGGTGTTAAAGAACACGTTTTTAAGATGTTGATCGACTAACCTAATATTGCATTTCAGCAGGTCTAACATTGTTTGACCTCTAAGTCAATAGGAACACTCCCAGGCCAATGTGGTGTTTACCTAGTACACAGTTTGACCTTCCTACTTTATACAGGTTGTCAAGGTACAGTGCACATTGTTTTCACAAAATCATCGTCGGGTGACCTTACCCTTCACATCTGCTTGGATAATATATTGGTAGGCTATGTATCTCTATGTGGCTATGTACAACACAAAGATGATTTATGGTGTGTTCAGTGGACGTGTCCATAGGAATTTCAACAAAAAAATAAAATTAAAATTAAAATTAAAATTAAAATTAAAATTAAAATTATTATTATTATTATTATTATTATTATTATTATTATTATTATTATTATTATTATATTGGTAGTGAACTGCCTTATTGTGCTTACCGGTATGTGCCAAAGAACACCAGTATTGGAATCTTCCAAACTGCACCAACAATTCATCTTTAACTAGGTTTGACAAATTCTAACTTAATTCTATATACAATAATTCAAAGTACGGGCGTATTTTGCCCCGCTGGCGGAGCTCTTGTTGAGTATGTCACAGAGTCAATGTACAGTACATAATACCTTACACGTATACATGTACGTGTAGACATGATCATATAATTCCCTGTATGTAATATGTATGTAAACATGTCTCAAAGGGTCATGGGAAGAAGCGTTAACTTTTTGAATCCCACCCCTTACCTATATTTAAGCATCATTACTGAAGAAGTCCAGTTTCCTCTAAACCATAATAATAATAATAATAATAATAATAATAATACATCGGTTTTATATAGTTCTTTTCACGGTAACACAAAGACGCTTCACAATGAGGTAACAATAAAGCAAGGACAGAACAGACAACACAGTAACGAGGAGTGGTCATGTGTGGGGACTGTGGGCTCTGAGGAAAAGGTGAGTTTTGAGCAGTTTTTTGAAGGTGTTAAGTGAGTCTGAGTTTCTGATGTGAAGGTGGAGAGAGCTCCAGAGGTCGAGGGTTCGGTCCCCCAAGGTCCAGGGCTTTGATTTGACTGCGGGAGTGAGGAGGGTGGAGGCGGCTGATCGGAGGCGGCGGAACGAGGTCTGTGAGGTGTGGAGGGGCCCGGTTGTGGAGGAGCTTTGTAGGTGATGAGGAGGACCTTGAAGTCGATGCGCTGTTGGACGGGTGGAGCCGGTGGAGTTGTTGCAGAACGGCGGTGATGTGGTCTCGTGAGCGGGTGTGGGTGAGGAGGCGGGCGGCGGAGGTTTGAACGTACTGACGTTTTTGAAGGTCAGTGGAGGGAAGTCCGTAGATGAGGCTGTTGCCGTAATCGAGTCTGGAGGTGATGAAGGTGGATGAGAGTTTCGGCAGCGGAGGGCGAGAGGGAGGGGCGAAGGCGGGCGATGTTACGGAGGTGGGAAAAGGCGGTCTTGGTGACGTGGCGGATGTGTGGTCTGAAGGAGAGGGTGGGGTCGAAGATGAAGCCGAGGTTTCTGATCTGAGCTGAGGGGGCGACTGAAGTGTGAAGTCCATCTTTGTCACATTTATCTGGTTTTACATCCTCTACAACTTGTACTTACAACATCTACAGATAAGATAAGATATCCTTTATTTGTCCCACAATGGGGAAATTTCAGTGTTGCAACGGACAGTTAAGAGAACAGCAAGAAAACAGTAGCAGCAATAGAAGTGCAGAATCACTTAAAAATAGACAAACTCTATAAAGATAAGGATTATAAAATAAAACAAAATTCTATATACAATAAATATAAGCCATTTACCAGATAAAGCCATTTACAATTATTTAGTACACTAAACATTACATCATTGCATCACTATAACGACTCAGAATAATACATTTGTATAATTTTTTAAAACTGCTTAATGTTTGAACAGTGTTTAAGTTCGACGGATACACAAAAACTCTTCCTCGTGCTCAGTGCTCGAGTATGTTTATATTTCGCTGTTCCTCTTAGGTTGTAGCCCACTTCTCTTTCTATAAATACATTTTGAATATTTACAGGTTTCAGAGGAGGTAAGAACATTATAACATGACGTAAAGCTCACAAGAGTTTTGTGTAAGAAAACTAAAATTTCATTTTTAATCTGAAAAACAGAGGGAGTTCATTGTAAACAGTTTGCGGAGGTCCAGAGATCTTCCTCACTTTCCTTCTGCATTCAGAGCGTCCTCATTATTCACCGCGATGAGTTTAGAAGAACTTTTCAGAGTCAAAGTTGGTTGTTACAGTAAAGCTAACAATCACTAGCATGTTAATACGCACATCCTGATTCTCGGACAATGGAATGATTTTGAATGAAGGCGCAGACAGGAGACATGAGTTCAGAACGTGCTTAGATCTAAACTACAGCGTGAGCAGTCGGGGCGGGCATTAGGCATGTCCCGATCCAATATTCAGTATCAGTATCGATATCGGCTCCTGATCCGGCTCTTTTATGAGTATCGGCCAGTACTGGATTCAGTCATGTGATTGGACAATGCGTTTTACAGCAGCCGTAAATCAAAACGCCGCCATGTCGCTGTGTGGGACTTTTCACTACATCAAAACGAGAGTCAAACAGCGACGCAAACGCTGCAAACAGTTTCTGTGGAGGAACCAGCAGAGCCACTTTAACACGACCAGTTTGATTCGTCACTTACAAAAGAATCATCCCGACGAGTTTGAGAGAGGGCAGGGTGAGGGGGCGGGGCAGAGTGAGGGGGCGGGGCAGAGTGAGGGGGCGGGGCAGGGTGAGGGGGCGGGGCAGAGTGAGGGGGCGAGGCAGAGTGAGGGGGCGGGGAAGAGTGAGGGGGCGGGGCAGGGTGAGGGGGCGGGGCAGCGTTAGGGGGGTGGGGCAGCGTGAGGGGGCAGGGTGAGGGGGCGGGGCAGTGTGAGGGGGCGGGGCAGGGTGAGGGGGCAGGGTGAGGGGGGTGGGGCAGGGTGACGGGGCGGGGCAGTGTGAGGGGGCGGGGCAGGGTGAGGGGGGTGGGGCAGAGTGAGGGGGCGGGGCAGGGTGAGGGGGCGGGGCAGGGTGAGGGGGCGGGGCAGTTCAGCAGCCAATAATTTTTTGAAGTATGAAACGTCAGAGCCCAAACGAACTTTATTCTTGTTCTTATCACCTCAAGGACAAAGTTCGTATGACTTATAGAGTATGAATAGGCCTTAACACGGAAATCAGTGCATTTGTTTCTTTTCTTAAATGGTTTTAGGTGAATATTGTGATTTAAAATGTCCAGATTATAACACAAAGATGCACAGGTGTAACTATAGAGCAGACACAAGCACAGCACAATAGGTCTGATTTAATGCTACTGTGGTTCACGAGGTAAATTACAGGAAAAGTAATATTTCCATATAGATGAGAAAATGGAGGATTTTTTCTAAAGTAAAGTTGTATATTACATCTTTAAATCCAAACAGAACAGAGAGCAGTGTGTGTGTGTGTGTGTGTGTGTGTGTGTGTGTAAATATGTGTGTGTGTGTGTGTGTGTGTGTGTGTGTGTGTGTGTGTGTGTGTGTGTGTGTGTGTGTGTGTGTAAATGTGTGTGTGTGTGCTGCTCTGACGCTCCTCCTGCTGATTGTGGAGTCATATCCTGGACCCGGATAATTCCTGTGTCGTGTTTCCGTGGAGACGCGGCGACCTCATCGTGTGCAGGTGGAGCCCGGAGCAGAGTTCAGCCACGAGCACGACCAAAACTGTCAGAAACTGTTCGAATATGTGCAAGAAATAAACAGGACTGAATCAGGATTTAACCAGGATTTAACCAGGACTAAACCAAGAGTAGGAGGAGACAGGAGGAGGTAGGAGGAGACAGAAGGAGACAGGAGGAGACAGAAGGAGACAGGAGGAGACAAAAGGAGACAGGAGGAGACAGAAGGAGGCAGGAGGAGACAAAAGGAGACAGGAGGAGACAAACGGAGACAGGAGGAGACAAAAGGAAACAGGAGGAGACAAAAGGAGACAGGAGGAAACAAAAGGAGACAGGAGGAGAAAAAAGGAGACAGGAGGAGACAAAAGGAGACATAAGGAGACAGGAGGAGGAGGTGGTAGAGGACATATGGAGACAGGAGGAGGAGGAGGTAGAGGATGTAAGGAGACAGGAGGTGGTAGAGGACATAAGGAGACAGGAGGAGGAGGTGGTAGAGGACATAAGGAGACAGGAGGAGGAGGTGGTAGAGGACATAAGGAGACAGGAGGAGGAGGTAGGAGACAGGAGGAGGAGGTAGGAGACAGGAGGAGAAGGTAGGAGACAGGAGGAGGACATAAGGAGACAGGAGGAGGAGGTAGGAGACAGGAGGAGGAGGTAGGAGACAGGAGGAGGAGGTAGAAGACAGGAGGAGGTGGTAGGAGACAGGAGGAGGACATAAGGAGACAGGAGGAGGAGGTAGGAGACAGGAGGAGGAGGTAGGAGACAGGAGGAGGAGGTAGAAGACAGGAGGAGGTGGTAGGAGACAGGAGGATGAGGTAGAAGACAGGAGGAGGTGGTAGGAGACAGGAGGAGGAGGTGGTAGAGAACATAAGGAGACAGGAGGAGGAGGTAGGAGACAGGAGGAGCCTGACGTTCTGTGATGTTCCTCCATCAAACAGACTGTTCTGTGTTCTGCTCCTGTGACTCAAGGACGAGACGTGACCTGAACATCAGAACAAACAGAAAAGACTTTGCCTCCAGCGATCTGACATCACCATGACAACGGGACATGACAACGGGACATGACAACAGGACATGACAACGGGACATGCCCGGAGTACAACTGAAGGACTACAACTGAAGTACTACTACTACTGAAGTACTACTGCTACTACTGAAGTACTACAACTGAAGTACTACAACTGAAGTACTACAACTGAACTACTATTACTAAAGTACTACTACTACTGAAGTACTACTACTACTACTACTACTGCTACTACTACTACTACTACTGAAGTACTACTACTACTACTGAAGTACTATTACTGAAGTAGTACTACTACTACTACTGAACTACTATTACTACTGAAGTACTACTACTACTACTGAAGTACTATTACTACTACTACTACTACTGAAGTACTACTACTACTACTGAGGTACTATTACTGAAGTACTACTACTACTGAACTACTACTACTACTACTGAAGTACTACTACTAGTGTTACTGCTACTACTGTAAAAACAGAGCTACTCTAGAGTGACCAGATTTTCAGTATGAAAAACTGGGACATCCTCAGTTCTGGATCATTGGTAAATCATAAAATTGTAAAACGACTGCATCATTAAGGAAAACTGTTCTGCCCTCGGCTCAGTATAATCACATTTCCTTGGTGTTTTGGTCATTTTTTAAGCAGCTTTTTTTGTATTTTACCTGAACAAATGTCTCTTTTTACTGTTGGCAGGAATGGGACTGGTCAAAAATTGGGATAGTCCTGGTTTAGATCTGATATAGTCCTGGTTTAGATCTGATATAGTCCTGGTTCAGTCTTAGTTTAGTCCAAATTGGTCAAAAATAGGGACATTTCTTGTATAAAACCGGGACTGTCCCTGCTCACCCAGAGAAATATTCATAAAGAAAAGTCATTCACATAAGTGTTATACATCCTGAACCTTCTATTTAAAAGTTTGATTCCGAGTTTGATTCTAATTGAAGTTATTAGTGCTACGGTGCTGAAAGCAAATGAGAGCGTGGGCGCGATTCTAATATCTCTGAAAACGAGCTTTAAACTCCTCTGATGCGCCGCGCCAGGAGATGGGAGATGTTTCGCCCACGGAAAACTGTTGGCAGCTCGGAGCAGACTCCCTCCGCTCGCCGCACGGAGCCAAGCGTTAGCCCGTTACCGCCGTTACCGCCGTTACCGATGCGAGTGAACTCCTGCCGCCGCACTCTTCCCGTCTTATTTGTTTTTTGCGCCGAAGCGGGTGAATCGTCAAAAACACAACACTGAGATGTTTCCAGAGCGTGTGGGAAGTGCTTACTCCACTTATTTGACTTTTTATTCCACACCACAGGCACTAATTTATTAAAGCCACAGTATGGAACTTTAAAGGTGTTCTGCCTGGAATGCTTCACAGTGCGACGTTAAACAGCTCTGCTTTACATTTACTCAGTTACAGGTGGTTTTAAAGCTCAAAAATAGTTAGTAAAACAACATTCTGACTGTGAGCGGGGTCGCCGCTTCACAGATCTGACCTGTAACCTGGTCTGGTTTGGTCTCCGTGCAGATAGAAAGGTTTAATGCCGTAATACTGTGGAACATTCCAGACAAAGTAATAACAAATCCATGGAGAAAAGCGTTTAAAACGGACTGCACTTTTTGAAAAGGAAACATTATAACATGACTTAAAGCTCACAATGGTCAATGTAGAGTAATACAGGTCCTTTAAAGTTGAACTCCGGCACATTTGAAGCTAAAGTCAATTTCTAGAGGAGGTGGAATTCTGTCAGGAGCCAAAAAACGGCACAGATCAGTGTTTCCTCGGCGGAGATCTCACTGTGGCAGTGAGTCTGTTAAGGCAACAAACTAGTGTAGTGATGGGGGCAAGTTCTGAACTTCCACGTAAAACGTCAATTTGCTTCAGACTGAAGAAGCTTAACTCCACTTTAACCCATCTGACAACAGCCACGAGTCTAACAAACAAAACGCTCTGCCTGGTTCACTCATTAGTGTCTGGAAACGTTAGAAAACAACTTTATAAACACCTCACACTTCCCTCTGCTGATTTCCCACTGCACAGGCCAAAGCCCAAAAGACTCGATCACTGATGTCGCCGATGTCGTATTTTTTGGAAAAACGCTAAAAAAAATAACCCAAAACATTCCCGAACCATTTTCTTTCAACACCTTTCAGTTTCTAGTCGAGTGTTTTGGGCTTTCACATGCACAGGGGAAATCCACAAAGAATGAAGCAGAAGGAAGCGAGAAAAGAGAAATGATACGCGGTGAAGTCAGAGCGTGTGGTTGGAGGTGAGGTCAATAATGCACGAATAAATCGAAATACAGCTTTGAGTAAGACGAAGCTTTGGGAAAACATTATAAAAGCTGATAAAAGTGGATAATTTTCTCCGTATCTCACCCTGAATAGTGTAAAACGAGACTTAAATATGTGGTATCTGTTCCTGTTCTAAAGCAGTGCCTGAAATCCTCTCCCGGTCTCAGTTTTCAGACGGTCTCCTTCTGCTGCTCGGTTTCCCCCCGTCTGTCTGAGGCCCGGGCGGTCTCAGGTCTAATGCAGCGTGGACGGGACTCTTTTTCCCAGCATGCCGTGCCTGTCGCCGTGGGTTACCGCCGCCTCACTGCCCTGACTGGACGGGAGAGGAAAAGCTCCACCCTGCACTTAAAGCTGAAAGGCTCGACAGAACATGTTTTCTCAATCCCGGCAGTGTTTTTTAAAAAAGACAGGAGATTACGTTACAATATGTTTATTCAAATATTATTATGTTTATTCAGATATTAGGACGAAAGGACTTTTTTTTTCTGTGATAAATGAAAATGCTGTTCTATATTTCATGTTTTCTCAATGCTGGCAGTGTTTTTAAAAAGCCCAACAATGGATTACACGTTTATGCAAAGATTATTATTATTTTTTTTATTGAAGAGGACCAGTTTTTGAACGTCAATGGGTGGAAATCATTAAACCTACGGAAGCCGGAGGAGCTCACAACAAATGAAAATGCCACAACACACCAAAACAAATCCACCACACACCAAATAAAAGCCACAATACACCAAAAAACCTAAACACACCCCATAAAGCCACAAAACAACAAATAAAGCCACAAAACAACAAATAAAGCCACAAAACAAGAAATAAAGCCACAAAACAACAAATAAAGCCACAAAACAAAAAATGCAACAAAACACCAAAAAACAACGAACAACACACCAAAAAAGACACATCAAAAAAGCCAAAACACACAAAAAACACAACACACTAAAAAAAATCCACAAAACAACAAAAAAAGCCACAACACACCAAAACAAATCCGCCACACACCAAATAAAGCCACAAAACACCAAATAAAGCCACAAAACAACAACAAAAATGCTACAAAACACCAAAAAACAACCAACAACACACCAAAAAAAGACACAACACACAACAAAAAAGCCACAACACATTAAAAAAAAGCCACATTACACCAAAATAAGCCGCACCAGAATTGGCAGCAGGACTCGATTTTCCGTGAGGAGGATCAAGTGGGAAATTATTTACGACGGTCAGACAGTGACATCGCTCCTGGACACAAAACAAATTACTTTTACTCAGGTTTCCAACTTCGTTCACTTCTCCGTTCCTTTACTTTTCACATTCTTCTTCTTCAACTTTTCCCATTCACTTCCTGCTTGATCCTCCTCACTTGGTCCATTAGAGGGATTTACTTATTATTATTATTATTATTATTATTATTATTATTATTATTATATAACCTGATAATTCACCATAGTATACTTTTGTATACTGATACTGTACGTATTATAAGAATGCATTCATAATTCATGTGATTGGTAAAAAAAAATCATAATTGGTTAAAAAGGTTTAAAAATACATTTTGGATAAAAACAGTTAATAAATAGAGAAATTCATTGCTATATATTAGTGAAAAAAATCCGAAAAAATTATATTTTAGTTTTTTGAAAACGTTGGCGTCAGTCACGTGATGACGTAATGCCGGTCAATCGCACAGCGTAACGGGCCAGATCGAGAGCGCGAAGCAAGGAACTGCTGGCGTCGCGCAGAAAAGGACATTTGCTCGTTACAAAACAATGAGTAAAGTTAATAAGTAAAGCTTGGAGCCGCACTTCAGCAGACCCGGATTCCTTCCCCTTGTTCCAGAGAATCGCGGAGGCCTTGTGAACGATCGAGGGGGTGAGTTTTGTTGGTTTTCCGTGGCTTAGCTGAAGAAGCTAAGCTAAGCTAAGCAGCAGTTGCTATCGCCGTGTCTGTGCTACTGACCTTAGACCCGGACGGGGAGAGACGGCGTGGCCCCCGGAGATCTGCCTTCACCTGCGGAGGGGACGGCGGCCCGTAGAGGGGACTCCGTGTGCACATCTCTGCCCTTTGACCGTGAGGACCGGCGTTTTACCAGGAGACCGGTAGGATTAGTCCAAAACCCCTAGTGATGGTGAGATGAAGCCCCATGAAGCACTGAAGCATCCATCCAATCGCTCGACTCTTGAGCCGATGCTTCAACGTGCTTCATTTGCTCCACTGCGCCATCAAGAGGCCAAAAAATGTATAAAAGGCAGCGTGATAATAGTACAATCAGTGTGATCACCGTGGTTCTGATGGGAAGATTTATATTGAACAAATGAATTAACAAATATTTCGTCGTGCGAACGAGGAAAATAAAACACCTGTGCGAGAGCTTCTGCAGCCACAATAAGGAGCTGCGCACAGACGCAATGTGACGAGTTAAACGTTCTACATGTATCAGACATTTGGGGCGCACTCACACTAGGACTTCAGAATCGTGCCAAAGCCTGGAGCCCCTAAAGCGCGACACGCCCAGCTCGTTCTCTTAAAGAAGAGGTTCTCAAACTGGGGGTAGTGTTGTGTTTTAGTTGTAGTTTTTCCTCGAGTGATGCAGAAAAGAGGAGCCACTGTCTGTGTGAATGTTCTTGTCTGTTCGCTTAGGTCCAAAAAGGGGCGCAGAGTGTTTCAGTGCAGTACAGTCTGTTTGGCTTATTTTAAGTCTAAATGAATATTAGTCAGATAAAATGGAGATAGACTGATTAAAAACACAGTGATTGTGCAGGAAAAGTACAGTCATAATTCTTTTGTGTTTTTTGTATAAAATTCATTCAAATAAGTTGGTGTGGGCAAGTTCTGCACTGTAATAAACGTTCAAAACTAAAACCTATTTGTGCCGCCATTTGTTTTTCTGTGCTCCTAAAATTTTTCACTTAGGGGCACATGTGCTCCTGAAAAAAAAAGTTAGCGTAGAGCCCTGGTCCAGACTGAATATTTTACGTTTCTGTCTCATTATCTCGCTCCAAACGCTCCGGCTCCTCTTAAAGACCTTGTACTGTACTGTTTTTTTTTTTTTTTTTTTTCTTCCAGTGGTTGATCAAAATTCATCCCAGCACAGATTTTTAAAGCTGCTCTTGAGGTCAAAATGAGTGCAGTAATTATCAAACCCAAGTTTTATGGTTCGTTAATCAGGAAGTGCACATAAGCATGCTAGTTGTTGTAAAAAAGCTCTTATATAAACTCATCTCTGTGAATAATGAGGATGCTCTGAATGCAAAAGGTACGTGAGGAACAGAGGGGGGAAAGTACTGAAAAATTGTATCTTTACTTTGCTTAATTCTTACTCGAGTAAAACTAACCATCTAAAAATCTACTCGAGTAAGAGTAAACATCTAAAAATCTACTTGAGTAAGAGTAACAGTAAACATCTAAAAATCTACTTGAGTAAAAGTAACCATCTAAAAATCTACTTGAGTAAAAGTAACCATCTAAAAATCTACTCGAGTAAGAGTAAACCTCTAAAAATCTACTTGAGTAAAAGTAAACATCTAAAAATCTACTCGAATAAGAGTAAACATCTAAAAATCTACTTGAGTAAAAGTAAACATCTAAAAATCTACTTGAGTAAGAGTAACAGTAAACATCTAAAAATCTACTTGAGTAAAAGTAACCATCTAAAAATCTACTCGAGTAAGAGTAACCATCTAAAAATCTACTCGAGTAAGAGTAACAGTAAACATCTAAAAATCTACTTGAGTAAAAGTAACCATCTAAAAATCTACTCGAGTAAGAGTAAACATCTAAAAATCTACTTGAGTAAAAGTAAACATCTAAAAATCTACTCGAATAAGAGTAAACATCTAAAAATCTACTCGAGTAAGAGTAAACATCTAAAAATCTACTCGAGTAAGAGTAAACATCTAAAAATCTACTCGAGTAAAAGTAACCACCTACAAATCTACTTGAGTAAAAGTAAAAATCTATTTGAGTAAAAGTAACCATCTAAAAATCTACTCGAGTAAAAGTAATCATCTAAAAATCTACTCGAGTAAGAGTAAACATCTAAAAATCTACTCGAGTAAAAGTAACCACCTACAAATCTACTTGAGTAAAAGTAAAAATCTATTTGAGTAAAAGTAAAAAATTTAATATAGCCACAAGCTGTATTATCTAATGTTAAGTAATGGACAAAAGCAACGTAATGACGTCAAATTCTCTGAAAGTTTCAGCTGCTCCATAGACCTCCTGAAATTTAAAGGTCCTAAATATGTGTAAAATCTCTCAGTCGTCCAGGCAGAATCCAAGGCAAAAGGAGAAAATCAATTTCCCAACTGCACAAAAGTTTATTTTGGTTTAATATGTTTCGATCATGGATCTATTAAAATAACTGGATAGGGTATTGCTGCTTGCAGCTGCCTCCAGGTGGCGTAGTGGCAACTCGCTGGTTCTACAGTGAAAAAATTCAGCCCGGAGCCACGGGAAGTACCGAGCTGGGCTATGCTAATCTGGAATCCTGCACCACTGAGCTCATTGACTTGAATGGGCGGCATTTTGAGACTCCGGGGCTTGGTTTGGAGAGGCCAAGCTAACAAACAGAAACTGTAAACAAATAGGTGTATTAGTTTCAGTGTAGTTACCTCCTCCTTTTAGGCAGATATAAGGCAGTGTTCAACAACATCTGACCAGAACTGAAGAAGCAGATGAATTTCTCCTTTTGCTTAATGGTCGTACATTATGCAAAACTGACCAAGCTTTAAGCAGAGTTATAATGTTGTTACCAAAATCATACCCAGAAATGTGTTTTGTTTCATTCACACATGAAGTAACTCTTTATTAGACTATTTACATGGCACATGTGTCAAATATTCAATTATAAACCCAATGTAAAGGTTTGAATCATCCTGATAATTTCATTTATAATTCAGAATTTCAATTTTCAGTTAACTTTAGTGTTTCAAACATGTATTGGAAACATGACTTTTGTACTGAACAGATCAGGTTTCCAGTCCGGCAAATGTCAGAGGCTTTGATTAAGAAAGGAAAGGTGGATAGAAGTAAACTGTAAGTAATATGGATACAGCCAAAAGTTCCACCCAAACCAAATGAGAGATTTACATAAGCTCAAAGACTAAGTAAGTAAAGTTTATTTATAGAGCTTTTCACAGACATGGGTCACAAAGTGAGACACACTGATATTAAAGTCAGTGGTAACAGCTCTAAAACCTCAGAGCGCAGGAACGCTTGTTCAGAGAGAAATGTTTTTAGTTGCTTTTTAAAAGCATCTCCACTTTCTAGAGAGCGTAGGTGAGGAGGCAGCTCATTCCAGAGTTTAGGAGAGACATCTTAAGTTAGTGTTTGTGCTAACTCATGAGCTAGCTTCTGTGCTAACTCCTGAGCTTTCTCCTGACTTCTTGGACCTATGGTTGTGCAGCCTCATCATGATGACCTCACGCGCCTGCTTGTCGTTGAGCTGTTCCATTGCTTTTATGTTGATCTTCAAGTTGTTCTGTAATTTCAAGAGTTCATCACTGGGCAGTTTTGCAAATTGTTTCCAGTACTCTGCCTGGAGATGGTCGTTCATGGCCTGCAGGTCTAGGACTGTCTTTGTGTGCTCTTAGTTTTCAGACTGTAGATATTTGATAGGACCCCTTTTGCCGACCACATCCAGATCAGAAATATGTATCTGTAGGTCACGTTGGCATTGTAAAAGCGATTTCTCCTCATCTTTGAGTTTTTTCAGATGAGCTTTTAGCAGCTTCTTGCTTCCAGTTTCCTGCTCAAGGATCAGAACTTGTTTGTACAGGTTGCAGTTTTCTGTTTTTACTTCACTTGTGGCAGTTGTGGCCATCTGGAGCTTCTCAAGTGCACTGTACTTCTGTATCTCCTTCTGGAGCTTCTGTTTTTTCTTTAACAGTTTCTTGTTCATTTCTTTCACCTTGCTGTCTTCCTCGTCCATGTGCCTGTAGCTCTCGCACATGACTTTGAGGTCCAGCATTGTCTCTTCCAGTGCGGCGATTTCTTGCAGCATCTGGTCATTCTCGGCCTGCTTCTGCTGTGTCCTCTCCACTCTTTCCCTGCAGTCTCGCTCCTCCAGCCAGAGAGTGTCATATTTGTAGTTTTTATTTGAAAGATATTCCTTCAGTTGTTCATTTTCACTTTTTATGGAGCTCCGTGACAGCTCCAAGGCCTCACATTTCTTCCACCAGCACAACTCGTTAGCAATTTTCTGGTTCATCTTGGAGATTTTGTCCTGTAGAAGCTCTTTTTCTTCTAAGCTTCTGTCCATCTCAGATTTCAGGTGGTCGTATCGTGCTTTTTCGTCTCCTTGAGGCAGTTTCGATTCTAACTGGCCACACTCCTCTGCCAAAGTGAGGTTCTTGTATCTCAATAGTTTCAATTCGTGCTCCAGTTTTCTGGTTTCCTCTTGGACTGTCTCTGCACTAGCTATTTTTGTCTGTAGCTCTTTACACACCTCGCCAAGTGCCTGATTTTCTGCACGGATGTGATCCAGTTCAGACTTTAATGCAGCTCGTTCTTCCAAGTCACATTGAGGCAGTTTTGATTTTAAAAGGTTGGACTCAGATTTCAGATTAACATTCTGGACTTTCAAAGATCTCAATTCGTCCTCCAGTTTACGAAGTTCTTTTTGACCTGTCTCTGCACTTGTTCATTTGTTCTGTAGCTCTTCGCATTCCAGGTGAAGTGCCTGATTTTCTGCACGGATGAGATCCTTTTGAGAGCTTAATACAGCACAGCGTTCTTCCAAGTGACGTAGAGGCCGTTCATGCTGATTGTTGTGAAGTGCCTGGATTTACTCTAGTAAGGCTTGATTTTCAAGCATGGCGGCGTCACAGGTTGACTTCAGGAAAAGAAATGTATCTTTCCCACAAGCGCCTTGGAGTTTGCTCTTGAGAATTTCTTGCCGCAACCTGACGTTTTGGTTTGTGATGGGGTCCAAAACTGCCATGAAGATTTGACAAGATTCACTCCAGTAGCCGATGTTTGGCTTTGAGGCTCCGTTGCCTGAATTGTGCGTGTTTTCAAAATCCATTATTTTAGTAGGTAATTAGTTTTGAGTTTTTTACGCAGATAAAGTTAAGTGTAAGTTGAGTAAGTCTCCTGTCTGGATTCTTCCAACTGCTCTCGTCGTCGTCTGAAATGACAATGACAAATATTTCATATTTCAAAATCATAAATTCTGCCAGGGTCTGTAAACTTATGAGCACAACTGTAGATGCTGGGGTTTAGGAAGTGAAGACACACATTCAAAAAGAGCATTTTAGTGTAAAGATGTCACTTTAGACTGACTGAAACAAGTAATAATAAGTAATTACCACCTCTTATAAATAGTTAAAAATGTTATAAGCCAACTTAGGGTTTTGTCAGTTTCATTTGATAAAGTTCATTTGTTCTGGACCATGTTTGTTAGAACTGTACATGAGCAGAGCCTGGTGTTTGCGTTACTGAACTCTGTTGTACGTGACTTCTGTTAAATCTTAGAAAAAATGAAAAAACAGCACAGAGGCACAGAGATCGTCCTTACAGTACGTTTAATAACCTGCGTGAAGTCGCCCCATCAAACACAAACCCACACAAAAACTATGTCAGTCGTTTGTGCTGCAAAAAAGTTTTGTTTGTGCGATTCTGGTTCTTCAGATATTTGCAGTTTTATTTTCGGCCGATGACGTCGTCCAGAACCTCAAAATGTTAAATAGAGCTCAAAAATTATGGAAAATGTTTGTATTTCTTTTGTGCTGTGACAATTTTCATTTGTGTGAGTTTATTTCTAAAATTATGAATTATTATTTCCACGGTAATTATAGGACGTCATTTCCGGCCCCTGTGAGCATCGCTCTGTGATACTAATAGGCCCTTCGCCAGCCTCTGGCCCTCGGCCCTAAAAAAATCTACTTGAGTAAAAGTAAAGTAACAATCTAAAAATCTACTTGAGTAAATGTAAAAACATACTTAATTTAAAATGTAAGTTGAGTAAAAGTTACTTAGTTACTTTTAATGATTTGATGGGAAAAAGGAGAAGTCGTAAATCTTTTTTGCACATATCCAAATGTCTATTAATTTCTTTTTTTTGTTACAGTCAAATGAATAATCTCAGCTTAATTTACCATCTACACTCAACAAAATTATAAATGCTCAAAGAAAAACTTATGTGACAAAATAGAGTAACTATCCAAAAATAACAGTGCAACTTTATCAAATTTAATTTGCGAACGTTGGCATCAATTTCAAAACAAACACTGGAGTAATGGCAGGAAGAACACAATGAGGGTCCATGGTTCAAGTTCACAAATTTCAGTAATGCCTCTGTCCAGCATTCGCCTCAGAGCGCTACACCCACATGGACATCACCAGGTTGTCGATCGTGGCCTGGGGGATGTTTTCCCGTTCTTCCTGCACAGACACTTTAAGTCAGCGGCTGCTCTGGAGAAGTGGAACCCACTGAAGGACAGGCCTATCCAGAACATCCCAAAGGTGTTCGAGAGGCTCCGTCTCCCTGAAACTAGTCCACAGGCGCTGACAGAGGAATGAGGCACATTCAGTTGTGTTGCCACAGCCGTAATGCTCAACCCAACAATCAGCCAATCATGATCTGTGATCTGTGGAGTCCTGCACGGGTCCGGGTACCCGCGGATACCTGAGGAGTGACCCGCAAATTCGAATGAAACGGGGGAAAAAAGTTGTGCTATGCCTGATGTGGGTTCAGGAGAGCGCGGGTCTAATCTGCGGTTTACAAAACATCATGTGCGATCAACAAACAGGGCTGTATTTTAGTGTTTTTACAAGATGATGAAATGTGAAATGTGTCTGTGACATGTTGAGAAGTGACAAAAGTCCACATTTTGGTTTGTCCTTTTACGACCAGACCATAAGGAGGGTCTGTGTACTGGACCATAAGGAGAGTCTGTGTGCTGGACCATAAGGAGGGTCTGTGTACTGGACCATAAGGAGAGTCTGTGCACTGGTCACACAGATTGACCACTGCTCTGTCAGGCTCCAGGACTCTCCGGAGTTGAAATATTCATTCTGAGCTTGTGTCAACAGGAGCGGCCGTGTGACACTGGACGACTGAGCAAAACAAATCGTTTCATAAACAAATACATCAAGAACCTGAGCAAATGTCATGACGTTCTATTTTTGTTCACCATTTCAAGTTCGTGCGTTTAGATTTTTGTTGAGTCTACTTAAAGGCAAAAACACACACACAACTTTTTTTTTATATACATCTATATAAATTCAGACGTGAAGGGGTTAAAAACACAGTGGAGCACCACATGACATCACAAGGTGGAACAGCGAGACAGGAACTCAAACGTGTGAATGAAACGAAACACAACTCCTAGATATGTATATTTGTGTTGAGGAAACTACATTAGAACATAGATCTGAAAATGGCGTCATATGGGAGCTTTACAAACGCGGAGGAGCTTCGCCTGACGACATCATGAGGTGGGGTGAGCGTTTGGATCCCCGGATGAATGACACAGACAGACAGAAGCGTTACAGAAACACGTGTGAATGAGACAAAACGCAGCTCCGGGTCTGTTTTTTTTTTTTTTTTTTTTCCGGCGTTTGGACAGCGAGAAGTCATTTTAACGTAATATATTCAAATTGGAACACGCCCGATTCCCTCTGTCTGTTTTAATTTCCACTTCCCGATGGTTTAAAAGGCCTTAATGAATGCGGCGTGCGCTCACAGGCTCCGCTCTCATTTGCCGCGGCTTTATTGGTGTGTAATTTGGCTCTATCTGTATTGACTTTTAATCTCGTATGCAAACGAATTAAGACGCAGGGTTCTGTTCAGACGAAAACTCCCTCCGCGCAAATATCTCCCGACAACAGAATCACAGCCAGAAAAGCGAAAGGAAAATCAATGCAGCCGACACACGCCGGGTTTAAAAGTGAAACTAGAACGGATTTTCAAGGGTTTGTGTTGGGCCACTGTCTCATCCGTGTTCTCATAGTTTCCTCACTGGATTTGTGTTTTGTTTGTGTTTGTTTCACACATGTTTAACACACAGACCTGCACATTTAGACAGTTATAGTTCTTCTCTCTCACTTTTTTGTTACACAGGGAGTCCTGCTGGGTCTTTGGGGCTTTTACATCACCATGTTTAAAGCTTTTGTTGTTAAAATTCTCAGCAGATGTTTAATTCATCCCGTTTGGAAGTAGTATTAACCTTTTATTGTTAAATGTGCTCCCTTTACCTTTGCTAAATGACATTTATGAATAAAAAGGCCACTCGTCTTTAGTACAACACTATAGTGAACTATTTATTTGAGTTTAGGTGGTTCAGTCCTGGTTTAGTCCTAGTTCAGTTCTGATTTAGTCCTGTTTCAGTTCTGGTTTAGTCCTGGTTTAGTCCTGGTTTACTCCTGGTTTATTCCTGGGTCAGTCCTAGTTTTGTCCTGGTTTAGTCCTGGTTCAGTTCTGATGTAGTCCTGGTTCAGTTCTGGTTTAGTCCTGGTTTAGTCCAGGTTTAGTCCTGGTTCAGTTCTGGTTTAGTCCTGGTTTAGTCCTTGCTTAGTCCTGGTTTAGCCCTTGTTTAGTCCTGGTTTAGTCCTGGTTTAGCCCTTGTTTAGTCCTGGTTTAGCCCTTGTTTAGTCCTGGTTTAGCCCTTGTTTAGTCCTGGTTTAGCCCTTGTTTAGTCCTGGTTTAATCCTGGTTTAGCTCTAGTTTAGTCCTGGTTTAGTCCTGGTTTAGCCCTTGTTTAGTCCTGGTTTAGCCCTTGTTTAGTCCTGGTTTAGTCCTGGTTTAGTCCTGGTTTAGTCCTGGTTTAGTCCTGGTTTAGCCCTTGTTTAGTCCTGGTTTAGCCCTTGTTTAGTCCTGGTTTAGTCCTGGTTTAGCCCTTGTTTAGTCCTGGTTTAGCCCTTGTTTAGTCCTGGTTTAGCCCTTGTTTAGTCCTGGTTTAGCCCTTGTTTAGTCCTGGTTTAGTCCTGGTTTAGCCCTTGTTTAGTCCTGGTTTAACCCTTGTTTAGCCCTTGTTTAGTCCTGGTTTAGTCCTGGTTTAGCCCTTGTTTAGTCCTGGTTTAGCCCTTGTTTAGTCCTGGTTTAGCCCTTGTTTAGTCCTGGTTTAGTCCTGGTTTAGCCCTTGTTTAGTCCTGGTTTAGCCCTTGTTTAGTCCTGGTTTAGTCCTGGTTTAGTCCTGGTTTAGCCCTTGTTTAGTCCTGGTTTAGCCCTTGTTTAGTCCTGGTTTAGTCCTGGTTTAGTCCTGGTTTAGCCCTTGTTTAGTCCTGGTTTAGTCCTGGTTTAGTCCTGGTTTAGCCCTTGTTTAGTCCTGGTTTAGTCCTGGTTTAGTCCTGGTTTAGTCCTGGTTTAGCCCTTGTTTAGTCCTGGTTTAGTCCTGGTTTAGTCCTGGTTTAGCCCTTGTTTAGTCCTGGTTTAGTCCTGGTTTAGTCCTGGTTTAGTCCTGGTTTAGTCTGTTCTCTTCAGGACCATAACGTTAGTGTTGCTCAGTCGTTTCACTGACGCTCGTCGTTGTTTCCTTTAAGTTTTCATCTTTCTTCCCTCGATCGTCGTGGGTAAATTCTTCATGGACAGAATCTGTTCTTTGAAGCTGCTCAAAAATCTGCGACACTTTTCCACAGGGATTTTGCCAGAGAAAAGCACTGACCGGAAGTTGCGGGACTCATCCTGCCGTTGGGATAATCGTCTGTACCCAGTGCCGCTCTTCTCCAGTTTGCACCAGGGAAAAAAGATACGCACCCGTCACAAGATTAGCATCAACGAACAGTTTTTCACTTCGTCACTCTCACCTTTTTGTAGAAATGCATCACGTAGGACCTTTAAAGGCTGAGGTCCGCGACTATTCTGCGGACAAACGAAATAACTGTTGTGTCAGATGTGCGATGGAGGTCCACTCTGCTTCGCTTCTCTTCAAAAATGCCCGAAAAACGGTTCTAAAGCCGAGCACAAGTCTGAAGATACATGAATTATGAATGGATCCAGGTGATGCCCGAAGGGTCGGCGAGGACCACAGGAACCACAGAGATTTAAATACACTTCCGCAGTTTGGAGATCAAGGTCAGCCCGACAAAAACGGGTCTGCTTCAGCGACAAACACGTTCATCGACACTTTACAGCTAAAAACACGAATGTTCTCTAGGGGCGTGACGCTAACTGAAGGCACTGCTCTGTCTGAGGCTTTGTTAGGCCGTAATCCGAGTTTTATTTGAACACAATCTGGATTTTTTTTCTTGAGTTTTCAGACGATTTTAAGACATTTCCGGTTGCGTTCGCTAATCTCTGCGTTGTGTCGCCGCGGTAACTGCTGAACATTGCACCGTAGACGTCCATACGCTGCAGAAAGCGTAAATGTTTCAGGGCGTGGGGTCTTCGTTGTGACTCGGTTTGTATAATTCAGGAGTCGTGCGATTGTTTTTTTTTTTATTGTTTGGTTCTGAAGGTGACACACGTTTTAAAGAGCCGCTGTTTTATTCATTCTGCGCGGCGATAAATGCGAAAGAGTCGTCAATGTTTAAAGCAAACGCTGAACCGGAGAGAGAGAAGAGAGGGAGAGAAAGAAGTGAGATGAGAGGGGGAGATGAAAGGAGACAAAAAGGGAGTGAGGAGAAAGGAAAAGAGAGGAAGAGACTAAGAGAGGAGAGAGGAAGAGATGGGAGGGGAGGAGAGGAAGAGAGAGGAGAGACAGGGGAAAGAGAGGAAGAGACTAAGAGGAGAGAAGGATAGATGGGAGGAGAGAAAGAGAGAGGGGAGACAGGGAAAAGAGAGGAAGAGACTAAGAGGAGAGAAAGAGAGATGGGAGGAGAGAAAGAGAGGAGAGAGGGAAAAGAAAGGAATAGACTAAGGAGAGAAGGAGAGATGGGAGGAGAGGAGAGAAAGAGAGGAGAGACAGGAAAAAGAGAGGAAGAGACTAAGAGGAGAGATGGGAGGAGAGAAAGAGAGGAGAGTAGGGCTGCAACAACTAATCGATTAAATCGATTAAAATCGACTATTAAAATAGTTGGCAACTAATTTAGTAATCGATTAGTTGACTAGTTCACGTGACAAAGTCCAAGCGGGAGAATCGGGTGTTGTGAGATGTGTCTATATTGTGTCTATAGCTCAGTGCAGGAGAGAGAGAGAGGGGGAGTGATTGCGTGCTGGATGTATGTCCGCGCGGAGCAGTGGAGCCGGGTCTCGCTCCGGGTGTGTGTCCCGTGTGCTCTCAGGGAAAGACAGAGACGGCGATCGGGCAAGTAGAGGGTAAAAGGTGCTACTCCTACGCCCGAGCCCGAGCCCGAGCCGAAATTCGGGTCGGGTCGGGCCTAAAATGTCAATCATTGCTTCGGGTCGGGTCGGGCCGGGCTTCTCTCTCGCTGACTTTTTTTTAATAAATAAACGGTTAAATTCGTGCGCAGAGCCTGAGCCAGAGCGGCTCGTGTAACAGGAGCCGCAGAGCCATGCTCTGCACACGTGAACGACGCCCTCTTAATAATCTTCCCCTCCGCAGGTCCGCATGAAATTTCGGGTTTGTTTCGGGCTCGGGCCTGCAAATCAAGTTAATTGGTCGGGCTCGGGTCGGGTCGGGTTTTAATACCCGCGGGTCGGGTCGGGCTGGATTTTTTAGGCCCGATCTTACCTCTACCCCAACCACGGTTAGGGGGCGAGAACAGGAAAGGTTAACACGGGGAAAAAAGAGGACACTTGAGAAATGGCGTCTCCCCTTTAAAATCAGTCGGACTCTGGTGAGATTTCACAAACATATTGGCAACCTTTTTTTGACATGAAAAGTAGTTGGGTGCATTACTGGTACAAGTTAATAGGAACGTTTTAATCACAACGTATTGTTTGACACTATACAAGTTAAACCGAAGTTGCTTGGTGTTAGCTAGTTAGCACATATTAGCCGCGATTGCATTGGAACAATGTGTTTCTAAGCCATTAACTAGTCCAGTTAACCTCTTAAACCCTCTCTGTGATTCGCTGGTGCTCCTGTCCATCACAGAGTGTGCGGTACAAGCCCACGAACACCGTGATTGGTCAAAGCTTTGTTGATCTGACCGCATGCGTAATAGAGAGAGGGGTTGGCAGAGCGAGCACAGCTTCTGTGCGTAAACCCAGGACGCACGGCTAACTTACTTTTAGCACAGTTTTGGAGCACTTTCCTTCTTTTTATCCGATTAATAATCGATTAGTTGAAAAATAATCGCCAGATTAATCGATTATGAAAATAATCGTTAGTTGCAGCCCTAGAGGAGAGACAGGGAAAAGAGAGGAAGAGACTAAGAGGAGAGAAGGAGAGATGGGACGAGAGGGGAGACAGGGAAAAGAGAGGAAGAGACTAAGAGGAGAGAAAGAGAGATGGGAGGAGAGAAAGAGAGGAGAGACAGGAAAAAGAGAGGAAGAGACTAAGAGGAGAGATGGGAGGAGAGGAGAGAAAGAGAGAGGAGAGACAGGGAAAAGAGAGGAAGAGACTAAGCGGAGAGAAAGAGAGATGGGAGGAGAGAAGGAGAGGAGAAAGGAAAAGAGAGGAAGAGACTAAGAGAGGAGAGAAGGAGAGATGGGAGGAGAGGAGAGAAAGAGAGAGGAGAGACAGGGAAAAGAGAGGAAGAGACTAAGAGAGGAGAGAGCGAGAGAGCAAGAGATGAGAAAAAGAGAGGAGAGAGGAAAAGAGAAGAAGAGACTAAGAGATAAGTAGGGGGTTAGGAGAGAGTGAGGAGAGGAGAGAGGAAAAGAGGAAGAGACAAAGACATAAGAGGAGAGGGGGTGAGGAGAGAGGAAAAGAGAGAGAGACAGATGAGAGAAGAGAACGAGGGCTGAGGAGAGAGGAAAAGAGAGTAAGAGATGAGAAGGAGAAGAGAGAAAGAGGGGAGGAGAGAAGGAAGGAGAGGAAGAGACTAAGAGATGAGAAAAGGAGAGAGAGAAAGTGGAGAGAGGAAAAGAGACTAAGAGGAGAGAAAGAGGGAATGAGGAAAGAGTGAAGACAGAGGAAGAGAGAAAGGGATGAGGGAAGGGGAGAAGAGCAAAAGGAGATGAGGGGAGAGGAAATGAGAAAGAAATTAAGAGATGAGAGAAGGAGAGGAGAGAAAGGGGAGGAGAGAGGAAAGAAGAAGAGACTGAGAAATGTGAGAAGGAGATGAGAGGAGGAGAGGGGGAGAGACTAAGAGATGAGAGAGGAAAGGAGAGGAAGAGACTAAGAGATGAGAGAAGGAGCGGAGAGACAAGCAGAAAGAGAGCAGGAGGAGAGAAGGGAGAGAGGAATGGGGATAGAGAGGGACAAAGAGAAGAGAGAGAAAGAGGGAGGGGGCAAGAGAAGAGAGAGGGAGAGAGAGAGAGAGAAAGGAGGAGGAGACGGAGTAAATACGTTTTTATTTTCTTTAGCGCTTTTCACAGACAAATGTCACAAAGATGATTTACAGATCATTATTCATTCACTCCGTACCGAGAGAGAGATAAAGAGGAAGAGAAAAGAGGAGGAAGAAAAGAGAGAGAGAGAGAAGGAGGAGGAGGAGGAGGAGGGAGACGGTCTCAAATCAACAGCGCTGTCGTTGGGGAGTTTTACAGTGAAAGTTCGAATGCGTTCGTCTGATACAGAAGCTCAGAGACACTTTACAGTTCAGTGTCATCAGACTGGACAGTGGGGCTGAAGTGGACACAACAACAGGCTCTGATCAGGGTTTGACCAGGAAGTTTGGCAAATACGGGTGAAAAACTGACCTCTGACAAACTCTGGCATGAATGAATGAAGAAATAAATAGTATAAATCTTATGTATGTAATAAAAGTTTAGTGTAAATAAGTATTTTTGTGACGCCACCTTTTTCAGGAGAAGAAAAACGGTGAAACTTTCCCTTCAGTCGGGGGAATCTTCTCGTCCTTCACCTTCTGAAAACCAAACGTTCCAACTCTCCATCACGTGTCCATCTTTCATCAGGGAGAGACGGAGAGAGGGAATGGAGAACGGGAAAGAGAGAAGAAGAGAAAGCAGAGGTGAGAAGAGGAGACAAGAGGGAAGAAGTAAGAGGAAGATGGACAGATATGAGAGGAGAGAGGATGAGAGAGCAGGAAAAGAAGAAAGGAAGAAGGAGAGAAAAGCAGAGGAGAAAAGAGGAGGGAGGGGGTGGTGAAAGGAAGATAGAGAGATAGACAGAGGTATGAAGGGAGGGGGAGAACGCAAAGGGAGATAGAAAGAGAGAGAGGGACAGAACGAAAAGGGAGTGAGATGAGGAGAGAGGGAGTGAGAAACACGCAGAGAGAGAGAGAAAGGGAGAGAGATGGACAAAGATAGAAGAAGAGATTGAGGTGGAGAGAAAGAGAGCAGACAGATGGAGAGAGAGAGAAAGCAGAGAGAGCCAGAGAGAAAGAGCAGAGAGAGGAGAGATAGAGAGAGATAAAGAGGAGGAGGAGAGAAAGAGAAAGAAAGAGCAGAGAGAGATGGAGAGACGAGGAGGTGAGAGATAGAGAGAGAACTAGACCAGAGGAGGAGGAGGAGGAGAGAGAAGATGAGCAGAGAGAAAGGAGGAGAGAGAGAAATAGAGGAGAAAAAGAGAGAGGAGTAAGAAAGAGAGAGCAGAGAGGAGGAGGAGGAGAGAGATAGAGAAAGAAAGAGAGAGTAGAGAGGAGGAGGAGGAGAGAGATAGAGAGAGAAAGAGAGAGCAGAGAGGAGGAGGAGGAGAGAGATAGAGAAAGAAAGAGAGAGCACAATAAGAGAGAGGAAGAGAGAGTAGGAAACAGAAGAGAAAGGAGGAGAGAGCTAGAGAGAAAGAGGGGAAAGAGAGGAGGAGAGAGATAGAAAGAGGGGAAAGAGAGAGGAGAGATACAGAGAGAAAGAGAGCAGAGGAGGAGAAAGAGAGCAGAGAGAGAAAGAGAAAGATCAGAGATAGATTAAAAAAAGAGGAGGAGGCGGCACACTTGTTGTCTGTGATGGGCTGATGCAGTGGAGGCCTTTACACTTTACACTCGACTGAGAGAAAAGAAATGACACCTGAAACAACACAAACAGAAAACAGAATCCTCTGTACCTGATTTTTGTTGGCGATAGAAAAACAGACAGAATCTGCAGTGTTCTGTTGTGTTCTGCAGGTCAACACTTCCAACCAGCTGCCTGCGAGTGAAATCAAAGACCTGATTAGTCCCGTCCCCCGTGGAAATCTTTGGCAGGTTGTGAAGACGCCGCTGCTGAATCCACGGTTTTGTTGTTTTATCTCACGTCCAGCGTCGTCATCCGCAAGTTTCCAAACGTCTTCAGGTGAGCGTGAAGAGACCTTATTGTATCTCACAACCGCCAAGTGTTGAGTGAACGAATAATGTACTGGAAAAAGCGTCCAAAAAAAGCACCATATAACTCTGATCCGGTTCTCGACCAAAAAAATCTGGGAAAATTGAGAAAAAGTCCCGGTTTTCTTTATCTGGACGTCATTGTATTCTTTCTTTTTTCCTTTTAGAAACTGCCTATTCATTTGTCTATTCTAACTTGTCTAAAGGCAACTACACACTAGAGGATTTTTCGGTCTTAAATGATTTTTAAATGTGCGACAAAAAGCGCAAACACCACAGACACGAGGAAAAACTTGAGACTAAAAACCTCTGATCTCAAAGTCTGCAGTGGGATCAGTGTGCGGAGCACAGGATATAAAGCTGTGAGGCTGTGATGGCATCAGCTGTTTCCTGTCTGCAGTAAAACCACTCGCTCTGAGACTCTGAAGTGTTCAAAAGATCAAAACTGTGTTATTATTATTTGTGAAATGTGGTGCAATACTTCAGATACAGGATTTTTAAAGCAGAAAAGAGGAGATAAAGTCCACAGGAAGTAGAGTCACTGTCAGTGATCTGCAGCTTTAGGCTCTGTGGACGTAAACAAACACATACGAGGAGCAACTTTGGCCTTTTTACTTTCAAAGAACACTTCGAAATGGATTGATTGTGTGGTTTTGTGGAATGGAGTCATTATTTACGGAGCACAATTTCTATGGATAATGTGGATCAGATGCTGCATTTTAATTTGACCACTTTACGAAAGGTGAGTAATAATAATAGTCTTTATTTTCTCTCTATCCCGAGTTTATATGTTGCGTCTCTGTGTCCGTCGCTCCTTTGCCCCTGACGCTCTGTTTTATCGTCTGTTTCCGTCGCGTTGTTGATGTTCGGTGGTTCTGATCTGACACTGACTCCACACATGAGGAGCAGCGGCTTCAGAATCGCACACGGAGACAAAAGGTCGGGTCACGCCTCCTGAACTCGGGGAGAAGAAATCGCAGCCAAAAATGGGCAAATTCTCCTATAGTGTGTGACGGCCTTTAATTTAAAAAAATGTTTTAAAAAAAAAGACGTTACTGAAGGGTTCCGTTATGTCCATTAGATCGACAATTCCAACCAGCTGCCCGTAAGTGAAATCGAAGACGCGATTAGAGTCCCGTCCTCCGTGGAAAACTCGGGAAGGTTGTGAAAACGCTGCTGCTGAATCAACGTTTTTTTCCCACGGTTTTCTCCAGCGGAATTCGTCATTTTCGTTTCCAAACGTTTTCCCGGCGAGCGTGAACAGAGCGTTGCGTCTAACACGCCCCAGTTACAGCAGTGCCTCCAGTTAGCATCACGCCCCCAGGGGAATGTCCACGCCGTCCGCCGCAAAGTCCGGATAGTTCGGCCCCGGAAAAGCAGCAGAAACTTGAGGATTTATGGCCCGTCTCCAGGCAACAGCTGCTCGTCCGATCTGCCTCCTGTAAAGTTTAATCACAAGTGGCATCGTAAACACAAAAACATGACAGAACCTTATCACCCTACAAAAAGTTCTGCTCCGGTTGAAAAACTGCGTGTCTCTTTGGGATTCCGGGTGCTGCTTTTGTGAGCCGCCTTTGTGCCCCTGAGCAAAACACTTCTTAAACATTGCGAGTGAAGACGACGTGTTTTTCGTAGCGTGATTTTGATTGTTTAACATCCATAAAACAGTGGCACCCAATGATTCCTAAACAAATCAAAGCCCACCCAGATTAATTAAAGGGCTGCTCGTTTCTATGGATACGTCATTGCTGTGCCTGGAATGTCCCACAGTGTGACTTTAAGCAGCTCTACTTTACATTTATTCAATTATAGCTGGTTTTAGAGCTCAAAAATAACTTTAAAAAAAACAGACGTTCTGACCGTGAGCGGGGTCGCCTCTCCACAGATCTGACCTGTAACTTGGAGGCAAGCAGGTAGCGGACCCTCCAGCAGAAAAGTTACGCAGTGCACCTTTAAGTAAAGCACAGAAAGCACAAACTTTCAGCATTTTCCTGCTTTTACATCGCACCACTGATTAAAAGTCAGTACAGCCACGGCCTTAGAAAGCCTGTTTGAAATGAACGAACGCCTGAATGAAAAACAACTCTTAGGAGGAAATATGAGAGAAGGGAACAAAAAGAAAGCACATTTACATAAAAATAAAATGTGTTCAGTTAAGTTTCCTGGACCAGAACTGATTCCATGTGAGGACGCTGGGTCTTATATGGCCGGTGCACCGTTTTCACCCACGTATTTGAGAAAAATAAGGTAAGGTAACTTTATTTCTATAGCGCTTTTCACAGCCACATGTCCCCAAAGACGCTTTACAGAGCATTATTTACACAGCATTCCTCATTCACTCCAGTGGTGTAAACTATTGTTGTAGCCACAGATGCCCTGGGACAGACTGACGGAAGCGCAGCCACCAACTCCACACAGAAAGACCCCGAGTGACCCAGGGATCAAACCTGGCATCTTTTGGCCACCGCGCTGCCAAAAATGTGTCTTACCCCAGTTCAGATACTATGCTGAGGTCTGGAAGGTGAACAGACCGGAGTTGGGAGGGTGGGGTCGAGTTATTCGGGATAAACTGGGTTGCCGGGAGAGGCGGCTACAAATAGGCTTCTGGGAAACTGAGGCGCGGTAGAAGTGAGGCTGTGATTCTCTGGAGAGGAGGCGAGTTGAACCCAAGTTAAACATTTATCAAAATATACACCTGCACCGAGCTGTGAATTATTGGGTATTTTACGGTACATGAAATCTGAATCGAAAGCAAGTTACTAAAGGCTGATACAAACAGGACGTATAATTTTCTGCCTGTTTTTGAGGCTGTTTAACATTGTGAGGGGCTGGATGACGTCATCCGCAGAAAATAAAACTGCAAAGAACCATAAACATACAAACTAAACTTTTTGCAGCACAAACGATTGAGTCCATTTGGGCTCGTGACGTGTATCTTTTATTCTGGGTTTGTGATTAGGCTTGTCACAATAACAAATACTAAAGAAATATAAAAGATGAATGCAGAATTAGCCCAAAAACTGTCTTTAAATGTACAATACGGTTAAAGGTCTTATATTAGGCAAAAGAGACTCTTTTGAGCTGTTTCCTCCTCAAAATCAGACCTGGAGTTGTGTTTTGTTTCATTTGCATGTTTGAGTAACTCTTTATTATCGGTCTGTTTACATCTCCAAACCTCAAAATGCTCTGTTCCACCTTGTGATGTCATGAAGCGGTAGTTTTCAAGTGAACAGCTCCTTTTGCCGTTTGTGTAGCAGAGATCGGCAATTCCAGGGCTGAAATAATCCAAATGATTCTAATGACGTTATAGAGTTTAAAACTCTTCAAGACCGACGGTATCGTATATGATACCGGGGAATATGTTTTATATAACTGCACATAACTTTCCAACCGTAAAAGATAGAAACGTACTTTTCCAACCTTTGAAAGAGCGGAGAGGTCTTCGTACATTTCTGCGGCATTATCCTACGTTGTGTGATGACGTGTGGAAAACATGTGTCCAATAGGAACTTTGTTTTCCTCCAAACTCATGCGCTCCGTCCATTTGCATTGGCCCAAACTTTGCCAAAGAGAGAAGTGAGTCAAGATGGTTCTTCTCTGAGTGTCTGTGTTTGTAACAATTGAAAAAGCCGCTCTAAGTGCAGTTTTTTCTCAGATAAATGACAAATTACTCATCTTAGTCTGTGTAATTGCACATCCCTCACTATTTTTATTTGAGGTTTATTTCAGTCCAAATGTCCAAATCCATGGAAATGCAGCAGGTGATGTGGCTGTAGCCCTGGACCTGACAGGAGTCAGGGGGCCATTGCACTTTTTTTGTTTTGAGGCAATAAGGATATTTTTAGTTTTTAGTTTATTTACAGACTTGATATTTTGCACTTTTGTAGCTAAGGCTCTAAATTAAGCATTTTTGTGTCCAAAAAGTTGTTTATACACATTTGCTGTGTGTTTTGTGTGAAAAACTTTTTTTTTTTTGTATTTCTGTATAATCCTACAGCTTTTATTTTATGACACAGCTACAGCAGCAGATTGTGAAATAACAGGTTGTACTGAAAAAAAGATGTATAACACTTCATTAGGGGAGAAAAGGGGGAGTTTTAATCGCAAAATTAAGACAAAAATCCAGGCAAGAACATCCATCCATCCATCTTCTCCCGCTTAATCCAGCTGGGGCACTGGGGCATCTTACTGCCCAATCCTCATAGCACCTGACCCCATTCCCCCATGAACCCCTCTGCAGGTGGTGAGCCCACAGGAGGCAGGCAAGAACAAATGTGCTAAATTGTCCTTAGGTCTCCAAGGGTTAAAAACACAGTGGAGCACTTCCTGAGAGAATAACTCAGCCTAAACCTGCAGGTTTGTGTGTTAGACGTGTGTGAATGAAACAAAACACAACTCCAGGTCTGTTTTATGACATTATAACAACATCGATCAGAAAACTGGCCTTGAGATGAGATGAATAAACAGCAGAAATCGTATGTGTCTGTGTTTGATCAAAATGTTTTAAAAATGAAATACGGACGGTGGACAGGGGTCTAAATGTGCAAGAAAAGTGCTGCTTTTACGATATAACCTACAATTCTGACTGTCTAAAATGAGAAATCACACGTCTGCAAACAAATGAGTCCATTCAGAGTAAAATTCCGTTTTTGGAGAAAGGGCAGCTCCCGTCCCCGCTCGCCGCTGGACATCACTAATAAAACCTCTCCTCGTGTTGTGGTGACTCATTTAAAGCGATGCGACTCGTAAATGAAACTTTGCGAGGGCCCCAGGAGGACAGGAGCAGGCAGGGGCCGACAGGGGCCGACAGGAGGCGACAGGAGCGAAATGGAAACACGGCCGTTTAGGTGCAATTTGAAATCTATGAATCTCAAACAGGAGGTAAGTGCTCGCAGAACAGGGAAGAGAAACAGCAGCCGGAGAAAAGGAGGCGCTCACGTCAGAGGAAAGAGGATGAGGAGGATGAGGAGGAGACAAGGAGGAAAGGAGGAAGAGATGAGAGGGAGGAGGAGGAGAACAGGGCAGAGAAACAGCAGCTGGAGAAAAGGAGGCGCTCACGTCAGAGGAAAGAGGAGAGGAGAGGAGGAGGAGAAGAGAGGGAGGGGAGGAGAACAGGGCAGAGAAACAGCAGCCGGAGAAAAGGAGGCGCTCACGTCAGAGGAAAGAGGAGAGAGAGAGGAGGAGGAGACGAGAGGGAGGGGGAGGAGAACAGGGCAGAGAAACAGCAGCTGGAGAAAAGGAGGTGCTCACGTCAGAGGAGAGGAGATGAGAGGGAGGAGGAAGAGGAGACGAGAGGAGGAGGTTAAGAGGAGAACAGGGCAGAGAAACAGCAGCTGGAGAAACAGATGTTCACGCCAGAGGAGAGAGGAGGAGGAGAAAATGAGGAGGAGAATGAGGAAGAGAAACGGCAGCTGGAGAAAAGGAGGCGCTCACGTCAGAGGAAAGAGGCGAGGAGGAGAAGATGAGAGGGAGGAGGAGGAGATGAAAGTAGGAGACGGGAGGAGGAAGTGGAGAGACGAGAGGGAGAACGAGGAGACGAGAGGGAGGAGGAAAGGATGAGGAGGAGAAGACGGAGGGAGGAGGAGATGAGGGAGGGGGAGATGAGGAGACGAGGAGGAGATGAGAGGGAGAAGGAAGAGGAGGAAATGAGGAGAGAGGAGACGAGAGGAGGAGGAGGAGGAGAAGACTGAGGGAAGAGGACACGAGAGGTTAGAGAGAAAGGAGAAGAGAGGGACGAGGAGGAGACGAGAGGGAGAAGAAGCGGAGAAGGAGACAAGAGAGAAGTAGAGGAGGAGGAGGAGAAGAGGGAGAATGGTGCAGAGACAGAGGAGGTGTTGAAGTGATTTAACTAAAGTGACTTCTCTCCTTTTACATTTGTGCTGCTCTGAGTTTGTTCGTTCATATTTACCTCAGAGACACGAGCAGAGACGAGGAAATCACAGCTCAAACTCAGAAAACACACAGGACTTTCATCTTTTTTCACTTAAATATATTTAGATTTAGATTAATTGTTTTTTTGTTGCATAAAACTCAGCCTCCACAGTTCAGTGCAACAGCAGATACAGGGCTCCCACTCATTTTTTCATGACCTAAAGTGAGTTTTCCATGACTTTACAGCACCTACATGTGCAGAACTGAGCACTTTTAGAGCTAAATATGAAATGTGAACGAACCCTTTCCTCACCTCATGGTTTGGTACTATAGTTTTTTAACTATAGTAGTCAGTGACAATAGACACAAATCACAGTCACACAAGACAGAGACATTTGCTGTGATGTTAAAACGTGTGTGGATTAGTAATCGTCACATGTCTGATTGTCCAGAAGTTACTCCACAGATCTACTAAAGCTCTGGATGGGTGCATGCGCATGTTCCTTATTTCTGTGGGGGACCAGATTCCACGAACGGAAAGGGCCGACTGTCCAAATGAAGTCTTTCTAAACTAGATTTTACAGTCTCCTCTACTCGACGCTCGAATATTTGTATTTAAATTTAACTGGACAAACTCTTTTTAATGGAGGTGGAGCGAGATCATGGCTCCTGTTCAGTGTTTAAGTTCATAATTTACCTTTTGCAAGTGATGGCAGCGGGTCCAGGTACAGGCCAGATCTGTGGGCAAGTGGGCTCGAGGTGTTCTTCAACATCTGTGATTGAATAGACGTGACGCACACTGTACTGTGGAACACTGGCAGCAGAGAATTAACTCTCCAACGGCAGGTGAAATCCAGTGTTCTTTCTCTTCGTGCTTTTCTCTCTCTCATCTCTCCATCAGCCCTGCCCACACCACCTCCTCCTCCTCCTTGTCTCCTCTTGTTCTCTGTCTTGTTTCTCAGTCTGTGTGGTTCAGACCGGGTCAGGTCTCATGTGAATCTGCCCACACGCTGCAGCTTCATCCATTTCACCGTTAAGTCCAACAGACCAGACACAAGTCCACATTTAACCACTTCTGAACGAAAGAGGAAAGGGGCCGTTCACTTACACCACCGCTTCATGACACCGTGAGGTGGAACGGAGCGTTTGGAGCTTTGGACATGCAGACAGACGAATAATAAAAGAATTACTCAAACAGAAATTAAACAAAACACAACTCCGGGTCTGTTTTGTGCTTTGTTTTGTACTTCTTTAGTCTCCCTGGTCCCTGTAGGGAGATTGTTCTTTCAGGAGCAGTAAACAGCACAGGTTAGGGTTACCTGGGGACCCATCTCCATGATCTTTTTGCACAGCTTCGTTAGGACTATCTGAGAGGATTTTCCCAATGGTGCAAGTTTGGGGTGATGGGGGAAACTGGAGTAATGGAGGAAACCAACTTAGACTCATGCAAACTCCAGGAAGAAAGACCAGGGCGACAGAGGGATCGGACCCGGAACCTTCTTGTTGTGAAGCCTCTTTAGACCCTTTTAGGGTCGGTTGCGCATTTTGGCAACAGAAGTACGGCAGAACTCAGCAGCTTGTTGAGCTCTATGAAAGGATTATTGTCAAAAGATCGAGAATATTTCCTCAACAAGCGACTTTGACAAACAGTCCGACTGCCAGATCCTCGTGCGATCAGTAAGACTTTAAAACCTTAGTTCACCGGTAGAATATCGATTCTGACAAACACACACAGAACAAGCAGACATTTTGGGGCTGGAAATGTTTTTATCTCCGTCGTCTTCTGTCCGTGTTCAGTCTGAATCAGAATGAACGGGGAACAATGCCACTACTGTTGCCAAAATGCACACACAGCTTTTATTTAAACATTTTGGCCCTAAAAGGGTCTATAACATGACTTAAAGCTCAAAAGAGTCCATTTTGTGTCATATAGGACCTTAGTGAAGCCTGATTCATCAGCTGATTTCACTTGGTGGAAACCGTCTGACCTCGCAGCATTAGGATTCGTTCACTCACTGGTAGGCGGGCACTTTTTTGATTTAACCAGTTGTTGCTATTTAGTGGTGACATACGTAATGCACCAGAACGTTCAGTGGTGGTCCGGTCAAAGCTTTTCTCTGGCAAAATCCCTGTGGAAAAGTGTCGCATATTTTTGAGCAGCTTCGTAAATCTGCCCCGACACCAAATCTTCATCCAACGAGGTCGACGAAGAACAGATTCTGTCCACGAAGAATTTATCCACGACGATCGAGGGAAGAGAGACGAAAACTTAAAGGAAATGACGACGACGAGCATCAGTGAAACGACTGAGCAACACTAACGTTCTGGTCCTGGAGAAAACATGAATAACTTGTTCACTCAGACTGATTTGAGAATTAAAATTAAAAATCGATTTTGTGATGTCGATATATTAGCACAGACTGAGAGATTTGTGCAGTTTGTCTAATCTGTTTTTAGATTTTGTTTTTTTGCGGTGTAGTACTACTTCATTATACGTGTGTTTTTATCGTTGGAATAACGTGAATTCTTACTGTAAGTGGGGTCGCCTCTCCGCAGATCTGCCCTGTAACTCGGCCGCTGGTTTCTTTATTTAAATACTCAGCCCGTCTCTTCTGCAGGTTTTGGTTCTGTTGTTTGTGGAGTTTCTGTGACAGGCGGCAGTTCGAGCACTAGTGCATCAGGATAAGAAATATAGATTATCTCTTCTATTATTCTCTCTACTTCCCCTCCCTTCTCTCTCTCTCTCTCTCTCTCTCTCTGTTCTTTTCTCTTTCCTCCGTCTCTCCCTGTCGTCTTTTCTTTCCGAGTTAATCCTGGTTGAATAAACTTTGAAGTGCTCGGCTGCTCTTCAAAGCTCAGAGCTCCTGGGTCTGAACTCAGGAGCAGAGCTTTTGTCTCAGGCACAGTTCCCTCTCCTCCTCCTCCTCCTCCCTCTCTCTTTTTTCTGTCAGTCTGTCTCCCTCTTGTCTGTCTATTTTATCTCTCTCTCTTCCTCACTCCACCTTTCTTTCTCCCCTCTCTCTTCCTTTCTTCTCTCTCTTCTCCCCCTCCCTGTTTCTCCCTCTCTTCTATTTCTCTCTTTTTCTATGTTCTCTCTCTCTTCTCTTTCTCCCCCTCTGTCATCTTTCTTTCTGCCCCCTCATTTCTCTCTTTCTCTTTTCCTCTCCCTCTCTTTCTTTCTTCTCTCCTCCTCTCCCTATTCCTCATCTACTTCTCTCGCTCTTTCTCTGTCTTCTCTTTTTCTTTTCTCTCTCTACTCTCTCTCTCTGCCCCATAGTTTCTCCCTCTCTCCTCTTTCTCTTTGTTCTCTCTGTCACCTATTTCTCTTCTCCCTCTTTCTCTCTCTCCCATACTCTCCTCTCTCTCTTTCTGCTCCCCTCCCCAGTTTCTCTCTTTCCTCTTTCACTCCCCCTCTCTCCTCTCTCTTTCTTTTTTCTCTGTTCTCTCTCTGTCATCTCTCTCTCCTCTCCCCGCCTCTTTTTCTCTCTCCTTCGGCCTTCTCTCTTTCTGACCCCCCCTTTTCTCTCTCTTTCTTTTCTCTCCCCCCTCTCATCCTCCTTTCCACCTCTTACTTCCATCTCTCCCCCTCCCCTTTTCTCTCTCTCTCTTCTATTTCTCGCTTTCTCTTCCTCTGTCTTCTCTCCCCTTTCTTTCTGCCCCCCCCCCAGTTTCTCTCTTTTTCTCTGTTCTCTCTCTCGGTCCCCTTTCTCTCTCTTTCTTTTCTCTCTGTCCCCCCCCCCCCCCCTCCTCCTCTCTTTTTCTGCCCGTCCCAGTTTCTCTCTCCTCTTTCTCTCTCTTCTCCCTCTCCCCCGGTCTCTTTCTCCCTCGCTCTTCTCTTTCTCCTCCCTCTCTCTCTCATTCCTTCATCAAAAACAGTCAAATACTTCTCATGTGACGGAAACGCAGTACAAATACGCCAAACCTACGCACGACTCTAATGAACGTTCCCCCCTTGTGATGTCACTGAGTGTTCCTCTCCTCCTCCGGGACGCGGATCAGCTCGTTTTAGTCTTTTCTTTGTGCGGTTCTGTGCCTGTTAACTGTCGATTCATTTGTGCAGGTCCAGGCTCAGTGGATCAAACGACTCCTGAACATAACTCGTCTCAATTAAACACTGTCCCACTTTAACTGTGGCTTTAAACTGTGTTTTAATCAAATTTAATGTGTTTGTGTTGCCGTGAGGTGAACTTGAGTGTCCAGAAAGGCGCCTAATAAATAAAATTAAATGTATTATGTCAACTTTTTCATGTTTTTTTTGCAGAGAACATAACTTATAGAACTAAACAAAAACAAATCACTCAAACCTTGAAGAAATATGAAGACGAGTGGAGCCATACAATATAATAATAATAAAACTGTAATAAATACTCTACTGCTATTATTAACAAACATAATAAAACTAATAATTAAATACAATTAAAATACATTAAAAGTACCTAATAATAAAAATAATACATAAAAATAAATTTAAAAAACATACCTAATAATAAAATTAAAAATAAAATTACATTTAAAAAACAAATGTGGGGGTTTGGGTTGGCTTATACTGTTTAAAAAAAGTCAATAAATAATTTGAAGCTCCAAACACGGAGAAGGGGAAAGGGATTGTTGAAAATGTGCACGAGATTAGACCACATCTGCTGCTTAATATGTTTTTATTAATGCCAAATAAAATGATTAGGGTCGTAACAATAACATAAATGTGGTGATATCGTATCGTCAAAGGTCTCAATAATATCGTGGAGCATCACAATATATCGAATCTTTGCTTAAATGAACAGTTCTGATGCAGAAATAGCTAAAAAAAAAAAACAGAGGGAACTACATAGACCATGATCCTTTGCTCAGTTTCAGTGCAGACGACATGAAGAAATAACTGTTCTAAGCACTTTTACATCTTCATTCTTTGGATTAAGTCTGTGAAGCATTTTTAGAGGAAAAAGGAGCAGATTCACAGTTTTAAATCTGGTACAGAGACATTTGGATTTCCTTCCATCCCTAATGACAATAAATATACCAAATGACTGGTCAAAGTGTTTTATAATGTCGGTCTTGTTATTATGTAGAATGTCGTAATATCGTGAGACTCCCCACGATATCGCATCGTACCGTGAAGTTCAGACCGTGACGATATCGTTACACCCCTGTTTGCCAGACCCACTGACCCCACACGTTGGCGGTGCGATTCCAGCTCCCACAGATCAATACTGTTGTTGTGTCCTTGGGCAAGACACTTAACCCACCTCGCCCCCACTGTCTGCGCACACTGGTGTATGATTATGAGTGGTTCCTTCATGTAAATTGCTTTGGAAAATGATGGAAAATTACAATTATATGTTTTTCTTCTCTCCCCCCTCCCTACCTACTCTTGATTTCTCTTTCTATTCCTCTCTTATCTTCTCTTTCACACCCTCTTCTTTCTTTTTCCCCCTATTTCTACACCTCTTTTCCTCTCTCTACCTTCTTTCCCCCCCCCACTTTTTCTTTATCTCTCCTCTGCCTTCTCTCCTCCTCCCCCTCCTCCTTCTATCTTAACTTTCTCTCCACTCTGTCATCTCTCCTCTTCCTTTCTCTCTCCTTCTCTTCCTCCTCTTTTTCTTTCTTTTTCTCTTCAATAACGTCTCCATAGTGTCCAGGAGTTGCTAAATCCCGCAGCAGCAAAGTAACACGGTGCACTGAGTTTAAATTTTACCAAATAAACTGAAAAAGACAGAAGTTTTAGTCGGAGCCGGTTTATTTGCAGATATTGTAACATTTGGGTCGCGCTGGTGGAATCTTGTTTGTGAGTTTTCAGAGTCTGCGTGGGAGGCTCCGCCCACTCGGTCTCTGCACCGTGAACACTCTTCAGTCTGAGATACTGCTGCCTCTCCCTCGCTGCTGCTCCTCCACTACCTCTTCCTCTCTCTCAGGGCTGGACCTGGACCTGGACCTGCTGAGGCTCACCACAGAACTCCAAACCCGGATTTAAAAAAAAAACAAAAAAACTTTTGACTTTCTCTGCCGGAAAACACCAACAGAAGTAAATTTTGCTCAAGTTAAAACCCAAGCAGGAACTGTGCACTCGTCAGTGTGAACCACAGCCTCCGGAGACCCATCAGATCTCAAGAACCATTCATGTAAATATACTCTCTCTCCCCTCCATCATCTTGTGTTTCAATCAATCAATCAATCAATAATCACTTTATTTATCCCCAAGGGGCAATTAAAAGGCACAAAGAGTTGCAGTGTACAGTACAACAATATAAGATTCCACTTCATAAATAAGCCACACACAAACATTCGTTCAGACACATGAGCGCATGTTTAAAGGCTTAGCATTCAGGAGCCGGACAACTGAAGGAACAAAGGTAGATTTCCTCCTCTTGAGTCCTACAGCGAACACAGCACAGTCTGCGTCCTGATGCAGCCGTTCAAATCTGGAGTGTAAGACGTGTGAGGGGCCCCTGAGAATTCTGAGAGCCGCCCTCACACAGAGCAGGAAGAGGTCTCGCCGGTTGACCAATTATTTTAGGACAAACATGAGCCACTCTGATCAACCGAGACCTGTTATGAACACCGACAGAGTAGAACCAGCAAATACATGAAGATGCTCTCAGTAAATGCGTGGTGAAAGGTCATCACGATGTTTTTACTGACATCAAATGACCTCAACTGCCTCAGAAGAACGAGGAGGTATTGAGCTGCGTTCAGACTGCAGCGTCAAAAATCGAGCTGGACGTCCTACCGGTTTGTCAAAGCTCTCGTCTCCGTCCCGTCAGATCTCAGAAGCTCAGCAGGTCCGGGCCTGGTCAGGACTTGGACGGTCGTCGTGTCTTGAGGCAAAGCGCTTCACCCACATTGCCTAGAATGACAGTGTAGTGTGTGTGAGTGATGGTGGTCAGAGGGGGTGATGGTGACTGGCAGCCTCGCTTCTGTCAGTTCACACCACCGGGTCTGGAGTGAATGAATAACGCTCTGTAAATAATGCTCTGTAAAGCGTCTCTGTGACATACTGTATGTCTGTGAAAAGCGCTGTATGAATAAAAACTTACTTAATTACTCCAGTTGGACGCCTTTGCATTTCAGTTCAGACGCCCCCGCCACGCAGTCTGCAAGTGCCTTGTTTCCGCCTCGAGAGAGTGTCTTTAGTGTATTTATTACACAAAACCATCAGCGGAGCAAATCAGCTCGGCGGTTGCAGCGTATATATATTTATACTCCACTAATGGCAGCGTAGATTTCTTATTCTGGTGTTTGCGGCTCCCTCGTTTTTCTCTTTCTGCTCCTTCTTCCGGATAATAACATCGCTACGTCGCTGATTGGTTGTCCTACGCAAAAAAATTCAGCTTTTTCAACTTCTGACGCCGCCGTCCTGGGCACGTGTTCAGAGCGTCGACACCTGAACGCTCAAGTCGCGCCGCATCAACGCCGTAAAAACACAGGACTCTTCCCTCCCTTTGCCCTCTGCGCTAAGTCACTCCCCCTTCAGAGCGCTATCACTACACAACCTGCTAATGAAACTACTCGCATCACGTCAGGTTTGTGAAGTCGCCGTGCACAGTTTTGCATCCTGTTTTTGTACATTTATAGAGAATTTTCATGCGGGAGCCCGGATGACTCAAAGGGCCAATCCTATTTTTAATTTCTACCCCTTTCCCTTGTCCCTTGAAACTGAGCAGCAACGGGTAGAGGTTGAAAGTCAAACCCTACGAACTGGGACACCCCTTCAACAATCCCTTGCGTCATCAGAAGTGTCCGCCAGCTTTTACGTAAGCTTCCTGTCCGAGCGGAATAACACGCAGACCATTCGAAAAAACCCGACCTGAGCTTCTCTAAGGGTCAAACCGATGATATCGCTTTCAATTACTCGGGTTCGCAATTCATTCACAAATATCGGGACACTGCTCAACGTGGCACTAGCTTCTTTTTTTTTTCGTGTGAATTTTATGAAGAAAATGACCATTACACACTGGAACAATGTTAAACTTAAGAAAATACAGCAGCTGTCACACATTTGAAACTATAAATAATGGAGAAAATACATTTGTGAACTTCTCTGGTCTCTCTGGTCGTGGCAGCAGTGATCTTGCCGGTGATTCTTAAGGCATTCTAAGAAATTGCTCATACCCCCTCCCGTTTGGAGTTTGCCTCTGAAAAATCTTGGTTTGGAGGGGTAAATAGCCCTACCACTTTCCCCTCTGCCATAACGGTAACTTAAACCTACACGTGAACGTGCAAAACAGAGGGTTCAGGGTAAGTGGTGTAATGGGATTCAGCCTAAAACCTCTTCAGACGTGTTTTAGACTCGGGAACAACATTATAACAAGGCAGAAAGCACCAAAAAGTCGATTTCCCATAACCGCATAACACCCCCTCTTTAAGCTCTGACCCTGTGCCCCATCTTCACCACAGCAGCAGAACCATCCCCCCCCTTCAGGCTCTCTTCCTCGTCTCCCGGGAAAACGGTATTGACATTATTTTAAATAGTTTAAAGACGACAATTTATGCGATATTGATTTTTACTCTTACTTTAATGATAATTCTATGAGAGGCATCTATAATTAAAGCTCCGATCTTACACAAAATTGATTCTTGTGAGTTTAAACCATGTTAGAATGTCATTACCTCATTAAAAACAGTGGAAAATACAATGGAGCACTTCCTGTATAACCACGTGACATGGTTTAAAGCTCACAAGAGGCAGTTTTGTTCTAATTTACCTTTAAACTGGTACATTTTTTGACTCATGTTTTTCGTAGCTTTGGCTGATGCAGAAGCAGCAGGAGGAATCTCAAACTTATCGACTTTTTGGCAGAGATCCGGGTCTGCTCAGAAAAATCTGCTCTCCCCGGTTTAGTTCAGTTTGTCAGAGGAGAGAGGAGAGGAGAAGCTGAGATGCCGAGCCTGATGTTTAATCCCAGGAGTTCGTCACAGTTCTCAGATGGAGCTCAAAAACTCCAGTACAGAAATACAGCACCGGGTTTTACAAGCAGAACATTTGGAGGCGTGATAGAGAATTCTGATTTAAAAATATAGAGATTTCTGTTTCTGTCTCTGAAAAATGTACAAAAAATGTTCTCTCACAATCCTCCTGCTTCCATTAATGTTTATTCCACCTGCATCCCAGCCAGAAGGTTTCAGGTTAGATTCCCGGGCTGTGTGAGACATGTTTGTGTAGAGTTTGCATGTTCTCCCTGTGCCTCGGTACATGAGGTTGGTGCTAACTCCATCTGGACGTCAGAGTAAGATCCATATGGTCAGGACGGCTTAATGTGGCTGACTCAGGGTCTCAAGGTAAATCCAAAAGGTAAATGCTAGGGATTAAAAAAAAAAAAATCTCATTAATTACAGGCTTTGTCATTTATGAATCTCAATTAATCGCATAACAATATTTGCCTTCCTCATTTACACGTTTTCTTCTTGAAGTTTGTCATCTATTGGAGTTTGTACTCTCGTGTTTTTACTCAGACCAGAGCTGCTCTCGCCAACAGCTCCAGCAGGTTCTGTGCTGTTGTCACATGTTTTCATTTAACTGGTATTGTGTGATATGGCTCTGTGATATTAAACTCTTTCCTGCACAGTTTGCAATAAACGACGCCTTTGTCAATACTTCCAATGAGGTTTTTTTTTCAATAGAAATGTACCATCCAGCCGACCCAGAGGCTTTCATTCCACACTCCTGGACTGTTGGAGTGGGAACTGTGTGCGTCAGTATAACTGTTGGCAAACTGTGATGAAATGCGTTCATATTTGTAATGCATTATTTTCTTTGTAATTAATTAGTCGTAATTAACATATTAATGTCTCACTCCTAGTAAATTCACAAATATTAATGTCAAAATCAGTTCATTCCTATTCGTGACTGGACCCTAGAACCCAGGGCCTTGTTTCCATAGGGGACGTCCCTTTTTTAGGCTTTACCCTCTACAGACGTTTTCACTTTGCACTTTTCACTTTCACATTGTGGATTCGTTGTGTCTCTGTAGATCTGAGCAGAGTGTTGTGTTTCTGTTGGAGCAGGTTATGAACAGAAGAGTGAGGAGCACAAACTCTTCATCTCTGCTCACTGATACTCTCCATCAGAGCTGATGTTCTGTTAGTGTTCTGATGCTGTTCAGAGCCTCGTGGTGGTGCAGGTGTAAATCAGGTTATTCTGCTGTGTCTTGGGCTACGCTCAGACTGCAGCCTGAACAGTCTGAACAACACAGATCACATTTTTTCAAATGCGACTCAGACCACTTGGATATATGTGCTCCTAAAACCGATACAAATCTGATTTTTTGACGTGCGACTTCAGTCTGAAAGTTCAGGTCACATTCATCCCACCTACCGTTCCTTTCTTTGGAGTTTCCCACATCTCCTGCCACTGTTCCTCCTTTCCTCAATCCGACTGAGGACTTTTTTCCGCTGGGAGGTGACGAGTGTTTGAACATTGAGCTCAAAACCACGAGGACATCACAGGGATCAGTGTCGGAGATGGTTCTTCCCTCGCTGCATCGCATGGGAAATATCCACTGCAATGTGGAGGAAGATCTCTGTCCAAACAGAGAGCAGGAGGATGGAGGATGAGGGTGTTTTCCAGGAGAGGGAGGGTGACGACAGCGACCAAAGTGTTTCTGTAGTTGCGAAAGTTTATTTGCAGCACTGTAGGCTCGATATAATTTTTCTTTTTTTCTTTGTGTTTATATTTCGCACATGTACAGAATACTGCCTGCATGTTCTATTTATGCTCTCTAATATATGTGAAGTTTCTTTATGTGTGTGAATAAAAGTGGTCACAGTTTCTTGGCAGTGTGAGTGCAGTATTATTATTAGTGTGTGTGATGTCAAACTGTGGAGGCTGCTCTTACTGTGAAATCCTTTTCTTCAGCTTTATACATAGTTGTATTCTGTTCGACCTCTGCCATAGTGACAAAACATCGAAACATTTTGACCGGCAGTGATTACCCGAGGCCAAAGGGACGATGTATTTGGAGGGCAGTGATTATTTCTATCAGAAAGGAGTTTAGTTTTGACACGAGTAAACAGTTTTAGGAGAAAGAGCTTTTTCTGGTGAGCTCTAATGTGCAGAACTGTCACACTGTTTGGACAAACGATCTTATAGTTTTAACAGTGTCATTTCTGTTTCAAGAAATGAGCCAAACCAATGGAGAAAAACTGTGAAACCCTGAAAATGTAAATACTGATGGAAGGAAAACGACACGATCGAAGCATCGAATGTGCAGAGGGAAGATTCGAGTCTCTGAGCAAGAAAAACGATAAAGAAAAAGTCTTTTCTCTGAGTCTAATCCTCCTTCAGTCTGTGTCCGACCCTCCACTCTCGGGCTGAGGGGTTTTGTCACAGACGCACTTAGAGAAAGAAAGAAAGAAAGGACTGAGAGAGAAGGACTGGGCCGGAGATATAAGGTAAAAGAAAGAGAGGCAAAAGGGAACAGAGAGAGAGGAGAGGGGTAAAAGAGAAAGAGGAAAAAGGGAGTAGAGAGAGAGGTGAGGGAGGAGAAGAAAGGAAAGAGAGAGACATAGGGTTAAAGAGAGGAGACAGAAGAGAGAGAAGATGGGGCACAGAGAGAAAGGAAGAGGATAGATGAGAGAGAGGAGAAAAAGAGAGATAAGTGAGCGAAGGAGGACGGGAAGAAGGAGAGAGAACAGAATAATAGAAGTCGGAGAGAAGAGACAGAGGGAGAGAGAAATGTAGAAATAGAGAAAGAAAGCAAGAAGAGGGAGAAGTAAGAGGAAAAGAGAGAGAGGTCACAAGTGGAGAGATGGAAGAGGGAAAGAGAGGGAGGAGGAGAGAAGAAAAATATGTGTAGGAATGAGGGAGCAGAAGAGAGAGGAAAGAGGGAAGACGAAACACATGCAGGAGAGAAAGAGAGAGAGAAGGGGAGATGAAAAAGTGAAGAGGGAGAGTGTTAGAGAAGAAAAAAGGAAAGAAAGAGAGAGAAGAAATATATATATAGGAATTAGGGAGCAGAGGAGAGGGGGTAATGAAAAGAGAGAGAGGAGGAGGAGAAAGACAAACAGAACAAGAACTAAAGCAGAGATATGGAAATGAAACAGAAGGAAGATGGAGAAAAAGAGAGACAAGGGGAAATGAAAGAGTGGAGAGCCAGAGGAGCGTAGAGAAGAGAAAGGAAGAAATAGAGAGAAACAGGGAGAGGGGACAGAGGAGAAAAGAGGAAAGAGAGAAGAAAAAATATAGGAATGAGTGAGCAGAGGAGAGAGAGGGCGAGAAATGAAAGAGGGAGAGGGGCAGAGGAGAAGAAAAGGACGAGGAGAGAGGGAACATGGAGGAGGGAAAGAGTGAAGGGGAGATGAAAGAAAGGGGAGTCAGGAGAGGAGAAAGAAATAGAAAGAGAAGAAAAAATATAAGAATGAGAGAGCAGAGGAGAGAGGGAAAAAGAGGGAGAGAAATGAAGAGGAGGAGAGAGGAGAAGAGAGACAGACAGAAAGAGGATTAGAGAGAGAGGAAAGATGAAAGACATGGAGGATGGAGAGAGAGGGGAGACAGGAGTAAAGAGAGAAACAGAGAAAGAAAAGAGGAGAGAGAGAAATGAAAAGGGAGAGAGGAGGAAGACAGAAGGAGGAGAAGAGAGACAAACAGAAAGAGAACTAGAGATAGTGGAGACAGGGAAGATGAAGGAGGCGGATGAAAGAGAGACAGAAGGGGAGATGACAGAAAAGGGAGTCAGGAAAGGAGAGAAGAGAAATAGAGAGAAAACGAGATGAGTCAGAAGAGAGAGGGAGAAGAAAAATGTATATAAGAATGAAGGAACAGAGGAGAAAGAGTGAAATTAAGAGGGAGTGAGGAGGAGAGAGAATTAGAGAGAGAGGAGAGAAGGAAGATGAAAGACATGCAAGACAAAGACAGAGGAGAGAGAAAAATAGAGAGAAAGGGAGAGGGGACAGAGGAGAAAAGAGGAGAGGTTGAGGAGCTAGATAGACAGGTAGATAGAGAGTCGATTAGACAGATAAATAGACAGAGTGTTTTCCTGAGCTGATGGAGAGGTTTCCGCCCTGATCCTTTGTTCTTTCTGCAGCAGAACGAGGCGTTTCAAGGTGACATTTCTACACAAGAAACTTCCACACAAAAGAATTCGAGATTCGAGTCAGAGAAAAAGCGTCCGTCCTCCATCGCGCAGAAACGAACGCCGCGTCTTTTATGTTTTAATAAAGCCTCTGTGGGGTCACCGGTTCAATCTGCTCATTCTGACGTGTCCTTTGGCAAGACATTTTTCATCCCAGGGGCTTTGTTCACCAAAAAAGAGAGAGAACGAGAATCATTTTAGGCGATTTCAATACGAAGAAAAAGACTCGGTGCTAAAAATGATTATGAAACACTCTTTTCTTTAGACCAAACGTGATTTTCAACCTTTTCTTTTCCCATGTGTCCTTATTTTTGTATAATCCCTCAGTGGAACATTTTCAGCACTGATACCTGCGAAAAATGAATATGTAGTTTCGATATTAGTTTTAGTATCAATCAGTGTCGGATTTTCGATATTTTTGACAACCTTAATTTACCTGAACTTGAAATCTGATCATCGAAACCACTCAAACGTGTGAGTGAAACAAAACACAACTGCAGTTATAAATTTGATGAGATAACAGCATTTTAACATGGTCATTTTTCAAGCTTGTTTCCATGGATACGCCATTTCTCTGCCTGGAATGTTCCGCAGTGTGACATTAAACAGCTCTGCTTTAGATTTATTCAGCTACAGGTGGTTTTAGAGCTCAAAAATACCTTGGAAAAACAGGCCTCTCCACAGACCCGACCTGTGACTTGGTTTTGTTTAGTCGCCACAGGGATAGAAAGGTTTAATGCCGTACTGTGAAACATTCCAGACAAAGCAATAACATCTCTATTTCCTAAAGAGTCTGTATCAGATTTTTCCCCCAGTTATTTTAGCTGTCTGCGTCTCATTAGAAAACATTTTACTGTCCAATAATCAGGGTTTCCCCGGGTTTGACTCCACTAAAGTTAAGACTTTTTAAAGACTTTTTAAAGACCTTTTTAAGACCCCTGAAATGAAAATTAAGACCAACATCGCACCCATTCTGTGGGCGAAAAACACCAGATCCAGTTTTAATAATGACCATTATTATAACAAAAAATACTTCTATTATAAAATCTCATTCAGAACTCATTTATAGTAGTTTGGACACAGCTTTATTTAAGAATTTTCAGTTTTTTACATAAGTATATAAACAAAACACTTCCATTTAGAAAGTTTCGGACACACATATCCACGTATGTACATTAACATGCCAGACAGTGGCAAGTCACATACAAATTAGCCTCAAGGATGTGGAAAAATAGCATTTAGAAAACCCAACATAGAACTAGCAAACAAACACAAAATAATACATAAATAAATGAGTTAAAAGGCTACATTAAACACACCACAACACGGTTAATTGTGCAATATTGTCATGACCTGGCTCACGGAAATGACAAATGGACGCCAGACAACGGAATATACCAAAATTAATTAGATTTATTTAAATTAAGATGAACCAAATTAAAGGAAATGATATAACAATGAAGATGTGACTGTCTGTAATGTCAGTAGTGTAGAGGGGTAAATGAGTGAGTGGTCATGGCGTATGAAGTGTTGTATATGTAAAACTAAAATAAAAGGCTAACAAAGGGCTAAGGCGGTGCAGCGCAGGTGACGGCCTCGAGAGCGAGAGAGCAATCGCAGTAGGCGGGACTTTAAATAGGCGCAGCAGGTTGGGTCCACTCCACCTGCACAGAAATACCAACAGACGCACAGGCAGCGTCCACACACACACCCACTTGTAGGAAGGGGTCGTGACAATATGAACTCCCCAAATGTGCCATGTGCAATAAAGGCTCCCCACGTCTTATGATACTTACATACTCAACTCAAAAAAAAATGCACTGTAGGTGTAAAAGTTGTGTGAGTGAGTGTTGGTGGTGGTCGGAGGGACCGTTGGCGCCGCTTGGCTTGGCAGCCGCGCTCCGTCAGTCTGCCCCAGGGCAACTGTGGCTATAACAGTAGTTTACCACCACCGGGTCTGGAGTGAATGAAGAATGCTCTGTAAAATGCTGTGTAAAGCACTTTTTGCGGACATGTGTCTGTGTAAAGCGCTATATAAATAAACCTTACCTTACCTTACTTACGTCAGTAGCAAGGACCACACCAACAACAACATGTGCGAAGCGAAAAGAGTTTACTGTACTCTTGGATTTGTCCATCATTTACACACCAGGGGTCAAAAATCTCAATAAATCTGCTGCTGGTGTAGGTGCTGGTGAGTCCGGGCGGGATACGTGTCGGGTGTCGCACATCGCAGCTTTGACATACATTTTGAGAAACAAAAATATTGAAGACATTTTATTTGAATGTTACAAGATTACCATTATCTACAAATTTAGAATTACATTTAAAAATTAACGAACTAAAATAAAAACACAGTGTAATTAAATAGGGCCCGACCGATATGGATTTTGTTGAGGCTGATTTGATGCAGATAAAATGGGAGTTGGAGCTGCCGATATAATCGCTGATATATTTATGACGTTAAAATTCACTGTAAATCTTCAGTTGTTTATAAAACTTAAGTTTGGCTCTATTGGATTTTCAATTTGGTTTATTTAGGCGACATTTATTGTTATTCTGCCTCTTAACGTCATATTTAAAGACATGCCTAATGGCATTTTTGTATGATATTCTAGCCAGTAAAAAAGTACTGTAAGTAAATTACCGCTATCAGCTTTTAGCGGTAAACGTGTGTGCACCGCGGTAATTAATGATCTGCTAAATGCCGTTAATTCACACTTCTATTCACAGCTCATTTCCATATCAGTGTGTGTCCAGTAACATATATACAGCCACTACAGTCACTTTACAGTCGCTAATAGAAGAGAAAACAGCCTGTTTATGTGTGCGAGCTACAGCAGCTAATCGCTAACCAACGAGAAAGAACCAAAACGAGCTTCAAAACCGACACATTTCAACACTCAGCCTCACACAGGCTCCTCTCAGATCAGCACTAAGAACTGTCCTTTTAATCCAGACTCACACTGAGCGCCTGGAAAAAGAAGAGAATCTCAGTGTTGTGCATGAGGATCTACGGCTGTGGCTGTAAACAAACGCACATGGGGGGGTGTTCAGGGGCAGGACGACGTCACAGACAGACAAATGACTCCTCAGATAAATCCTGTATCAGAACATTTATCTGTCTTTAAATTGGATTAAATGGGTGTAATACAGAGAGTCTGAGCTTTATAACGAGGTAAAATGTCCACGTGTAATATCGACCCATATCGGCAAGATTTTGGCCGATAGCTGATATGTTTCCAAGAGCCAATATCGGCCAGCCAATATATCGGTCGGGCCCTAATACTGATTATTTATCTTTCAAAGTCACAGGAGCCACAACAGAAGGACGAAAGAGCCGACTCCTGGTCTGAGAAAGCACCAAACGCAGCCGTAACTGGGTTTGACGGTCCACATCTCAGACACCTGTCATCAGAAGTGCCATATATCCTTGCCAACTTGCAAACCTTAAACTGTATTAAACCATGTCGTATACACACAGGGCGCCTTTAAAGCTCACAAGTGTCTATTTTCTGTACTATAAGACCTTGGAGGAGCCTGGAGCTTAGTGGGCAATTCAGGGAGTTTGAAACAAGCCCAAAACTCTGGAGTGTTCTTGTCGACAGGAAGTATGGTGTTTGCCCCGGTGTCCTCTGCTGCCTCTGGTGTCTCGAGGAGGTGCTTCACAAATGAACAGGGGATTATAAGAAACATATTAACCGTCCATTTGCAGTGAGTGGCTCTTCACAGCGCGCTCACCCCGGGCTAAAAACGCACAGTCGGGACCCGGGAGAGGGGAGGCGCTTATCCAAAGTTTGTGCCGTGAAGAGCTCTTGTATCAGGCATGAAGAGGTCCACTTATCTCCCCATCCTGCACTCCACAGAACAGAGCCGCAGAGAGAAAGAAATATGGGTTTGAAATGTACTTCCACTTGTTTCATGATCAGTGTTGAACGTATGTGTGGAATTAATTCAATTAAAGATTTTAGGAGAAGGTATCACACTTCTGTGGAGTATTAACTGATAACGCATCACACATTTAGAGCTCCATGTTCGTTTATATTGTTTTGAAAATGCTATATTCTACAAAAACAACATATTAACATGTTTAATCTGTTGTAGTTTCAATTAAACTGGCTCTTTATGAGCAGATTGTGTCCAAATTAAGCCTAAAGGCTGCCACACACTACAAGAATTGTCAATCTTAAATGATTTTTTTTCACACCACAGACACGAGGAGAATCTTATGAGACTTAAAGACTTAGATTGCAAAGATGCAGCGGGATCTGTCTGTGTAAAACAGGCTGCAAATTTATGAGCAAACCTCTTGTCAGCTGTTTCCTGTCTCCAGTAAAACCACTCACTCTGAGACTCTGAAGTGTTCAAAGATCAGAGCTCTGCACTTAGGCCCCGTCCACATTAGTTTGTATTTGAGTCGTTTTCATTGCAGATGCAGTGTTCGTCCACACTAATCCCATGGAAAAGGAAATGGAACGATCTGGATACGCCAGCTCCCACGTATGCGCCTGAGTACGGATCTGATCCAGTGCTGTGTGGACGCATGAAAACGCTGAAAACGTAGATACACTGATGTCGGGACTCTAGCTATTGTTCTTATTGGGCCACGTCTTTTCTGCCTTCCTGATTCGCTGGTTCATGACATCGGGCATGTGACGCTATTGCGGAAAAGTTTAAACAAACCCGAGACAGATGCGAAACAGCGTTGGGCCACAAAAAGACCGTTTTCACGCTCGCCATCTTCCTCGGCTTGAAATCGGCTGTTGCAACTTCCATAGAACTACAGCAACTTCAAATATGGTGCTCTTCTCCTTGTTTTTACCGCCCACACTGTGTAACGTGATGATGTGACACCAGCCAAGTCATGTGACACAAATCGTTTCCAATACACTGATACGGTGATTTGTTTCAGTGTAAACGCCGTCTTAGTTTAGACACAAGTCCAAGCTGTGTTATTATTATTTGTGAAATGTGGAGCAATACTTCAGATACAGGATTTTTAAAGAATAAAAGTTTAGCGATAAAGTCTGCAGCTTCACCTCAATCTGTGCGCTGTGTGGATGTAAACAGACACACGTGAGGAACTATCTCCACTTTTTAGTTTCAGCTTGTAGCCTAAAGCTAATTTCCATCCGTTGTGCCAAAGGGCTGGGCTCCTTGGTCTGGTTCTGGTTCTGGGTCTGGCCTTGGTCTTGGTCTGGATTTGATCTGGTCTGGTCTTGTTCTTTGTCTGGTCTGGCTTTGGTCTGGTCTGCTCTGGTCTTGGTCTGGCTTTGGACTGTTTCCTCTGACTCTGCTCTGGTCTTAGTCTTGGTCTTGGTCTGGTCTGCTCTGGTCTGTTTTGGTGTGGTCAGGTTTACTCTAAGTTTGACTATGGTCTGGTCTTAGTCTTGGTCTTGGTCTTGGTCTGGCTCTGGCTCTGGCTCTGGCTCTGGCTCTGGCTCTGGTCTGCTCTGCTCTGACTCTGCTCTGGTCTTAGTCTTGGTCTGGTCTATTCTGGTGTGATCTGGTCTATTCTGCTTTGGCTCTGGTCTGGTTTGGGTCTTGGTTTGGCTCTGGTCCAGTCTGGTCTTGTTCTTGGTCCGGTCTGGTCTGGACCTGGTCTGATCTGACTCTGCTCTGGTCAGGTCTTAGTCTTGGTCTGTTCTGGTGTGATCGGATCTACTCTAGTTTGGCTTTGGTCTCGTCTGGCTCTGGTCCAGTCAGGTTTTGGTCAGGTCTTGGTCTGATTTGTTCAGGTCTTGGTCTGGTCTTGGTCTGGTCTTGGTCTCGGTCAGGTCTTGGTCTCCACTGGTCTGGGGGCGTTTCTTTTTGCCGCCCCGTTGTTTTCCTCGTAGCAGGGCTCAGACTGACACTGCATTTACCAAAGGGACAACATTCTATTACCCCGTCCCTCCGGAGAGCCCTCTGCCCCCGAACAGCTCCAATAAACGGCTTTAAACTCGAATCAAACGCACCTCAGCCCCGTCTCTGTGCAAATGAAATGTCCAATATTTCACCAGTCAGACTCCCAGTCGAGCTTTAAGTCATGTTCTAATGCTGTTACCTGCTCCAAAACCGACCTGGATCTGTTCACGCTCCCGTCACAAACCAGAAAGACATTTGGAAACATGTGATGACGACTTCCGGTGTAGTTCCCGACACTGGGCTCGAGCGACTGTGATCAAACCCACTGCAGTACATGTGATCGTTGGTAAAATGAAGTCTGCAGACGTCTGTGCTGTTTGGAATCATCTGGAATTCGACGCCCTCGTCTCTTCTAATCGCATGTACCAGTGCGAGAGCGAGTTGTGCGTCAGTGGGGAAATGATGCAAACTACGGTGTGGTTTGGCTTGGGCAGAAAATTAATTTGATAAAAAGTCAAGTTGGCAAGTAAAATCATTTCGTTTTGTGGAAAATCAATATTTAATTTGTTATTTTACATTTTGCAATCACCAAAACCTCTTTCCGTAGTCACTTCCTGCAGTGTGTCTCTCACTTTGCCCCGAGAACGACGCAAACAAATCTCTGTTACAGAAAGAACGCTCATATAATCTACGAGTCGACAAAAGCTGAAGCATCAGCACAAGGAAAGAGCTGCTTTTTTTCTCCAGTGTTTACAGTTTATGCTAATGAGCCATGAGGTTTTAAGTTTAGTTTCTGTAAAACAGGGGTGTCAAACTCATTTTGGTCCGGGGGCCGTATGCAGCCTACTTTGATCCCAAAAGGGCCGGATCAGAAAACTCAGTTCTCTCTTCAAGTTATTGTATTTTTCTCCGTGTCTCGTAGTGGTGTTTAAGATTATATTCCTCGAGCAACGCCACTTGTTCTAAACACACTGAGCACAGATTTCCCATTCACCTCTGTCAACAAATAAGAATTAGACTATTTTTCTTGGGAAATCCTGAACTCAGCATCTGCTTTTCTCATTTTTTGACATTTTGCTGATGAGGGTCACGGTCGACAGTCAAAACGATCGTCCTTTAAGAGCGTTTGGAAAGAGGAAAGTCTTCATTTGTGCTGCTCTGGTGGGAGTCGCAACGTACAGAAACGCCGGAGACGCTGCTATGCTAAACGGTGCAGAAAATTAACAGAAAAATCAAAAAATTTTAAGTATTTTAATAGAAAAATCAGCCGAGGGCCAGATTAAAGGTCTTGAAGGGCCGGATCTGGCCCCCGGGCCGCATGTTTGACACATGTGCTGTAAAACATAAACAATTGTGCCAAAGCTGCATTAAACACATTCTGATCTCACACTGATGTGGCTCTATAGTGCTGATGGTTTGTGTTGTAGACTTGAGTTTATCTATGCAGATTAGTAATAGTAACAATAATTATGATCATTTTAATATAAAAATGTTAATGACTATTTGATAATCCATCGTTAATTCTCCCGACGATCGATTAAGAAAATTTAATCGAATGCCCGTCCCCACTGTACCATATGAAAAGACTGGAACAAGGTGTAAAGCGTCACTGAGGCATTACCCTCAGCTTCAGCTACAGATGTGCTTCCAGTTTATTCGGTGGAGAAGAGAGGTTTTCCCAACATGGTGAAAGTTTTGGATGCTGCTATATGGTCAAATCGAATCAAGTTTATTATTAAAAGAATCCAAGATTTTTTTGGAGGGGAAAATCGCCCAGCTCTAGTACGGTTGGAATTGTTGATTAGATGAACATGAAATGCAACAGTGACATGTAGATGAAGAAAACTGGGCCTTTTTCTAATTTTTCCTCGATTTTGTCAGACTTATGACCATGAACAGAGCCCAGTTTGGTATTTTTCAGGTTTAAAATGTTACTTCTTGTTGGAAAATTGTGACACCGCACTTGTCATGATCCTCCAGTTTCTCCCTTTGTGTTTCACCTAAAGCCGGGCGTGAACTGAGCGATATTTTCGATTGTTCCGCTCAGCCCCGACTCAAACTGTACGAGCAAATCTCAGGGTTTAAAAGTTCACAGCTCAAGATTCATGTTCTCACACTGTACGAACGACTTCAACAGTGCAAAACTGTGGAGTACAAAAGCTGTCAGAAGTATTTCTGTGCATAGGATAGAAGTCCACGCATATTTGGGACATATGAAATATAAAGCATAATTGTACATTTTCGTTTTGTGATTGTAATTCTTGAAGTCATTCAAATACAAATTTTCAATTAGTATTCTGATAGATAAAACACATACAATACATTTTCTGTACAATTTGAGAGTTTACAATGATTTATTTTATGCTCAAATACAGCCAAACATGCACAGATTTCCCAAACATGCACAGATTTCCCAAATATGCACAGATTTCCCAAACATGCACAGATTTCCCAAACATGCACAGATTTCCCAAATATGCACAGATTTCCCAAACATGCACAGATTTCCCAAACATGCACAGATTTCCCAAACATGCACAGATTTCCCAAACATGCACAGATTTCCCAAACATGCACAGATTTCCCAAACATGCACAAATTTCCCAAACATTCACAGATTTCCCAAACATGCACAGATTTCCCAAATATGCACAGATTTCCCAAACATACACAGATTTCCCAAATATGCACAGATTTCCCAAACATGCACAAATTTCCCAAACATTCACAGATTTCCCAAACATGCACAAATTTCCCAAACATTCACAGATTTCCCAAACATACACAGATTTCCCAAACATGCACAAATTTCCCAAACATTCACAGATTTCCCAAACATGCACAAATTTCCCAAACATTCACAGATTTCCCAAACATTCACAGATTTCCCAAACATACACAGATTTCCCAAACATGCACAGATTTCCCAAATATGCACAGATTTCCCAAACATTCACAGATTTCCCAAACATACACAGATTTCCCAAACATGCACAGATTTCCCAAACATGCACAGATTTCCCAAACATGCACAGATTTCCCAAACATGCACAGATTTCCCAAACATGCACAGATTTCCCAAACATGCACAGATTTCCCAAACATGCACAGATTTCCCAAACATGCACAGATTTCCCAAACATGCACAGATTTCCCAAACATGCACAGATTTCCCAAATATGCACAGATTTCCCAAATATGCACAGGATTCTATCCTATGCACACGAATCCTTCTGACAGTTTTCATACTCCATACGAAACCCTCACAAGAGGCGATTTCAATCAGGTTTGACATGAGTGCCGTTCGGGAGCCGGTCGTGAGGTCTTCATCGGTTCTTCTTACCTCATGTTTACTACACAAAACATGACACACGATTCAGCCAAAAAACTTGGCCTGATCCCTAAAATAGCCGAGGGAAAAATCAGCTCAAAAAGGGCCAAAATTGACAGTGTTCGCGCGGCGTAACCACCACCAGCTGCAGTCGGTCTCAGTCATCATTCACTTGAGATCCATCTTCAATCATCTCCCGCCTTTACCCGCCTCGTTCTTCAGTTTAGCCGTTTTGGAAACTTGCCCGTGGCTCATGGGTCTGTGTACCGTTCTTTCTTTTTAAATTCAATGAGGAATGAAAAACAATAAAGAGTGAAAACCTTTTATTTCAATATTCTGTTTTAGTGTCAAACCAAAAACAGATTTCGACTTCTGTTTCTAATATTTAATTTAAAGTTTATTCAAATAACACCAGTCAACAGCCACTGTGCCCATTTTAAGTTTGATATTTTATTCTCTCTGGTTTATATGAAGTTCTGCTGCTGAAGGTCTCACCTGGAAAATCATTGCAGTTTTGTGGACAAACACGTCGTCGTCTTTTATAGCGACGCGTTTACTTTGGCGTCTAAAGTAATTGCTGAACTCCATGAGAAACAGGAAGCAGCGAGAAACTCTCCTTTGTTCAGTCGACTCAACAGAACGATAATGAAAATAGTTTTTATTATAGATCCAGGGTCGACACTGAATTCACACAATCAGCTGCAAAACTTCATATAAACCACACAGCAAAAACTAGAGCACATGTGTCAAACATGAGGCCCGGGGGCCAGATCCGGCCCTCCAAGACCTTTAATCTGGCCCTCAGCTGATTTTTCTATTAAAATACTTAAAATTTTCAGATTTTTCTGTTAATTTTCTGCACCGTTTAGCACAGCAGCGTCTCCGGCGTTTCTGTACGTTGCAACTCCCACCAGAGCAGCACAAATGAAGACTTTCCTCTTTCCAAACGCTCTTAAAGGACGATCGTTTTGACTGTCGACCGTGACCCTCATCAGCAAAATGTCAAAAAATGAGAAAAGCAGATGCTGAGTTCAGGATTTCCCAAGAAAAATAGTCTAATTCTTATTTGTTGACAGAGGTGAATGGGAAATCTGTGCTCAGTGTGTTTGGAACAAGTGGCGTTGCTCGAGGAAAATAATCTTAAACACCACTACGAGACACGGAGAAAAATACAATAACTTGAAGAGAGAACTGAGTTTTCTGATCCGGCCCTTTTGGGATCAAAGTAGGTTGCATACGGCCCCCGGACCAAAATGAGTTTGACACCCCTGATCTAGAGAGTTAAAATTTTAGAGTAAAATATTAGTTTTTTAGTTTAGGTTTTGTTGTTATAGTTGTTTTTAACACAAAAAGTGTTATTTTAACGATTTGAAAGTTAAATAGGGGCTCGAGTTGGGGCTGATATGGTTAAAGTTAATTCAACTTCCCCTTAGTGTTAATTTGAAACTCTCGAAAGAGAAGACCAGTTTGAACCAGCTTTGTACAGAATTTCATCTTAAATCAACTAAAATAAAGTCCATCCATCCATCCATCTTCTCCCGCTTAATCCGGCTGGGTCGCGGGGGCAGCGTGCTGCCCAATACTCATAGCACCTGACCCCCCCTATGAACCCCTCTGCAGGTGGTGAACCCACAGGAGGGTGGACAACATGGTCCTTGATGTTAGTTCATAGGGGTGTGGGCATGTTTTTGGGTTGATGGGGGAAACCGGAGCACCCGGAGGAAACTAAAATAAAGTGTAAAAATAAAACACCTGTGTGTTGTTTAGCTAAATTTAGATAACCCTACAAATTGTTCTCCGTTTACTCTCAAAGCATGAATATAACTCTTGATTTTTTCATTAACATTTCCAAAAATATGAAATTAAATCTAGAACAGATTGGACTCATATAAACCCTGAGAAAATGTTACACTCTAACACACTAAAACACAATAATGAAATATTGATTGTTTTCCGTTCTTATTTGAAACTCAAAAGAACGAACAGCACACGGATCCTCATATTCTGAAGATCTTATTTTTTTTGAATGATTTGCTGTTTTTCCTGGAATTTTTGTAAAATAAAACCTCTTCACTTTACGTTCTGCTTTTGGGTCCAAGATCTGCACTTTATAACACTTGGGAATTCTAAAACTGAACTAACTGAGACATAAATTATGATTTGACAAATAAAAACATAAGAAAACTCCTTTATTCTGATTAAATCGTGCTTAAAGTATCAGAAAGAAGTTTGATTACAGTAAATTGTGTCGAACTTTTGGATAGAATTCTCCTTAAAGGTGAATAAACCGAGTGCACCTTACCTGTCTGTCTGCAGGTGAATGAATGAAACGCACCTCAAGGTCTGGTAACAAATATCTGGAGCCCATTTAAGCCTGTCTGTTTGCAGGAGGAGAAATCAAGCGCATCTCAACAAGAGTCTGTGGGCAAATGAAACATCCTTCACCTGTCGCTTTGAAGTGAACAAATGAAACTCGCCTCAAAGTCCCTCGGCAACATAATCAAATCAAGCGCGTCTCCCCGTTTTGCTTAATTAAACATCCTTTTAACTGTCTGTGTGCAGGTGAATAAATGAAACGCCCCTGACCTCCTGCAGTACAATTAATCAGTCTGTCAGTCAGACCTCTGTCTATGGAAAAACGGGATAAATAAAGTAATTAACAAGAATGTACAAGGTAAATTATACAAAAAGGCAGATCTAAAATAATTACAGAAAAGGTAATTTACATGGTTTTAAACAAAAGAGTAACAACAGGCAAGGTTAAAGGGACAGTTGGGAATTTTGGACAAAAGGTAGATAGAATAATGTTTAAAATAACCGTCGCATGTTGAGGGACTATTTTCTCACATATCAGTCCGCCGCTGCCGAGCTTCTATCAGGAAGTACAACTCACTGCTGCTGCTCAGACACAAATCCTTCAAATTCAACGGTTGGTTTTATTTCAGGCACGATTCTCTGGACACAGACGTTCACAGGGACAGTCTGGAGTTCTAATAGTTTTTCCTCGGGTCTGTGGAGTGGGTCAGACTGTTTTTAGTGGCAGGACGACTGTGGCCATTGACATGCACTAGCCCAGCACCAGCACCTCTGCAAATACAAGGACTGGAGGAAGATTTTAAAAAGTGTCTCCACACGTCTCCAACACTCTGGATCATCAGGAAATGAGGAACTATGTCCAAAATTCACAACTGTCCCTTTAAGAAAACGAGTTGTACAAAAAAGATGTAACAAACACAAAGTCTGTAGTGACGAGTGTCTCAGAACACAGAGTCCCCACAGTGACAGAAAACAGGAGACACATTAAGTTTGAAACTAGAGCCTCTTTTACAGAGTCAAGTGCAGAGACTTGACAGAGACACGTAAACACAGTCAGGGTGAGCATATTTGCGTTTGTGAAAACCAGGACACCTTAGCAGGGCTGGTTGGCTGTGGCCTCCTGTTCGGCATGTTGCAGGTCGACCGACTGTGTCTGAGAGAGCTGCACACAGAAGGCTCAGGGATTATTTGACATGTCTCACCACACGTGGACAGTGCTCTAGTGCTGCTCAGTTTAATGGTCCAACGAAAGGTAATGAAAACCAGGACATTTCCCTCACTTTATAAAAAAAACCTGGACAGGACGTGAAAACCGGACATGTCTGGGTAAAACCGGACGTTTGGTCATCCTAGACAGCGAGTGTCTCAGAACACAGGGTCATCACAGAGACAGAAAACAAGAGACACATTAAATCTGAAACTAGTGCCTCTTTTCCAGAGTTAAGTGCAGAGACTTGACCATATTCTGTATACATGAGTGGACTGAGTGAGTGTGACGTCTCCACAGCGTCGCTCAAATGAGGCTCCTGTTGCCACGGTTACAGGAGCGAATCTGGAGAAAGTCTCCATATTTGGAAATCCGACCGTGAGTGTCATAGCAACAACAAGAGCCAATCATGAGTGAGGAGGTTAAATGTGCCGCACTCCTCAGAGCGGAGATACTCTGCACCTGTACGGACCGCTGGATTTCTGTGATTCTGCAGAATAATAAGGAAACTTTTAGCTATTATCATCAAACTTTTAAGAGTAAGTTTAAGTCATTGATTTATGTTCTATGTTCTGTTACGTGTGAACAACAGTGAGCTGTCAATTAAACCTGTTGCTAACGGTCAGCGGCAGCGACCTCGGGGGATGATTGGTCAGTTATTTATGTTCATATCTTGATTTAGGAACAAAATTGTAAAATGAAAAACTTAAGATCCTGTGTCGCGGCTTCATACGAACATTTTAAGACCAAAATGACGAGGCCACAGCAGCAGGTCCAGAGAGAGGAGCCAGAAGATCCCAGTGTGAGTCAATGGGAAAAAGGAAGAGAAGGAGCCGGAAAAGCCTCCTGGAGCACTTCCTGTTTCCGGCACGCGTTGGCTAATGGGTTAGCTCTGTCCACTCATAACTACCTCCTTAAACAGGGGCTTCAGGTGAGCCGGGATTGGATCAGTCCTCCAGTCAGGTGTGAATTCACAGATCGAGTTGCATGGGGAAGACTGGAAATTGCTGCCACACAGACACAAGTTCAACAAAATTACAAACAGGCTTCTGTATTATAAGATCCACATACACTTTACTCATTTTTGCGATGCAGTTAATGAGTCTGTCCAGGTGAATGAATGAAACGCACCTCAAAGTCTTAAAAAACAAACAAATGTAACACACCTCCCCGCTGTCTGTGGGCAAATGAAGCAAACTTTTCCCCGTCCATCTGCAGGTGAACAAGCGAAACCGAAACCTCGTGTTTAAATGAGCCGTCGCAGGGACACGGATTTGTCTGAGCCTCGTACCGAGCCGATAATCAAAAGCACTTCTGAACCGTCTGCGGGTAAATGAGACGTCCCGTGCGCTCGTCTGTTTGCGGGTGAACAAATGAAACGCACCCCGGCCCCGTTTGCGCTCCAATTAAAACATGCACCTCCCCAGTTAAACAGACGAGTCGAGTCAGGGTGAATAAATCGAGCTGCAACACAAATAAAGCTGCAGATAGACACGAGCGCTGTGCACTTTTCCAGCCTGTAAACAAAAAGTCTACAAATATTCCAGGTTTATTCAGTGTTTTTTGAGTACGTTTACTTCCATTTAAATCACAAAATTATAATTATGTGAAAGAAATATGCGCTTAAATTGTCTTTTCTCACCTGAAACACAAGAGACACACCTATGGCAATCGTATTTGTTTCTGGCGCGCGTTAAATATAAAAAATAAAATGTATCTTATGCAAATCTTATGTAAAATAGTGAAAAATATGAGGTGGGTGGTGCTGTCCCTGCGTCTTACTATTTGTCCCAAAACATTATTGAGTCCCAAAGTCGTGTGATTTGAGACAAAAGATGAATATGACGAGTTCATGCAGCGAATCGCAAACAAATAATGAGCTGAGATTTCAAAAACAGTGAGTTATGTGGACCAGGACCAGAGACCGAGACCAGGACCAGGACCAAGACCAGGACTATGTGGACCATCGTCAAATTCTAAAAAAGATACTGCGGCTGTATTTATTTAAACTTTGCGGTGAAATCACATTAATAAAAACTACTAAGAAACTATTACTATAACAAGAACTACTACACCAAGGACTGGGGGTAAACCATTATTTTTAAAACGATTAATCGGGCAATTATTTTATGGCTTAGTCGACTAATCTCACAACTAATTGGATGATTAGAGGATTCTAATCTGGATTTTTCTGTTGTCTGATTAATAAAAAACATAATGCTCACCCCAGCCCTAGTTTGCATACATTTTATATTTATTTATTTATTTTCATTTATTTATATTTATTAAATCAATATAAATAAATAAAAAATGGTGAGCCCACAGGAGGGTTCACCACCCGCAGAAAGGGGTTCATAGGGGGGGTCAGGTGCTATGAGGATTGGGCAGCAAACTGCCCCCACGACCCAGCTGGATTAAGCGGGAGAAGATGGATGGATGGATGGATGGATATATTTATTAACCCACTGCATGTGTAGCCGTAGCTAAAATAAATCGCGTTAGTGTCAGAAATATAAATCAAATGTTTTTTGTTTTTTTGTTTTTTCAAAATCAACCACAAGGAGTCTCTGGTCTGGACTCTGGTCTCTGGTCTGGACTGGACTCTGGTCTCTGGTCTCTGGTCTGGTCTGGACTCTGGTCTGGACTCTGGTCTGGTCTGGACTCTGGACTCTGGTCTCTGGTCTCTGGTCTGGTCTGGTCTCTGGTCCCTGGTCTGGTCTCTGGTCTCTGGTCTCTGGTCTGGTCTGGACTCTGGTCTGGACTCTGGTCTGGTCTGGACTCTGGTCTCTGGTCTCTGGTCTCTGGTCTCTGGTGTCTGGTCTCTGGTCCCTGGTCTGGTCTCTGGTCTCTGGTCTCTGGTCTCTGGTCTCTGGTCTCTGGTCTCTGGTCTGGTCTGGTCTCTGGTCCCTGGTCTGGTCTCTGGTCTCTGGTCTCTGGTCTGGTCTCTGGTCCCTGGTCTGGTCTCTGGTCCCTGGTCTGGTCTCTGGTCTCTGGTCTCTGGTCTCTGGTCTTGACCTTGGTCCGGAGCTGTTTACAGGACCGAGTCCAGGTGCAGGATTATGAACCTTCTGGACCCGCTGATCCGACCCAGATCTGGGACTGAGACCTGTGGAGAGGAAGAGAGGGAGGAGAGGGAGAGAGAGGGAGGAGAGGAAGAGAGGGGGAGAGAGGAAGAGAGAGGGAGTAGAGGAAGAGAGGGAGAGAGAGGGAGGAGAGGAAGAGAAAGAGAGGGAGGAGAGGAAGAGAGGGAGGAAACAAGACGGAAAGAGGAAGACAGGAAGGAAACAAGAGGGAAAGGAAAAGAGAGAGAGGGAGGAGAGACAAAGCGTAAAGGGAGCGAGGGAGAGGAGGAGGAAGAGAGGACCTGCTGAGATCTGGGACACTACAGAGGGAGGGAAGAAAAGAAATGGAAAGGGAGAAGGAGAGATGAAGAGGGAGGGAGGGAGGAGGAGAGAGGAAAACAGGGAGAGAGGAGGACAAAGAGAGAGAGAGGGTGTGAGGAAAAGAGAGGAAAATGGAGGGAAAAGGAGAGGGGGGAGACAAAGAGTAAAGGGAGCCGGAGAGAAAAGAGGGAGAGGAGGAGGAAGAGAGGACCTGCCGAGATCTGTGACGACGACCTGTGGAGAGGAAACGAGAGGGAGGAGAGAGAAAGAAGAGAAGGATCTGGGTGTGTGGCGTGTGGACAGGAAAAGAGAGGGAGAAGAGAGATAGGGAGGGAGGGAAGAGAGAGAAAGAAAGGGAGGAAGGGAGAGAGCTGGATGTAGGACATGTGGAGAACAAAAGTGAGGGAGGAAGAATAGATGGAGAGGAGACCTGCTGATCTGGTCGTGATCCGAGTCTGTGGCCTGTGGAGAGAAAAAGAGAGGGAGGAGAGAGAGAGAGGAGGGAGAGAGAGACAGAGGAAAACTAGAGTGATGAGGAGGAAAGAGAGAGATGGAGGGAAAGAGGAGAGAAAGGGGTTAAGAGAATGAAGTGGAAATAGGAAAGAGAAAAAGAGGGGAGTGAGAATGCAAACAAGAGAAAGGTGGAGAAAGGTGGGTTGAGGATAGAGGGAGGAGGAGAGGGTGAAAGAGAGAGAGAGGGAGGGATGGAAAAGAAAGAGGCGACAGATGGACGTCCCACTGCTCCAATCTCATCAGCTCTGCACCAGCTTAATCTGAGACCAATAAAACCGAACAAATGAACACAGGGAGACGAGAGGAGGAGAGGAGAGAGGGAACAGAGAGGAGGAGAGGGAACAGAGAGGAGGAGAGAGGGAACAGAGAGGAGGAGAAAAGAGGAGGAGAGAGGGAACAGATGGATGGAGAGGAGTGAGGGAACAGAGAGGAGGAGAGAGGAGGAGAGGAGAGAGGGAACAGAGAGGAGGAGAGGGAACAGAGAGGAGGAGAGGGAACAGAGAGGAGGAGAGAGGGAACAGAGAGGAGGAGAGGGAATACAGGGAGGAGAGAGGGAGAAGAGGAGAGAGGGAGGGAGCAGAGGTAGGAAAGGAGAGAGGAAACAGAGAGAAGAGAGAGGGAGGGAACAGAGAGGGAGGAGAAGAGAGGGAACAGGAGGAGGGGAGGGGGGAGGAGAAAAAGGAGAAGAGAGGGAACAGAGGGGAGGAGGAGAGAGGGAGAAAGCAAAAGAAGGAGAACAGAAGGAGGAGAGGAGAAAGGGAGCAGAGGGAGGAGGAGAGAGAGGGAGCAGTGGGAGGAGGGGAGGAGAGAGCAGAAGGGAAGAGAGAAGAGGAGGAGAGGGAGAAAAGGAAGGAAGGGAGACAGGAGTGGAGGGAGGAAGGAAAGGAGGAGGAGAAAGGTAGCAGAGAGGAGGAGGAGTCGAGGAGAGAGTGGATGAGAGAAAGAGAATAGAGTGAGGAGGGAGAGACAGTGGTACAAACACTGGGGCTGTGTGAAATGTCTTGCCCAAAGGTACAAAAAGGTGAGAGTGACTGAAAAACTAAACCAGCTCTTTCTGGTCAGATCCTGTTCAAACAAAGCTCAGATTAAAGTCTTAACCCTCGAAGACGTTTCCTATAACCGCACAGAACTTTGTAACGGTAAAAACAGAAACTTCCTTTTCCCCTCTGAAAGTGCAGACATAGAGGTTTCCGTACATTTCTGCGGCTTTATCCTACGTCACACTCACGCTGTGTGATGACGGGAGCAAAACGAGTGTCCAACAGGAACTTTGTTTTCCCCAAACTCATGCGCTCCGTCCATTTTGATCGAGCCAAACTTTGCCAAAGAGTGAAGTGAGTCAAGATGGTCGACTCCTCTGACTGTGTGTGTTTATAACGAGGGAAAAAGTTGCTCTAAGTGGAGTTAATTCTCACACACATGGAAAATGACACATCTTGGTGTGTGTAATTGTGCATCTCTTTCTATTTTTATTTAAAGGTTTATTTCAGTCCAAATGAACAAATCCAAATGTAATTTCCACCCTGGAAATGCAGAAGTGCTGTGGCTCTGGCCCTGGACCTGACAGGAGCTGTTTCCAGGACTGGACCAGGAACTTTTTTTTGTTTTTAGGGCAATAAGGAGATTTTTAATTTACTTACAGACTTGATATTTTGTGTTTTTGTAGCTAAGGCCCTAAATTAAGCTTTTATTATGTCCAAAAAGTTGTTTCTACATGTTTGCTGTGTGTTTGTATAAAAGAGTGAATTTTATTTTCTGTTTTTTTATTTTCATCTCTGTTTCTGGTCCTGTAGCTTTTATCACAGCCTCATGACACAACTACAGCAGCAGATTGTGAAATAACAGGTTGGACTGAACAAAGTTCACTTCAGTTAATCCGAGAAAATGTACAAACGGTGCATCTGCGGACATGATGAAAGGTCAGGTGTAAACGAGGACGCGGTGGAGTCGTGGTGTTTAAATCAATTTATCAAGAGAAAATTCTGTAATAAAGCTTTGCAAAAAAGAATATGAACATGTGTGTGAGACAAACTTTTGTTTAAAGATGTAAGTAGGGACGTGACGATATCGAAGTCTCACAATACGATATCGTCACAGTCTGAACCTCATGGTGCGATATTTATTGCGATATCGTGGGAAAGCTCACGATATTAGGATATCCTACATAATAACAGACTGACTCTAAAACGCTTTGTCCAGTCATTTGGTACATTTATTGTCATTAGAGATGGAACGAAATCCAAATCTCTCTGTACGATATTTTCACCATAAACATCTCACCGAACCAGATTTATTGCAATATTTTGTGGAGGCAAAAACAAAACCGTGAATGTGCGAGTTTTTCCTCTAGAAATTAATCCAAAGAATGAAGATTTCAAAGTGCTTAGAACAGTTATTTCTTCCCGTATATTTTGTTTTTTGCATTATGGTGCCAGAGTCTCCGCCGAGCTCAAAAGAAAAAAACAGGAATCCTGACAAAAGTCGACTCTTCTGAGCTTTAATTCATGTTCTAATGTTGTTACCTCCTCCAAAAGAGACATGGAGTTGTGTTTTCTTTCATTCACACATGCTTCTGTAAACTTTTATTATTAGTCTGTCTACATCTGCAAAGCTCAACATGCTCTGCTCCACTTTGTGTCGGCCATTTTCAAGTGAACAGCTTCTTTTTACCTTTTGTTCAGTAGAGATCGGCGATTCCAAGGCAGGGAAATTATCCCAATGATTCCAGTGAAAGTGCGTGGAGTTTAAAAACCATGTGACATCACAAGGTGGAGCAGAGCGTCTTCCGTTTGAGAGAAGAACTCTCATCTAAATCTCGTCTAATGACACTCTAATTAAAGCTGAGAGTCTTACCTTTTAAATGCAGTTTGTTTCATGTTTTTATGTGTTTCAGAGGCTGAGATATTAAAGTTTTCATAAACGTTGATAATTCTTCAGAAACCCTCAGGCCATAAGGACCTTTACCCTGGAATAGCAGAGGCGTTTAGAGGCGTTTTTTTTAGCCGTTAATGGGTGAAACATGTGCGAATGAAACAAAACACAACTCCAGGTCTGTTCGTGATGAGGAAACTCCATTAGAACACAGATCAGGACATGATTAGGCCTTCGTTATTCCCGTTTAAGTTGAAGCTCGTCCCTCCGAACAGCAGCTCACAGCGCAGTGATACAGAACAGTGATTAAACCATGTGACGTTAAGTTTCGATTGCACTTCACATTTTCACACACTCCCTGGACTGAGGGAGTGTGGCGATACCATAGACGTACAAAAAGACACGCCCCCTCTGTCCGGGAGATACTGCAGGTACTCGGCTCCGTGTTCTGACAGGGCATCGATGACTATCATAAAGGTCGGATTTTGTAGGATTTTTCTGTATTTCTGGGGTATATTGGGGGTAGGGGTTGGGAGGGTGGGGCCGGGATAGGCTGCTGCAAAGAGGCTTCTGGGAAATTGAGGTGTAGACGTGGGCTGTGATTGGCTGGAGTAGAGGCGAGGGCGGCTGAGGCCTGGTCCTGCTCCTGGACCTAAGTTAATGATATAAACTACATTTATCTGAGAAAAAACTGCACTTAGAGCGGCTTTTTCAGTTGTTACAAACACAGACGCTCAGAGGATCAACCATCTTGACTCACTTCACTCTTTGGCAAAGTTTGGGCCGATCAAAATGGACAGAGCGCATGAGTTTGGGGAAAACAAAGTTCCTATTGGACACTTGTTTTCTCTACGTCATCATGCAGACGTAGGATAATACTGGAAATATGCTCGGAAAGCCGCAACTCGCAGCTTTTCAAAGGAAAAAAAAAACTGCAAGTTTCTATCTTTAATGGTTGGAAAGTTATATGCGGTTAGAGGATATTCCCAGGTATCATTTTGCTGGTTTCAGATGACGTCAAAAGCAGATGGGAAGCACAGAACCCCGTTTACCTCCACTGACTCTGCGCCAAAATGCAGAAATTCTGTGCAGTCTGTGGTTGCTGTGAATCAGGCGAAAGACAAATGTTTTCTTGTGTGCCGAAAGTGGTGTCTCACAAAGGAAAACTTAGAGAAAAGACGACAAAAGTGGATTGAAAATCTCCGGCTAGAAACAGGAGGCGCAGAAACAGATGATGCTGCTGTAGAGTTTGCAGTGACCACTTTGTAACAGGTAAAGATTGTGTCATTTCTAAGTTTTATAAGTGTAAGTTTTTTGGACAGTTATTTAGAAAGAAGAGCATCGTAAGTGATGGTAAACTGTTGCAGTTTTCTGCTGTAATTTGGTGTTTTCTACCTTTTTTAATCATTATTTTAGGTTCTCCTGGTGCAGCGGGTGAGTTTATTTCTGAAGACTATTAATATGTACACACAACTGAGATAAATAATAATAAATAATAGTAATACATTTCACTACTTACCCGGGGCAAAAACAAGGCGACAACATTTAAAGCCTCCTTGGAACCACACGCAAAATAACTGTGCTCCTCCAGGTTTTTAAAGTCTTTCATTTGGCTCAGTGGAACACGACGTCTGCAGCACCAGAGAGTTTATCATGTCCATCACCTCAACGTCGGGCAAATCCGTCTTCTTTCTTCACATCGTACGGGTCCTAACCAGTATGTGGACTTATTTTTTCACTATAGCAGGTCTGTGTCGGCCTTTTCAAACTTTTTGCGCACTCGCTGTCGCCCATTGTGCTGTTTTGAAGCGGAGCAAAACACTTCCTGCCCCCGTCTGGATCTCAGGCGTCATAAGGGTGAAGCCGGCAAAATGATACCGTCGGGCTCAAAGGGGTAAAGTTGAACTCCGGCACGTTGAAGCTAAAGTCCGTTTCTTGAGGAGGTGGAATTCTGTCAGAAGCCAAAAAATGGCACAGATCAGTGTTTCCTCGGTGGAGATCTCACTGTGGCAGTGAATCTGTCAAGGCAACAAACTAGTGCAGTGATGGGGGCAAGTTCTGAACTTCCACATGAAACGCCAAAAGACTCGATCGCCGATGTCGTTTCTAATCCCATTTATTTACGAGTGGATTATATTTTTTGAAAAATGATTTAAAAAATACATCCCTGAACCAATTTTTTCAACAACTTTCATTTTCTATTGTTTTTCACAGTCACTAGTTCACTTCACTTGTTGCTTCTGGCGGCTCGAGCCTCTCGCCGCCACTGGAGTCGACAATCGAGTCTTTTGGGCTTTTGTGCAGTGGGAAATCAACAGAGGGAAGTGTAAGGTGCTTATAAAGTTGTTTTCTAACGTTTCCAGACACTAATGAGTGAACCAGGCAGAGCGTTTTGTTTGTTAGACTCGTGGCTGTTGTCAGATGGGTTAAAGTGGTGTTAAGCTTCTTCAGTCTGAAGCAAATTGGTGTTTTACGTGGAAGTTCAGAACTTGCCCCCATCACTACACTAGTTTGTTGCCTTGACAGACTCACTGCCACAGTGAGATCTCCACCGAGGAAACACTGATCTGTGCCGTTTTTTGGCTTCTGACAGAATTCCACCACCTCTAGAGACGAACTTTAGCTTCAAACGTGCCGGAGTTACACTTTAAAGATACTCAGCCCTAGTAAAGAAGACGCCAGATTTGCTTGTTATTAAATAACAGAAAGTGAATTGGAGCCAGAATCAATGGAGCCGTGCCCGTGTTCACTTTATATTTGGCTGTTAGCTTTGTCCATTTATAAAAACAAGTACTATCTATGCACACCCATAATCATCCACAGGCAAAGTGTGTGAAGTGTCTTGCCCAAGGACACTTATCGTAATTACATTGTAAATAAAACAGACTTTGCAAATGCGTTTTCTTAATTCATTGACCTGTTTTTCTTTTAATTGCGTTCGATTAAAAGCCGTAATTAGTAATAAACGACGAGACCGCGCCGCTCCGTTAAAAGGAACGCTTCCCGCTCGCCGCTCTTCTTTATCGCCCCTCACTTAAAAAACATTTCGTCTAAATGGATGCGCCGCACTCGTCCTCTTCGCTGTCACAGGTTTCAGGCCTAGCATTAGCATAATTAGCTCGTAATGCGACGCTCTGTCTGCGCCTCTTTAAGTGTCTCTTATGTCATTGTTTTCTGCGCCTCGCCCGGAGAAAACGCCGTGTCCCATTGAGTCTGGCAGCGCATGGGGGGGGTCCATGTTTAATGTATGTGTGTTTTTATGTTTGTGAATTATTCGAGAACGTAAAAAAAAGGGGCTCGGTAATGAAAATGCAGGCGCCGAGGTGGGTTTAAAGGAGGCACACATGGTTTATTCATGTGTTTACAGATCTTATGTTCTATGCACAACTGACTTTGAGTGTGTGGGTTTAAAACCAACCTGGAGAGGGAATGTATATATCTGAGTATAGGGTGCAGAGGAGGGACAGTGGGTATAGGGTGCAGAGGAGGGACAATGAGTATAGGGTGCAGAGGAGGGACAGTGGGTATAGGGTGCAGAGGAGGGACAGTGGGTATAGGGTGCAGAGGAGGGACAGTGGGTATAGGGTGCAGAGGAGGGACAGTGGGTATAGGGTGCAGAGGAGGGACAGTGGGTATAGGGTGCAGAGGAGGGACAGTGGGTATAGGGTGCAGAGGAGGGACAGTGGGTATAGGGTGCAGAGGAGGGACAGTGGGTATAGGGTGCAGAGGAGGGACAGTGGGTATAGGGTGCAGAGGAGGGACAGTGAGTATAGGGTGCAGAGGAGGCCCAGTGGGTATAGGGTGCAGAGGAGGGCCAGGGGGTATAGGGTGCAGAGGAGGGACAGTGAGTATAGGGTGCAGAGGAGGGGCAGTGGGTATAGGGTGCAGAGGAGGGACAGTGGGTATAGGGTGCAGAGGAGGGACAGTGGGTATAGGGGGCAGAGGAGGGACAGTGGATATAGGGTGCAGAGGAGGGACAGTGGGTATAGGGTGCAGAGGAGGGACAGTGAGTATAGGGTGCAGAGGAGGGACAGTGGGTATAGGGTGCAGAGGAGGGACAGTGGGTATAGGGTGCAGAGGAGGGACAGTGGGTATAGGGTGCAGAGGAGGGACAGTGGGTATAGGGTGCAGAGGAGGGACAGTGGGTATGGGATGCAGAGGAGGGACAGTGGGTATAGGGTGCAGAGGAGGCACAGTGAGTATAGGGTGCAGAGGAGGGACAGTGGGTATAGGGTGCAGAGGAGGCACAGTGAGTATAGGGTGCAGAGGGGGGACAGTGGGTATAGGGTGCAGAGGAGGGACAGTGGGTATAGGGTGCAGAGGAGGGACAGTGGGTATAGGGTGCAGAGGAGGGACAGTGGGTATAGGGTGCAGAGGAGGGACAGTGGGTATAGGGTGCAGAGGAGGGACAGTGAGTATAGGGTGCAGAGGAGGGACAGTGAGTATAGGGTGCAGAGGAGGGACAGTGAGTATAGGGTGCAGAGGAGGGACAGTGAGTATAGGGTGCAGAGGAGGCCCAGTGGGTATAGGGTGCAGAGGAGGAACAACCGATATCACTGAAACGAACAAACTCCGCTTCAAAACACCCACGCCCAGCTTCAATGAGGAGCGGCACCGCAGCAGGACCCACACCTGTCGCTCCACTCAGCAGACACCCCTGTGCCGCTGGACTTCCTTCTCCGCCAAAGCGATGGTTTTGTCTCGGTCTTGTCTCGGACTCGAGCGCATTTGGACTCGGTCTCGTCACGGACTCGATGTCTGAATACTGAGTGTGGTCATATTTCATTTCGCTGCTCCCGCCAATAAATTTGTCCCAGTGTGTGGACCGCGAGGGCGTCTCTCTGCGGCCTGTGCGCTGGAGCCCGCGGACACTGCGCCGCATGTCCCTACACACACCCCCAGCGCGCGGCTCGTCCACAGCGCCACCCTCCTGTAACAGCCTGCATCACAGGGCAGGTTAAACACCCTCCCTGTCTATACGTCAGTGCAGCTCTTCACCTTCTCACGCTCTCTCCCCAGCACAGAGGCTCCTCCTCAATGCGCTGATTAGAAGAGCAGGACAAAACGCAAAGCAAAAACTAATTTTATGTCAGTGTCGCATAGAGCAGAGCTACAGCACAGAGGAGGCGATATGTGGGCTGAAGTTTGCCTAAGAAAATGCTAAATAAATCTGTCACAATGTGCGTTTGGTTAGTAAATGTGCAGAGGCTAAAAACCACTGTAAAAGCAGTAAGAGAAAGTAACTCCAGTGAGGAATTTGAAATTACAGGTTTAAAAGTTTTGTGTAAAGTGCTGTAGAGGTTCTCAAACTGTGGTGAGGGTCCAAAAGGGTCAAAAAAGGAGTGTTTCAGTGCAGTACAGTCTGTTTGGCTTATTTTAAGTCTAAATATTAATCAGATAAAATGGAGATGGATTTATAAAAACATTGCAATCATGCAGAAAAAGTACAGTCATAATTCTTTTGTTTTTTGTATAAAATTCATACAAATAAGTTGCTGTTGGTGTGCGCAAGTTCTGCACTGTAATAAACGTTCAAAATGAAAACCTATTTGTGTCATTTGTTTTTCTGTGCTCCTAAAATTTGTAGCTTAGGGGCACGTGTGCTCCTGAAAAAAAAGTTAGCGTAGAGCCCTGGTCTCCACTGAGTTCCTCTTCCGCTTGAAAATGATTTAGTCTCGTGGGGAGCCGTCTAAAAACAAGGAAATAAACACTGATAGCTGATTTTAGTCTTTTAGTGTATCTTTTGCCTATTTTCCTTCGCAGTTTTAATGTATTTTATGATCATTATGTGATGCGTTTTCATTCTTGATCTTTTTTTTTTTTTAAAGTTATGTCTTGTAATATTATAGCTACGGTTTTGACTTCCAACTACGACTTACCTTGAGCTGTTCAAAGATCAGTCATTTCCACATCTCTGACAAAAGCTGATTAATCCAGTTCATACACACAAGATACAGCTTGTACGTGTAAGTGTGTGTGTGTTGCATGTGTACGTGTAAGTGTGTGTGTGTTGCATGTGTACGTGTAAGTGTGTATGTGTGTGTGTTGCATGTGTACGTGTGTGTGTGTGTGTTGCATGTGTACGTGTGTGTGTGTGTGTTGCATGTGTATGTGTAAGTGTGTGTATGTGTGTGTTGCATGTGTATGTGTAAGTGTGTGTATGTGTGTGTTGCATGTGTATGTGTAAGTGTGTGTGTGTTGCATGTGTTCGTGTGTGTGTGTGTGTTGCATGTGTATGTGTAAGTGTGTGTATGTGTGTGTTGCATGTGTATGTGTAAGTGTGTGTATGTGTGTGTTGCATGTGTATGTGTAAGTGTGTGTAAGTGTGTATGTGTGTGTTGCATGTGTATGTGTAAGTGTGTGTGTGTGTGTGTTGCATGTGTAAGTGTGTGTGTGTGTTGCATGTGTATGTGTAAGTGTGTATGTGTGTGTTGCATATGTACGTGTAAGTGTGTGTGTGTGTGTTGTATGTGTACGTGTAAGTGTGTGTGTGTGTGTGTGTTGCATGTGTACGTGTAAGTGTGTGTGTGTGCATATGTACGTGTAAGTGTGTATGTGTGTGTTGCATGTGTACGTGTAAGTGTGTATGTGTGTGTTGCATGTGTATGTGTAAGTGTGTATGTGTGTGTTGCATGTGTAAGTGTGTATGTGTGTGTTGCATGTGTAAGTGTGTGTGTGTGTGTGTTGCATGTGTACGTGTGTGTTGCATGTGTAAGTGTGTATGTGTGTGTTGCATGTGTACGTGTGTGTTGCATGTGTATGTGTAAGTGTGTATGTGTGTGTTGCATGTGTAAGTGTGTGTGTGTGTGTGTTGCATGTGTACGTGTGTGTATGTCTGTGTTGCATGTGTATGTGTAAGGTGTGTATGTGTGTTGCATGTGTATGTGTAAGTGTGTGTGTGTGTGTGTTGCATGTGTATGTGTAAGTGTGTATGTGTGTGTTGCATGTGTAAGTGTGTGTGTGTGTGTTGTATGTGTAAGTGTGTATGTGTGTGTTGCATGTGTAAGTGTGTGTGTGTTGCATGTGTATGTGTAAGTGTGTATGTGTGTGTTGTATGTGTATGTGTGTATGTGTGTGTTGCATGTGTATGTGTTGCATGTGTATGTGTATGTGTTGCATGTGTATGTGTTGCATGTGTATGTGTGTGTTGCATGTGTATGTGTAAGTGTGTATGTGTGTGTTGCATGTGTATGTGTAAGTGTGTATGTGTGTGTTGTATGTGTTGCATGTGTATGTGTGTCTTGTATGTGTATGTGTAAGTGTGTATGTGTGTGTTGTATGTGTGTAAGTGTGTATGTGTGTGTTGTACGTGTAAGTGTGTATGTGTGTGTTGTATGTGTAAGTGTGTATGTGTGTGTTGTATGTGTAAGTGTGTATGTGTGTGTTGCATGTGTATGTGTAAGTGTGTGTGTGTGTGTTGTATGTGTACGTGTAAGTGTATGTGTGTGTTGCATGTGTACGTGTAAGTGTGTGTGTGTGTGTTGCATGTGTACGTGTAAGTGTGTATGTGTGTGTTGCATGTGTACGTGTAAGTGTGTATGTGTGTGTTGCATGTGTACGTGTAAGTGTGTATGTGTGTGTTGCATGTGTATGTGTAAGTGTGTATGTGTGTGTTGCATGTGTAAGTGTGTATGTGTGTGTTGCATGTGTACGTGTGTGTTGCATGTGTAAGTGTGTATGTGTGTGTTGCATGTGTACGTGTGTGTTGCATGTGTAAGTGTGTGTGTGTTGCATGTGTATGTGTAAGTGTGTATGTGTGTGTTGCATGTGTATGTGTAAGTGTGTATGTGTGTGTTGTATGTGTATGTGTGTGTATGTGTGTGTTGCATGTGTATGTGTTGCATGTGTATGTGTTGCATGTGTATGTACTGCATGTGTATGTGTTGCATGTGTATGTGTGTGTTGCATGTGTATGTGTAAGTGTGTATGTGTGTGTTGCATGTGTATGTGTAAGTGTGTATGTGTGTGTTGCATGTGTATGTGTAAGTGTATATGTGTGTGTTGCATGTGTATGTGTAAGTGTGTGTGTTGCATGTGTACGTGTAAATGTGTGTGTGTGTGTTGCATGTGTACGTGTAAGTGTGTGTGTGTTGCATGTGTACGTGTAAGTGTGTGTGTGTTGCATGTGTACGTGTAAGTGTGTATGTGTGTGTGTTGCATGTGTACGTGTGTGTGTGTGTGTTGCATGTGTATGTGTAAGTGTGTGTATGTGTGTGTTGCATGTGTATGTGTAAGTGTGTGTATGTGTGTGTTGCATGTGTATGTGTAAGTGTGTATGTGTGTGTTGCTTGTGTATGTGTAAGTGTGTATGTGTGTGTTGCATGTGTATGTGTAAGTGTGTATGTGTGTGTTGCATGTGTTTGTGTAAGTGTGTGTGTGTGTGTGTTGCATGTGTAAGTGTGTGTGTGTGTGTGTGTTGCATGTGTATGTGTAAGTGTGTATGTGTGTGTTGCATGTGTATGTGTAAGTGTGTGTGTGTTGCATGTGTATGTGTAAGTGTGTATGTGTGTGTGTTGCATGTGTACGTGTGTGTGTGTGTGTTGCATGTGTACGTGTAAGTGTGTATGTGTGTGTTGCATGTGTACGTGTGTGTGTGTGTGTGTTGCATGTGTACGTGTAAGTGTGTGTGTGTTGCATGTGTACGTGTAAGTGTGTGTGTGTTGCATGTGTAAGTGTAAGTGTGTATGTGTGTGTGTTGCATGTGTACGTGTGTGTGTGTTTGTATAATGTGAATGTGTAAGAGTGTGTATGTGTGTGTGGCATGTGTAAGTGTGTGTGTGTGTTGCATGTGTACGTGTAAGTGTGTATGTGTGTGTTGCATGTGTACGTGTGTGTGTGTTGCATGTGTACGTGTAAGTGTGTGTGTGTTGCATGTGTACGTGTAAGTGTGTGTGTGTGTGTGTTGCATGTGTACGTGTGTGTGTGTGTTGTGGGCACGCTTAGTCGATTAATCGATCATTAAGAATTTTGTCAATCACATTCTTGTTTAATCGACAAACCGAATGCAGGCGTCTGTGCGTAGCTAAAGTCTTTGAGCAGTGCAATGAATTTCACTGTGTGGCCGCAAAAAATTTGGCCACCGGGGGGCGATATTTGACCGCAACGCGGAGCCTCGCCTACTCAGTCACCTGCGAGTGAGTTAAACGTAAAACATGAAAACGTAAGTCACGGCGAAGTGTGGCGTGGGACCGTTTTGGTTTACGAAATGAGCACGTTAGCCGTCATTACTGTAACGCCGTATATACAAGTACAACTCGTCCACAACACAAATGATTTTCCACTTGAACCGACCCGTGTAAAAGACGGTGACGGATCATCTCGGTCTCAACCTCGCATCGACTTGGCGTTAGCACGGACACAGAGGAGCTTTACCTGACAGATTGGCAAGATGATTGCTCTGTTATTATCGCATTTCACTGTTATATTAGGCTCAGTTCGGTTTTGTTTTAGCACTGGCTGTTCCGCAGCTGTTCCGCAGCTCAGGTTTGCACAATACGCCTGAATTTAAGTCCAGTGTATCTGCCGACAGTTTTCCTGCTAATAAAGTTCTCCTCGCAGAGAAACACGCTGGAATTTTGTGTTTTCATCGCATTTAACATATAAAAGTGTAGTAATAGGACACAAGGAAAAGGCTGTTTTTCCCCAGCGTTTAGAGCTGCAAATGGGCCGTGCGGTTTTAAGTTTCGTTTCTGTAAGGAGTAAACAAATGTGCGCAAAGCTGCACTTAAACACTTTGTAATCGCAACCGGGCTGATGTGGCTCTGTGGTGCTGATGGCTTATATGGTGTAAAGTTGAGTTTATTTATGCAGATTAGTAATAGTAATAATAATGATGATACTATAGAATGAAACCAAAGATCAAATCCTGTTTTCAGGCCCAAGCATTTAAAAAAATAAACATTTTCTTACAAATAACTATGATAGTTTAAAAAAAATACTGTAAAATAATAATTTTAATGAATACGAACACGAGGTTGGACATTGTGACTCACGTGTATTTCTCAGTCCCTCTGACTGAGCCTCTTCCTCCTGACTCCTGTAGCGTCTTTTTCTCCTGAAGTCTGTGGTGCAGGCGTCTTTTCCCGTCGTCCTTATGTTATTTTCCTCCTTCTTTATGGCACACCTCATCTCCCTCCCTTCTCGTGTCTTGTTGCATACGCTGCGTGCACCGCGCTTCCTCCTGTGCGCCTCTAAACCAGAACTAACACCAGGACCAAAGCCAGGACCAGGTCTAAAGCAGGTCTAAAGCAGGTGTAAACCAGATCTAAAACCAGGACTAAAAGGAGAAACGAAACTTAAACCCACAGGGCTAATCTGCATCCACTGCGCTGATAACAGCTCGGTGCTGATGCTTCAGCTGAAGCATTAGCACCGACTCAGTGGATTATTTGTGTTGGATTTTCATTGATTTCATAAATGCAACACACTATAATCCTTTATTCAGAGCGACAGGTAAAAAAAAATCATCTGCAGTGTGATCCTCATTTGAGGGTTTTGTGGCTCTGGGTGTTTTCTTTTCTGTGGGAGTCGCTCCAAACGGCCCTTTGAGTGTTTAAGGCACCGACCCCTGGTCTAAGTGAAAGACCAATGCCAACTTTTATCACTTCTAGACGACAGTCCCTCGGCCAATCAGGATTCAGAACACAATGCACTGTTAAAAAAAAAAAAAACATTAAAAAATCCGCGAAAGATGAACCGCGGATTTTTTTATGTTTTTTTTTTTATAGCGACGGTTCACTGTATGACATATCTGTGTTGCATGTTTGTGTGTGCGTGTGTGTTGCATGTTTGTGTGTGCGTGTGTGTTGCATGTTTGTGTGTGCGTGTGTGTTGCATGTTTGTGTGTGCGTGTGTGTTGCATGTTTGTATGTGCATCGTGTGTGAGTTTGATCAATTATTGAGGCGGCGTCTGCTCTCTCACTGCGCTCTCATCTGATGTGTGGCTTTGATCGCCCGTGCCCCCTTCCCTTTTGCAGGATGTGTAACTTTATTAAGGAACTGTACATTTAATTCAGTCTCCGCTCCCTGTTTACTCTCAGAGTTGTGTTTGGACTGATCCGAACATGCTGGAGTCATCGTTAATCTCTTATTTTCAAGACACCATTTTGACAGTCAGCCCCCGCTTTCACCTCCCGCCGAGACGTCCTCACTTTGTTCTGCAGTTTTATTTTCTTAATGGGTGATACATGTGGGTTTCATCATTTTGGTACAAATGAAAACAAACAAACACAAAAAAAAAACCTGCTCCCTAGTGCGATGTGCAGCTCACGGTAGGAGGGTCCCACTGCCTGCGGCGCTTTGCTGTGAGGACGTTTACGGCCACGTCAACTCCCACAGTTTTCTAACGCAGAACTCAGCGCTCTTGTTCTTTTATTAAGTCGTTTTACATGAATATTGCGATTTAAAATGTCCAGAGTAACAGAATGATCCACTGGTGTCGCAGATTATGACTATAGATCAGACACAAGCACGATTTTATTTAAGATAACATAACCAGTGGTCTCATAAAACTAGTACTTTTCGGACTCTACTTGAGTTCTGGATTCTTTTTATACTCTTGGACGTCTTTGCATTTCTACTTAAAGCTCCTGTATGATTTTTTTCCCCCCAAAAAATGTATTGCCCCAGTACGGACATGTTGTACAAGCAGCTTGAGTTCAAAACAAGTCTTGTGTGAGCGTGTGGTTGTGTTGGTTTTGTTGTTTTATTTTATTTTTTCTGAATTTATATACTGTGTTTTTCGGACTAAAAATCCTTTAATTTTCTTCAAAAATCGACGCCTTACGTATTAATTCTGGCTGCGCTTACTGACCCCGAACGGATTTTACGCGGCGAACGGCGCTCAAAAATCTGTCAAAAAGTTTCAGTGCGACTTTGTTGAGCTACGATGGCTTGTCGGCGCATTAAGGCTCCTGTCACGTACTGTGCTTCAGCGTCATATTATGGCGTGTTTCAGGACCCCAAAACGGCCCCTGTTCAGAGACACGCTCGTTCACGCGCCCAAGTGAAGCAAACTAATTCGCCGTTTGCCATCATTCCGGGTGGATTAACCGAAGAACTCCCAACGCTGGATATTGGTGTCAGCAGGCGTCCGTCTCAAGTGTCGTTCGAGCTTTCGCGGAGGCCGGGATCATCACTGAACGGCGAAGTAACAGCGGTGAGACTGACTCAGGCACTGGCGAGAGGGATCCGGGCGTACTTGACTTAACTGTTAAACTCAGACACTGAAGGTGAAGAGTTTGATGGATTTGCGGAAGAGGAATGAACTGAAAAAAGTGAGTATATTGTTTTGTATTTTATGTGTTAGAACGGAACGATGTTGAGCGTTATTTAACGTGAATGAGCTGTTTTGTTTCGCTTAAAGGGACAGTTCGTTTTTCAATATAAAACCAAAAATAAGAAAATGAAAAAAAAAACTCTTTTCATCATTATTTGTCTCCGAAACCAATCCAAAAATAACGGATAACTTATCCTTTTTTTTTCAGTTTTTGATTTTGGGTTTAAATGAAGAATGGAAAAAATGGATAATGGCCGTTTCCTGTTTTCCGAACCAAACTCCTGGTCGTAAGATCCAAAGTGTCTGTGTACAGAGGGTCATAAACAGACCCCCGAACCCATCCCCAGGACTAAACCAGGACTGAACCAGGACTAAATCATGTCTAAACCAGGAACAGGGGTGGTTTAGTCCTGGTTTGGATCTAGTTTAGTCCTGGTTCAGTCCTGGTTTAGACGCAGACACTTCACTCTGGATATTAGGACCAGGAGTTTAGTTCAGGAACGTCCGTTATCCGTTTATTCCATTATTCATTTAAACATAAAATCGAAAACTGAAAAAACAAATCGTTATGTGTTTTTTCATTTTGGTATTGGAGACAAATAATGAAGAAAGGAGTTGGGTTTTTTATTTTTTATTTTTTATTTTTGGTTTCATATTGAAATACGAATGAACGAATGAAACACGGATTGAAAACCTGCCACTAAAAACAGTCTGACCCACTCCACAGACCCGAGGAAAAACTATTATAACTCCAGACTGTCCATGTGAACGTCTGTGTCGATAAAATAATGTCTGAAATAAAACCAACCTTGCGTCGCACGAATCGTCGCACGTTGAGGGACTATTTTCTCATATATCAGTCTGCCGCTGCCGAGCTTCTATCAGGAAGTACAACTCACTGCGGCTGCTCAGACAGAAATCCTTCAAACGCAAAAAAGGCTGGTTTTACTTCGAAGAAAGGAACGAAAATGTCCCTTTAATGCGCCTTATTGTCCAAAAAATATGCTAACTGAATGTCTGCCCTAATCTTCTGCGTTAGGAAGTGCGCTGTTATCATACTAGTTTGTCGTTTTATCGTCATTGCAAAACCACAGTCTGATCTCGCGCTGGAAGTTATAAAAAGCACTTATAAACCCCTAAACGGTGAACAATTGGGATGCTCTGAATGCATAAGTTAAGTGAGGAATAACTCTGGATGACTACACACTGTTTACAAAGCTTTCTGGACGGGATTTGAACCATCAGCCCGAGCAAACACCGCCATCCCGCGCTCCGCTTTCCCTCGCGCTCAGTCAGCATCACAGATTAACACCCGGCATCGCTGTCACTCGAGCGGAGCCTGTGGTGGAGTCCTTGTGTCTGAAGGTTCGTGGCGTCAGCACCATCTGGAGGAACATGAAATATTAATGCCAAATCAGTTGTATGTAAATGTGTGCTGCTGCGAGAGGCCGTTCCCGGAGGAGACGCCGGCTTTGAAGGACTTTGGGAATAAACTTTGGATTTGAGTTTTCACAAAGACGATCGGGACTCCAGGGAGACGTCGCACGCTTCTCCGGTTCCACCAGAGACATGAGTGTGATCACGTATAGACACCGAGTTCTGATGGAGAGACGGAGCCAGTGTGATCACAGAGAGGATTTTTACTCACTTCCTCAGTGCGCACTTCCCCAACACGCCATGAAGATGCAACTCTGCTCCATACACTGTTTATATAAATAGTACAGTACCCCAAATATGGTGATATCGTATCGGCAGAGGTCTCACAATAATATCGTGGACCATCACAATATATCGAATGCCAAGTCTCTTTGCTTAAATGAACAGTTCTGATGCAGAAATAGCTAAAAAATACCAGAGGGAACTACATAGACCATGATCCTTTGCTCCGTTTCAGTGCAGACGACATGAAGAAATAACTGTTCTAAACACTTTTACATCTTCATTCTTTGGATTAAGTCTTGCGAAGCATTTTTAGAGGAAAAAGCAGCAGATTCACAATTCAATATTGTATTTTACTGTATTATGTTCGTACAAACTAATAATAATGATAAAGAAGCACAGAAGTTTATCGATTATGATCAGATCCGAATAAATAAAATAAGAATGAAGAATGTCCTGGTTTAGCCCTAGTTTAGTCCTTGTCTAGTCCTAGTTTAGTCCTGGCTTAGACCTGGTTTAGTCCTGGTTTAGCACCTAGTTTAGTCCTGGTTTAGTCCTGGTTTAGACCTGGTTTAGACCTGGTTTAGCCCTAGTTTAGTCCTGGTTTAGTCCTGGTTTAGACCTGGTTTAGACCTCTTGTAGACCTGGTTTAGTCCTGGTCTAGCCCTACTTTAGTCCTGGTTTAGACCTGGTTTAGACCTGGTTTAGCCCTAGTTTAGTCCTGGTTTAGTCCTGGTTTAGACCTGGTTTAGACCTGGTTTAGCCCTAGTTTAGTCCTGGTTTAGACCTCAGTCTTGTGAAGCATTTTTAGAGGAAAAAGGAGCAGATTCACACAAAATATTCCAATAAATCTGGTCCGGTGAGATGTATCTGGTGAAAATCTGGTACAGAGAGATTTGGATTTCATTACATCGCTAATGACAATAAATGTACCAAATAACTGCTTAAAGCAATTTATAATGTCAGACTTGTTATTATGTAGAATATCGTGAGACTCCCCACCATATCGCAATAAATATCGTACCGTGAGGATCATATCGTGACTTAATCGTACCATGAGACTTGGATATTGTTAATAAATAAGGACTAAACCAGGACTAAACCAGATTTAAATAAGGCCTAAACTGGGACTACACCAGGACTGAACCAGAACTTAAGCAGGACTGAACCAGGACTAAACCAGAACTTAAGCAGGACTGAATCAGTACTAAACCAGGTCTAAAACAGGACTAAAACAGGTCTAAACCAGGACTAAACCAGAACTGAACCAGGACTAAACCTGCCGATAGTGAGGAGTGGGTGTGTGGAGGATTCTCGTGGTTCGGAGGGACGTAGAAGCAGCCGCCTTAACGCTAAATCGCTGCAGGAACTTTATATGTGTGAAATATTTGAAGAAACAAAACCTGGGTCAGTTTGGCGCACTGCAAAAAATCCCAAAATCGTGTTGTCCGAGATCGCAATTTTCGGCTCAAAACGATAGCTCGCTCAGAACTAATCCTGGTGTTTTTATTTCATTATTTTGCACGTTAATAAATTCCTGTTCCTCATGCGGAGCTCTGCTTTAAATTCACTCGTGTAACCGCAGCCTCGTTGAGCTTCATTTGACTGGAGGTGAACACTGCGGTTGAATCTGATTAAATACGGAAAGGAAAAAATATCAGAAGGGATTGGAAAAACTCTGAGGAGAGAGAAACGTAATTTTGTTTAAAATGAGAAATGACCATTGAGCTCCTTCGCTGAACACCTCCATCAGATCATTACCTCGTTTCTGATTATCTCGTTTGTCTTTGTTATTATATTATATCGTGATGTGTCCAAATGATTTCCCCTGTGGCTCAAGAAAGTTTGTCCAAGTTTAAGAAAGTCTAAGTTTCGGAACCTTTGAGATGATCCAAAAGACATGTAAACCACAAAATCTGCTGTGATTCAGAGAGAAATCACATCGTTTTGTTCAGAAACTTGCCGTTTTCTTCTAATAAGACAAACTGTAAAATCTTATCTTCTTCTTCTTCTTTCTTCGCTTCCTTCTCCTTGATTCCTCCGCTCGAGCCTTCATTTTTCAGCCGTCAATCAAATGTGTCGTATTAAGCGGCGTCTCAAAGAAAATCACGAAAATGAGGAGTAAACCTGAGGGAGCAGACGTCAAGAGAAAAGAATGAAACTTTATCTGCTTCAGTGAGGAGTTCGGATCCTCTCTCCTCGCTGCGTCTCCTCTGTGGGCGGGACTTCCTCACCCATTTCCTGCAGAATCGAGGAGAAGGAAGCAAAGAGAGAGAAATGAGACCCTTGTGACGTGTCTCTCATCAGCCGTTCTTCAGGTTCAGTTTCACGGATCAGATTTATGAGACTGAGCAGTTTTCTGCTGCAAAAAGTTTTGTTTTTGTGCGATTCTGGTTCTTAAGATATTTGCAGTTTTATTTTCAGTCGATGACGTCGTCCAGCCCCTCGAAACAGGCAGAAAATTATAGAAAACGTTTGTATTTGTGCTGTGACGCTTTTCATTTGTGCGAGTTTATTTCTAAAATGATTCATTATTATTTCTGTGGTGATTATAGGACGTCATTTCCGCTCAGGTGACGGCGGCGACTTTAGCAAAACGCCGCAAAACTAGTGAAGAGAAACGATCTGAGGCCGTGGAAAAGTCTGTTATTCTATAAAATATGAACCAAAAGCAAATTACTAAAGACTGAGACAGACTTTTCTGCAGCCTGAGATCGTTTATCTTCACTAGTTTTGAGGAGTTTTGCTTTTTTTATTTATTTATTTTTGCTAAAGTCGCCGCCGTCAGATGAGCGGAAATGACGTCCTATAATTACCGCAGAAATAATCATGGATAATTTTAGAAATAAACTCACACAAATGAAACTGTCACAGCACAAACCAAATACAAACATTTTCTATGATTTTCTGCCTGTTTTGAGGTTCTGGACGACGTCATCAACTGAAAATAAAACTGCGAATATCTGAAGAACCAGAATCGCACAAACAAAACTTTTTGCAGCACAAACTATTGACTCCATTTTGGGCGATTTGGAGCATTTTGAAGCTTCCTGGGGCACTCGCTCACTCCAATCTGACCTAGAAAAGAATCGTTAATTTCTCCAAAACTAAAGCAGCACAAACAAAACTTTTTGCAGCACAAAATTCACACAGTTTCTGTGTAGGTTTGAGTTTGATGGGGGTTAGGCTGGCGACCCCTTTTAACACCAGTACGATCAAATCTGAGCGTTTATTTTTATTTCTTTATCATTGTTCTTACTCTGGATTGATGCAGCACTTTGGAAACTGTTTGTTTATGAAATGCGATAAAGAAATAAAGTAAAGATTGGACACAGTTCCTCCCCACGTCCTGATTTCAGCCAAACCTGGAAGCTTCAGTGTTTCCCAGACGTCCCTCACCTAAACTGGCACTGGGCTTTTTGGCGTCCGCTCCTCTGATTTGCATTCGTTATCACTCTGTTTACAAAATGAGCCTATGTACTATTTGCATTGGCAGAACCGTCCCCGTGGCATCGATGTAAAATCAAATGTTAATATTATGTTAATTAGACACAGAGAAACGGCCGCACACACGTCTACTACGCATAGGCACTTTCTCAATGCTCCGCACGAACGCACCGCCTATAAAACATCTCCGAGGAACAACGCAGTGGAAAAGCACGAGCCTGTGTCAAGTATAATGTTTAATTTAAGTCGTGTGCGTATCTGTGTGCGATAACTCAGAGTAAGCGAAGGATTTGGAGCTATGGAAATGAGCATTAATATTTGATAAGAGAGGATCTGGAGTGAGCGCGGCAGGAGGTGCGGGCCGTAAACACTCAGACTGATTCAATAAAATCTGGGTTTATTTCTGCGCTTTAATATCATTTTGTCGAGATAAAATGTTGAATTGGCCGCACTTCGCACTGGCGAGTAGCAGGGTTCCTTTGTTTTTTATTTGGACCAAAATGCCTACGCAGCGCCGCAGATTCCTGAGCGTATCACTGATAATAAAAAAGGAGAACGAATTACCGTCGTCTTGAAAAGAAGCGATTAAAGATGACAAAAACATGCGTGGATCACAAGTTTGGGAAGGGAAATGCAGAAGGGAAACATCTGCAACCTGGTTCAACGCTTTGAAAAGGCCTTTTTGCAGAATAGGTCTGCGCTAAGGCAAAAGAAATTCAACTCGTCAACCGGACAAAAGTTTATTCTGGTCGAAAACGTTTCGCAGCTCATCCAGTGGCTGAACACTCAGGCCTCACAGCAAGAAGGTTCTAGGTTCGATCACCAGGGCGCCCGGGCCTTTCTGTGTGGAGTTTGCACGTTCTCCTCGTGTCTGGATGGGTTTCCTCCGGGCTCCGGTTTCCCCCATCAACTCAAAACCTGCAGCTATGAACTGAAATCGAGGAATGGGGTCCACCCTCCTGTGGCTCCTGTGGGCTCATCACCCGCAGAGGGGTTCATGGGAACTGCTGCCAGATAAAGCAGAAGAAGATGATAATACATTTTATTTATATAGCGCTTTTCAAGACACTCAAAGACGCTTCACAATTCACAAAAGAATAAAATATCACAAAATTTACAACATAAAATCAAACACTAGAAGCAATTTTGAACAGGTGAGTTTTGAGTTCTTTTTTGAAGGTGGGGAGGCCAGAGCCGTCATGGAGGGGTTTGGGCAGTGAGTTCCAGAGGGTGGGTCCTCGGTCCTACAGGGCCCAGGGACAGGAGGTTGGAGCTGGAGGAGATGGAGGGTGGTGGTGGAGCAGGTCTGTGAGGTCAGGAGGGGCCAGGTTGTGGAGTGCTTTGAACGTGATGAGAAGGATCTTGAAGTGGATGGACGGTATTTTGGTTTAAAGACTTGAAATGACTTGAAGCTCAAAGCCGACCACTTAGGCTACGTTCAGGCTGCAGCCGGAAGTGACTAAATCTGATTTTTTTTTCGCCCCTGTGTGACCTGTATCTGATCTTCAAAGACTTGAGACTTGCAAATAACGACTTGGTCCCACCTCCGCCTCAGCACCGACCTGCACCTGTGAAACCAGCACCAGCACACAGCAAGAACTGGAGGGTTAAGATTTCAGGGTAAAATAGTTGTTTTTAACAACAAAAAGTTTTATTTTAGCTATTTGAAAGTTAAATGAGCGTTCGAGTTGGGGTTATTTGGGAGTTGATAAGGCTGAAGTTAATTCTACTGACCCTAGTGTTAATTAGGAAACTCCCACCCGCCACTTCAAATCTAATCTGAGCTTTGTTTTAACACCACCGGACCATAAATCTGGTTTGGTTGGAAATACAACAGGTGAGGACTGGGCGATATGGGGCAAAATATATATCAATATATTTTTCTATATATTGATATACGATATAAATCTGTAGAGGAAACATAACCTCCCCAAAACTACTGCAAAAACAAATATGACAATTCCACAAGGTCTTTTTTTATTGAAGTGCAAAGAGGCCGTTCATGGAGGAACAATTTCATATTTTCAGTTTCATTTCATTCTTCTCCCACCAGAGAGACCAGTTTGAACCAGTTTTGTACAGAATTTCATCTTAAATTAACTAAAATAAAGTGTAAAAACAAAACTCCTCTAAATCAGGGTAACCCTACAAAGTGTTATCCGTTTACTCTTAAAATGTTAATCTAACTCTTGATTTACTCTCAAAAGCTTAATATAACTCTCGATTTACTCTCAAAACTTGAATATAACTCTTGATTTACTCTCAAAAGGTTAATATAACTCAATTTACTCTCAAAACGTGAATATAACTCCTGATTTACTCTCAAAATGTTAATATAACTCTTGATTTACTCTCAAAGTGTTAATATAACTCTTGATTTCCTCTCAAAACATTAACATGACTCTCCATTTACACTCAAAATGTTAATATAACTCTCAATTTCAGGGTTAAACAGGAACTTTGGTCCGGTGTTACTTGATATCACATTTCCAAAAATGTTAAAATGACTCCAGAACAGGTTGGACTCATATAAACCCTGAGAAAATGTTCATATTTATTCTGGGAGAGTCGATTTTAACACTCCACTTTTTGCTCTGGTGCACGTTTGTCTTTTGCGTTCTGCATTTGGCTCGTTTCAATCCAAATTCTATAGCTATAAGTATGAGAGAAACAAGCACAAAACGTCTTCTTTAGGCTCAGTCCTCCTCCTCCTCCTCCTCCTCCTCCTCCTCCTCCTCCTCTTCTTCCTCCTCCTCTTCTTCCTCCTCTCGTCACCTCATGAAAGACTCAAACTCTCAAAGGGAAACTATAAAGGGACCTTGTTAAGCAGGTCTGTATCTGACACCGCCGCTGAGACCGGGGTGCGGGCCTGACGCTCGCATACTGAGCTAACATTAGGAAATAAATGTGTTTCCATGGCGACGGAATATTTTACGATCTGACATTTCGGTTTTTTAAAAAAGGAGATTATTCAAATTCCGGTTTCCATGGACGTCCGGACGGATTCCGGGTGCCGGAGGTGAGGCTGTGGGTCAGATCAGGTTCTCCCCTCCAAGTGGTTTGCGGTGACATCGTGCCGGGGGTGTTCTACGTGCATCTCTGAGGGTGAAGTGTTTAGGCGTTACCATGGAGACACGCCGCACACACGAGCAAAAAACTGTCGAAAACAATTCAGGGTGGTGCGAAAACTCATCGAAAAACAAAACAAAAACACACGAAATGCATTTTCAGGAGGCTGTGATCAGTCCGAGCGCTCGTGGTCGTGTTCAGGAGTTTGAGTTTCCGTCAAAAAGGCGAAAGTGACTCGCTGAGAAAGTGCCGTTTAGCCTGTGACTGTAATTTGACGTGTGAGAGACTTGTTTAATGGCACAAATCAGCTCTCCCGCTGCAGCTCCAACTAAAACAGCGGCTTTCTCGTCACATTGTGTTAAAATTTTAACAGATTTTTATGCAGCGCTTTTCCACCTTCGAGGCTCAAAGTGCTTCACAACAAGGAAACACTCACACATTCATACAGCAGTGTACGCGGACACTGGGGACGAGGGGGTTAAAGGGGCAGTTTGGGTTTTTGACATGATTCTGTACATCGCCGTCAGCAGAGTCGCATCAACACTGACTGACCTCCCTTCATTTTTATTTAATGAAGGAAGAAACAAAGGCCTGTGAGCACTTTAACATAACCACAGTGCAACGTGACCACTGTGTGGCGTGAATTCATTTGGGGAGGTCTAAATTAGGACTAGACCAGGTCTAAACTTGGACTAAACCAGGTCAAAACTTGGACTAAACTAGGTCAAAACTTGGTTTAAACCAGGTCTAAACTTGGACTAAACTAGGTTAAAACTTGGACTAGACCAAGTCTAAACTTGGACAAAACTAGGTTAAAACTTGGACTAGACCAAGTCTAAACTTGGACTAAACCAAGTCTAAACTTGGACTAAACCAGGTCAAAACTTGGACTAAACTAGGTTAAAACTTGGACTAAACTAGGTTAAAACTTGGACTAGACCAAGTCTAAACTTGGACTAAACCAGGTCAAAACTTGGACTAAACTAGGTCAAAACTTGGTTTAAACCAGGTCTAAACTTGGACTAAACCAGGTCAAAACTTGGACTAAACTAGGTTAAAACTTGGACGAGACCAAGTCTAAACTTGGACTAAACCAAGTCTAAACTTGGACTAAACCAGGTCAAAACTTGGACTAAACCAGGTCAAAACTTGGACTAAACTAGGTCTAAACTTGGACTAAACCAGGTCTAAACTTGGACTAAACTAGATCTAAATTAGGACTAAACCAGATCTAAACTTGGACTAAACCAGGTCTAAACTTGGACTAAACTAGATCTAAATTAGGACTAAACCAGGTCAAAACTTGGACTAAACCAGGTCTAAACTTGGACTAAACCAGATCTAAACTTGCACTAAACCAAGTCTAAACTTGGTTTAAACCAGGTCAGAACTTGGACTAAACCAGGTCTAAATTTGGACTAAACCAGGTCAAAACTTTGACTCAACTAGGTCTAAATTAGGACTAAACCAGGTCCTAACTTGCTATTCAGGAAAGGTTCATTTCTGTCCTGTCTATGGGACTTTTTTAGTATCGATATCTGCAAAAATGTGGATCAAAACTTTTGATACTGATTTTGGTATCGATTAGTGTCAGATTTTCGATTCTAGTTTAACAGCTTTTTGTCAAATACCAAAGTCATGAGACCCTGGACTCTCACCTGGTCCTGGTCCTGGTTCAGATCCTGGTCCAGATCTCGGACTCTCAGGCGGACTGGGTCTAGATCCGGGTCTCGAGGTCTCGGGGACAAGACGTAGACCGAAACCAGGACCAAACAGACCACGAAGACCAGGACTCTCCCGAAGCGCAGCCTCCTCCTGGGATAAGCCCCCATCCTGGGTCTGGTCCTGGTTCAGACCCGGTTCAGTCTTGGTTTAATCCTGGTTTAGTTCTTGATTTGGTTCTTCGTGGTTTAGACTTGGATTTCTCTGGACCAGCAACAGAAGAGAATAAAAAAAAAACAAAAAAAACAACACAGATAAATGTTGTCACGATACGAAATTTCAAACTCAGTCACAATACTAAAGAACAGACTCGATACTCGATACCGATTCTGATACCAAGACACAATAAATGATAATAAAATAATAAAAAACTCTCCTGTTGATAATACGATACAAGTGTCTGTATTACAACCTGTGTTTATCTCCCATCTCACTTTCATTCATAAATGTTATGAGACGGCACAGAAACAGAACCCAGTCCACCTATGAATAGCCTAAAAATAAGTGTAAATAAGCCTTTGCTGCTTTGGACTGCGGATGGAAACTGGAGAAACTGGAGTCTATTTCCGGCCCTCGCTCTGCTTTAATACAGTCTGACCCATTCAGGTATAAATAAACATATTACGCAAAACGGACTCCTGCGAGCTTTAAGTCGTGTTATAATGTTTTTACCTCCTCAGAAACACGTCAGGAGCTGCGTTTTCATTCACACGCGTCTGAGTAACACCTGATTATTCGTCTGTCTACATCTCCCGAGCTCAGAATGCTCCGTTCCACCTTGTGATGTCATCTTAGATCGGGAATTCCAGGTCTGAAACGGTCCAGATGATTCCAGTGAAGGTGAGTGGAGTTTAAAAACACAGTGGAGCACTTCCTGTGTTACCACATGATGACATCACAAGGTGCAACAGCAGGTTTTCTGTTTGAGAGAAGAAATCTAAAGTGTAAATCTGCAGTGTGTTTGTGTGTTGAACATGTGAATGAAGCAAAACACAGCTCCAGGTCTGTTTGTGGTGTGGATGAGGAAACAACATGAGAACAGATCAGAAAACAGTGAAACATGATCCATTTAAAACATTTGGTCACATTCAAATAAATAAATAAACTAAACTAAGCTTTTAAATGTCAAACTCATCATTAAATCATTAAATTCAAAAAGCCCAAGGCGGCTTCTTTTTGAAAACAAATTTTTTAAAACCTAAAAAAGAAATGTTACTGTAATGATTTCACTCTGTGTTTTAACAGATTTGGTCTGATTCAAATAAATAAATAAACCAAACACAGCTTTTAGCTGTAGTCAAATCATTTATTAAATTCGGAAGGTCCAAGGTTTCTTCTTTTTAAAACGACTCAAAAAACACATTTTTAAAAATGTAAAAAAACAAACAAACAAACAACAAACAAACAAACAAAACGTATTACTGTTAAGATTTCACATCATGTCATATTTTATTTATGTCATATTTATTAAAAAAACAAACAAACAAATCTTTTCAAAGTACTGAAAACATGCACTCAAATAATTTATTAAATTCAGAAAATCCAAAGTCTTTTTGAAACTCTACATGAAAACGTAAAAAAAGGTTTACTGTAACGATCTGACGTTGTGTCGTAACAGATTCTGCGTGTTATTGTACCGACTTCATGTCGTGTCGTAATAAATTTTATCTGATTCAAATAAATAAATAAACCAAACTAAGTTCGTCAAAACTTGTATTCAGATCATTGTTTTAATTCAGAAAGTCCAAGGTTATTTCTTTATAAAACTACACAAAAAACACAATTTAAAAAATGTGTTACTGTAACGCTTTCACGTTGTGTTGCAGAAACAGATTTTGTTAGATTAAAAAAAAAATTTAAAAAAAAAACCTTTAAAAGTACTCCAAACATGCATTAAAATAATGTATTACATTCAGAAAGTCCCAGGTTACTTCTTTTTAAAACTCACTCTACACAAAAACGTAAAAAAAAAAAAAAAAATCGTGCTACTGTAATGATTTGACACAGTGTCGTAACAGATTTTGTCAGATTAAAAACCAAAAAAAGAAAACAAAACCTAAGCTTTTCAAAGTACAGAAAACGTGTATTCAAATCATGTATTAAATTCGGTAAGTCCGCACAAAAACGTAATAAATCGTGTTACTGTACCGATTTGACGTCGCGTCGTGGCGGGCCAGTCACATCGCGCGTGCGGCGGTGAGAGAGGAGCGCTGGGTTCCTATTGGCCGCCCCTCTGAGCTGGGCGGGGCTTCTCCGGTGCAGCGTTCACTCCGCGGAGCAGCCCCGGAGACGCACAGAGGCGCACCGACCTCCGCTCCGCCGCCGCCGTCTCCGCCGCGCGTTTACCCGGATTTGACCTCCCTCCGCCGGCCTCGCGTCTGCCCCGGGGCCCGCTGGATTTGCCCCCCGCCCCTCTGGACTATCCGCCGTTTTGCGCCCGTGGGTTTTGGCGCTCGGATTCCTCCCCGGATGCCGCTGTCTTCGTGAATCTCCGGTGCCGTCCGTGATCCAGGTGAGGAGTGATGGATGTTCGGACCGCGCAGCGTGGAGGACGTGCGTGCGCGCGCGTGCGGTGGCAACGTGCTCCAGCTGTGCGTGCGTCCGAGGAGGGTCCGGGTCTGGGTCCGGGTCTGGGTCCGGGTCCGGGTCCGGGTCTGGGTCTGGGGTTCTGGAGTCACTTGGAGCGGGTTTGTGTCGGATCTGTTTTCAGGGGACTTGGTTTGGCTGTGGACGCTGAAAGATTTAATGCCGCCCTGGTGTAGTCATAGGTCAGTCCTTTTGTAGTCCTGATATAAACCCGGTTTAGTCCGGATTTAGACCCGGTTAAGTCCTTGTTTGGACCTGCTTTAATCCTTGTTTGGACCTGCTTTAGCCCTTGTTTGGACCTGCTGTAGTCTTGATTTTGGTCCCGTTTTAGTGCTTGCTTAGTCTTGATTCAGTCCTTGTTTAGTCCCGGTTTAGACCCGGTTTAGTCCTGGATTTAGACCTGGATTAGGCCTGGTTTAGACCAGGTTTAGACCTGGCTAAATCCTGATTTAGACCTACTTTAGTCCTTGTTTGGAGCTGCTTTCCTCTTGATTTGGTCGTGGTTTAGTCTGTTTAGTCCTTGTGTTTAGTCCTGCTTTAGTCCTGGTTTAGACCTGCTTTAGTCCTGGTTCAGACCTGCTTTAGTCTTGATTTGGTTCTGCTTTAGTCCTTGTTTAGTCCTGGTTTAGCCCTGGTTTAGACCTGCTTTAGTCCTGATATATACCTGCTGGTGTAGTCCTTGTTTGGTCCTTGTTTAGACCTGCTTTAGTCCGTGTTTAGACCTGCTTTAGTCCGTGTTTAGACCTGCTTTAGTCCTTGTTTAGACCTGCTTTAGTCCTTGTTTAGACCTGCTTTAGTCCGTGTTTAGACCTGCTTTAGTCCGTGTTTAGACCTGCTTTAGTCCGTGTTTAGACCTGCTTTAGTCCTTGTTTAGACCTGCTTTAGTCCGTGTTTAGACCTGCTTTAGTCCGTGTTTAGTCCTGGTTTAGTCTTGATTTGTTTAGACCTGGTTTAGTCCTTGTTTAAACCTGCTTTAGTCCGTGTTTAGACCTGCTTTAGTCTTGATTAGTTTAGACCTGCTTTAGTCCTGCTTTAGTCCTGATTTAGACCTGGTTTAGTTCTGATTTAGACCTGCTTTAGTTCTGATTTAGACCTGGTTTAGTTCTGATTTAGTCCTGGTTTAGTCCTTGTTTAAACCTGCTTTAGTCCGTGTTTAGACCTGCTTTAGTCTTGATTAGTTTAGACCTGCTTTAGTCCTGCTTTAGTCCTGATTTAGACCTGGTTTAGTTCTGATTTAGACCTGCTTTAGTCCTTGTTTAGACCTGCTTTAGACCTGCTTTAGACCTGCTTTAGTCCTTGTTTAGTCCTGGTTTAGTCTTGATTTGTTTAGACCTGCTTTAGTCCTTGTTTAGACCTGCTTTAGACCTGGTTTAGTCCTTGTTTAGGCCTGCTTTAGACCTGGTTTAGTCCTTGTTTAGGCCTGCTTCAGTCCTGATTTAGGCCTGCTTTAGACCTGCTTTAGACCTGCTTTAGACCTGCTTTAGACCTGCTTTAGTCCTTGTTTAGACCTGCTTTAGACCTGGTTTACTCCTTGTTTAGACCTGCTTAAGTCCTTGATTAGCCCTGCTTTAGTCCTTGTTTAGACCTGCTTTAGTCCGTGTTTAGACCTGCTTTAGTCCGTGTTTAGACCTGCTTTAGTCCGTGTTTAGACCTGCTTTAGTCCGTGTTTAGACCTGCTTTAGTCCTTGTTTAGACCTGCTTTAGTCCTTGTTTAGACCTGCTTTAGTCCGTGTTTAGACCTGCTTTAGTCCGTGTTTAGTCCTGGTTTAGTCTTGATTTGTTTAGACCTGGTTTAGTCCTTGTTTAAACCTGCTTTAGTCCGTGTTTAGACCTGCTTTAGTCTTGATTAGTTTAGACCTGCTTTAGTCCTGCTTTAGTCATGATTTAGACCTGGTTTAGTTCTGATTTAGACCTGCTTTAGTCCGTGTTTAGTCCTGGTTTAGTCCTTGTTTAAACCTGCTTTAGTCCGTGTTTAGACCTGCTTTAGTCTTGATTAGTTTAGACCTGCTTTAGTCCTGCTTTAGTCCTGATTTAGACCTGGTTTAGTTCTGATTTAGACCTGCTTTAGTCCTTGTTTAGACCTGCTTTAGACCTGCTTTAGACCTGCTTTAGTCCTTGTTTAGTCCTGCTTTAGTCCTGCTTTAGACCTGGTTTAGTCCTTGTTTAGGCCTGCTTTAGTCCTGATTTAGACCTGGTTTAGTCCTGATTTAGACCTGGTTTAGTCCTTGTTTAGGCCTGCTTTAGTCCTGATTTAGACCTGGTTTAGTCCTTGTTTAGGCCTGCTTTAGTCCTGATTTAGACCTGGTTTAGTCCTGATTTAGACCTGGTTTAGTCCTTGTTTAGTCCTGCTTTAGTCCTGATTTAGACCTGGTTTAGTCCTTGTTTAGGCCTGCTTTAGTCCTGATTTAGACCTGGTTTAGTCCTTGTTTAGGCCTGCTTTAGTCCTTGTTTAGTCCTGCTTTAGTCCTGCTTTAGACCTGGTTTAGTCCTTGTTTAGGCCTGCTTTAGTCCTGATTTAGACCTGGTTTAGTCCTTTGTTTAGGCCTGCTTTAGTCCTGCTTTAGACCTGGTTTAGTCCTGCTTTAGTCCTGATTTAGACCTGGTTTAGTCCTTGTTTAGGCCTGCTTTAGTCCTGATTTAGACCTGGTTTAGTCCTGATTTAGACCTGGTTTAGTCCTAGTTTAGGCCTGCTTTAGTTCTGGTTATGATGTTGAAATCTTTGTTTATAGACGTGGTTTGGACCTGGTTCAGTCCTGGTTTAGTCTTGCTTTTAAGACCCGGTTTAGACTTGGTTTAGTCCTAGTTTAGGCCTGCTTTAGTTCTGGTTATGATGTTGAAATCTTTGTTTATAGACGTGGTTTGGACCTGGTTCAGTCCTGGTTTAGTCTTGCTTTTAAGACCCGGTTTAGACTTGGTTTAGTCCTGGTTTAGATCCGGTAAAACTACAATTTCAGATCTTTAAACCCGACTTTTTGACCCCACATTTGTAGAATTTGTAACGCTGGAAATCACATCCTGCCGTCTAAAGAAGAACGTTTTTATCGCCATCGTCGCATCGAGATCGGTTTTGAGACTCGCCTCTGTTCGCTCCATCGTTGGGACGTCGTTTATTTTCGGTGGAAGACGCGTTTGCCAAAATAAAACCGTCCCGAACGGCATCTCCGGGTCAAATGTTTTCCAGTAGGTTCCGTATCTCGCTCTGTGTGCATAAGGTAAATTATTAATAACTGCAGCTTTTCTTATTTCTTGTTTTTTCTCTGTGAAGTCGACTCCCAAATGCAGCATCATCACCAAATATATGTTTTTATTTATTTATAACGCACTTTCTGAAACGAGGTCTAGCAAAAAGAAAAAAAAAAAACAGTACAAAAGCAAACAATAGTACAGAAAAAGCACAAAAACAAAGAGGCAGGTCAGTTCACGCAATAATCAGAAATAGCAACAAACTATTTAATCTATTCTAATAAATAAATGAATAAAATAAAGTGAAAATAAGTAAAGTTGAAGCAGTTAAAGCAGATCTGGGCCTTGTACAGTGGAATTACAGAATAAACGTATCTGATCGTTTTCCTCATTCATGGATTAAAACTGAATTGGTTTTATTTTTGAAGTGTTTTTTTAAAGTGACGTTTTAGTCCCAATTTAGACCCTGTTAAGTCCTCGTTTGGACCTGGTTTAGTCCTTTTTTAGACCTAGTTTAGTCCTTGTTTAGACCTGGTTTAGTTCTGGTTTAGACCTGGTTTAGTCCTTTTTTTTTTAAACCTGCTTTAGTCCTTGTTTAGACCTGGTTTAGTCCTTGTTTAGTCCTTGTTTGGACCTGCTTTAGTCCTTGTTTAGACCTGGTTTAGTCCTTGTTTAGTCCTTGTTTGGACCTGCTTTATTCTTGATTTGGTTCTGATTTAGGCCTTGTTTGGACCTATTTTAGTCCTTGTTTGGACCTGGTATAGTCCTTGTTTAGTCCTGCTTTAGTCTTTGTTTAGTCCTTGTTTAGTCCTGGTTTAGTCCTGATTTAGTCCTGGTTTAGTCATGGTTTAGAGCTGGCTTAGAACTGGCTTAGACCTGGCTTAGTGCTGTTTTAGACCTGCTTTAGTCTTGATGTGGTCCTGGTTTAGTCCTTGTTTAGTCCTGGTTTAGTCCTGGTTTAGAACTGGTTCAGACCTGGTTCAGACCTGGTTCAGACCTGGTTCAGACCTGGTTTAGACCTGGTTTAGACCTGGTTCAGACCTGGTTCAGACCTGGTTTAGACCTGGTTCAGACCTGGTTTAGACCTGGTTCAGACCTGGTTTATGGATTAAAGCTGCATTGTTTTTAGTTGTGTTTTTTGTTCAGGCAGCTTCACTTTTTCGTTGCTGAGTCAACATAAACTCTCACCCGTCTCACCAGTGCATCCAAACTATTTATTTACTGCTTTTAATAAAAAAATACACTTAATATTCTGCAGAATTGAGTTATTTTGGCTCCACAGTATTTTCTGTTTCTCATGTGGCCCTGTGGAAATAATAATTGGCCTCCCCTGAGTTAAAGGAAGGACGATCTGTAAAAGTGGGTTTAAAGAAGTGATTTTAAAGCCGGTGCTGATGGTGCAGCCTCCTCTCCTCAGGCCCACGTCAGCTGGAAAGTCATCCTGGCAGGAAGGTCCCCAAGCTGGAAAGTCCCCCTGAATTGTACCCTTTATGAAACTAAGTTAGTTCATCTATATAGATATAAAAAAAAAACACTTTTTTGTTAATCCAGCTGGGTCACGGGGGCAGTTTGCTGCCCAATCCTCATAGCACCTGACCCCCCCTATGAACCCCTCTGCAGGTGGTGAGCCCACAGGAGGGTGGACAACATGGTCCTTGATGTTAGTTCATAGGGTGCTGCATGTTTTGAGTTGATGGGGGAAACCAACATGCAAGTTACTTATTTTAGTCCTTTTACTGCCCTGATTTAGACCTGATTTAGTCCTTGTTTAGACTTAGTTTAGTCCTTGTTTAGACCTGGTTTACACCTGGTTTAGACCTGCTTTAGTCCTTGTTTAGACCTGTTTTAGTCCTTGTTTAGACCTGGTTTAGTCCTTGTTTAGTCCTTGTTTAGAACTAGTTTAGCCCTTTTTTAGACCTGGTTTAATCTTTGTTTAGTCCTATAGCAATATTATTTCCATGGAGACTAGGAATGTTATGCAAAGCACCTTTTAAAACACTGTTTAAAAAAATAAATAAATAAATAAATAAAGACATAAAATTCTCATTTTAGTCGGTCCTTTTACTGCCCTGATTTAGACCTGCTTTAGTCCTTGTTTAGACCTGCTTTAGTCCTTGTTTAGTCCTTGTTTAGACCTGGTTTAGTCCTTGTGTAGACCTGGTTTAGACCTGGTTTAGTCCAATAATTCTTTATTTAATTTATTCATTATTGCAAACAAATTGTAACCTCCAGACTTGTATTGTTCCACCGGGCACATCCCTCCAGCCCGTAGACCGCACCGGGCACATCCCTCCAGCCCGTAGACCGCACCGGGCACATCCCTCCAGCCCGTAGACCGCACTGAGCACATCCCTCCAGCCCGTAGACCGCACCGGGCACATCCCTCCAGCCCGTAGACCGCACCGGGCACATCCCTCCAGCCCGTAGACCGCACCGGGCACATCCCTCCAGCCCGTAGACCGCACCGGGCACATCCCTCCAGCCCGTAGACCGCACAGAGCACATCCCTCCAGCCCGTAGACCGCACCGGGCACATCCCTCCAGCCCGTAGACCGCACCGGGCACATCCCTCCAGCCCGTAGACCGCACCGGGCACATCCCTCCAGCCCGTAGACCGCACCGGGCACATCCCTCCAGCCCGTAGACCGCACCGGGCACATCCCTCCAGCCCGTAGACCGCACCGGGCACATCCCTCCAGCCCGTAGACCGCACCGAGCACATCCCTCCAGCCCTTAGACCGCACCGAGCACATCCCTCCAGCCCGTAGACCGCACCGGGCACATCCCTCCAGCGCGTAGACCGCACCGGGCACATCCCTCCAGCCCGTAGACCGCACCGGGCACATCCCTCCAGCCCGTAGACCGCACTGAGCACATCCCTCCAGCCCGTAGACCGCACCGGGCACATCCCTCCAGCCCGTAGACCGCACCGGGCACATCCCTCCAGCCCGTAGACCGCACCGAGCACATCCCTCCAGCCCGTAGACCGCACCGGGCACATCCCTCCAGCGCGTAGACCGCACCGGGCACATCCCTCCAGCCCGTAGACCGCACCGGGCACATCCCTCCAGCCCGTAGACCGCACCGGGCACATCCCTCCAGCACGTAGACCGCACCGGGCACATCCCTCCAGCACGTAGACCGCACCGGGCACATCCCTCCAGCACGTAGACCGCACCGTAGACCGCAGAACTCTATTCTGCGTGTGCTCCTCCATCTCGGCTCATCCCGAAACGCGGTGCTCGGACACGATCCGGCTCCAGACGCTCGGTCATGTGCCTAATCCCGAAAGCTCTTTTAACTCCTCCGAATATGAGCGCCCACTCCTCCTCCTCCTCTGCATCAAAACCTCCTCTGGGCCTCGTTTTTCCCTCTCACAGTCCTTCCTCTGTACCATTTTCACTCTTCTGAAATTACCAGGTCTCTACTGAACTAAAGGTCGAAGGCGCTGTTAACCTAAGGGCAGTTTTAAAGTGCATTTGTCTTCGCCTGGTTTTTTTGTCTTGATTTTGTGAGTAAAACTGCCCCTTTTCCCCCCTAATGAAGTGTTCTACCTCCTTTTATTCAGTACAAACTGTTATTTCACAAGCTGCTGCTGTAGTTGTGTCATATGACTAATAAAAGCTACAGGACCAGAAATAAAAAACGGAAAATAAACTCACACCTGTTCGTACAAAACACACAGCAAACATGTATAAACAACTTTTTTGGACATAACAAACGCGTAATTTAGAGCCTTAGCTACAAAAGTGCAAAATATCAACTCTGTAAATACATAAAAAATCTCCTTATCGCCTCAAAAAAAAAAGTGCAATCGCTCCATTTTACTGGTCATGGAAACAGCTCCTGTAAAGTCCAGGGCCAGAGCCACATCACTTCCTGCATTTCCATGACGTTTATTACATTTGGATTTGGACATTTGGGCTGATATAAATCAAATTTTCAAATAAAAACAGTGAGGGATGCACAATTACGCAGAACAAGATGCATCATTTGCCGATTACTTAGGCTACGTTCAGTCTGCAGCCTGAAGTGACCCAAATCTGATTTTTTTCTCTCGCTCCTGTGCGACCTGTATCTGACCTTTTAACGACCGTCTGAATGACACAGATCCGATTTTTTTCAAATGTGACCCAGGCCACTTGGATCTGTGCTCCTAAAACCGAAACATATCCGATCTTTGGACACGCGACTTCAGTCTGAACGTCCAGGTCACATTCATCCGACCGACCGTTCCTTTCGTCGGACGTTGCCGCTGCTGCCCCACAAACGCAAACCTCGTCCTTCTCAGTCTCCTCCTTAAAATCAGATTTCACAAAAAAATCTGAATTGAGCATGAATCCCTGCAGTCTGTACGTGGCCATAGAGCGGCTTTTTCACTTGTTTCGATCGCAAACGCCCAGAGGAGTCGATTGTCTTGACTCACTTCACTCTTTGGCAAAGTTTGTGTCGATCAAAATGGACGGAGCGCATGAGGTTGGTGGAAAACAAAGCTCCTATTGGGCACTCGTTTTCCACGCAACATCACGTCGCAAACCTGACGCAGGATAATGCTGTAAATATGCTCGGAAAGCCGCAGCTCTCAGCTTTTCAAAGGGGAAAAAGTAAGTTTCTGTCTTTTTCGGTTAGAAAGTTATGCTCAGTTATATAAAACATACTCCCAGGTATTGTTTAGCGTCAGTCTGGAAGGGTAAACACGTAAACAACCGCATGACATCACGAGGTGGAACAGCATTTTGAGCTTTGGACATGTAGACAGACTAATAATAAAGTGTTAAGCCCGTTCCACGGTGGCTGCCGACGTATTTGCGATGCGTTGGCGACCGTAATATCGCGAACACCTCGTGAAGGCATCGCTCATGTTCCTCTTTTGCGATATTTTTACGAACTGCTGGCGATACTTTGCGACACTCTGCGATGTATTAACGATGTCTTGATGAAGGTGGTTGCGACGCAAAGACGTTACTGCGATCTTATAGCGACGTCTTGACGAATATTGACGAATACTGACGACTGTTGGCGAAATACTGGCAGCTGTAGATGAACTGTCTGCGAGGACTCGTGATGTGGATGTGATTCAGTAACGAGCTCTTGGTAATTTGGCGACTCCTTCGTGAAGTACCGTATTTTTGGACTATAAGTCGCGCTGGAGTATAAGTCGCATCAGCCAAAAAATGCGTAATGAAGAAGAAAAAAACATGTATAAGTCACATGGGACTATAAGTCGCACTATTTGGGTGATCAGAGACCAAGAACCGACATTTCATATTGAAAGGCGAGTTATAGAAGTTATAGTACCGTATTTTCCGGACTATAAGCCGCTACTTTTTTCCCAGGCTCTGAACCACGTGGCTTTTACAAAGGTGTGGCTAATCTGTGGATCTTTCTTCCACCGCTAGGGGCGCTCTAACCGGAATTTTAAAAACAACATAGACAGAAAATGAATGAAAAGAATAATATGGGACTTTTTATTTAGCAGATATAACACACACGACAAATTACTCACTGGTAAAAGCTCTTCTGAGGCTGTTCAACTCCAACACTGAAGAAGACGACTTCAGTGGTTTGAGCGAAGATGATTAAAGTGACTTGTGAGAAATGAAGATGATCAATTACTGGTTCTTTTCTGTTTTTGACCTGTTTTAATCAGCACAGTTGCTGCCGTGTTAAAAGTCACTGTTCAGAAAGAATCTGTTCAGGTACATAAATGTACATTTACAGTACAAAATCCTTCTGTATGTGCAGTAAATATCTCATTTTTCAACATGGATATCAGCGGCTTATAGCCCGGTGCGGCTTGTATGACTTTTAAAAAAAATTTGTTTAAAAATAGAGTGGATGCGGCTTATATACTGGTGCCTCTATAGTCCGGAAAATACGGTAATAAAAACAACCAAATAGAGAAGAATCTGTGTATCATTCGTTCGTTTTTCAAAATAGAACCAAAAATAAGGAAATGAAAAAAACAACTCTTTTCTTTATTATTTGTCTCTAAAACCAAAACGATTTGTTTTTTTTTTTATTTTTGATTCATTTATACGATTCATATATTTGGTCTATGGGCTGTCAGTGTGAAAAATGTAATATACAAGTCGCAGGAACCACCCAAACCATGAAAAAATAGTCCGAAAAATACGGTATTTGACGAGGCCGTGGTGAACGTTTCCCAAAAAAAAAAGAAGTTCACAACCACATCGGTTTTGCATCGTCCTCCCGTGTGAAACGAGTTTTACTCAAACATGTGAATGAATCAAAACACAGCTCCAGGTCTGTTTTTGAGAAGATCTGAAGCTCACAAGAGTCAGTTTTGCGTCATTCAGGACCTTTTTAAACGTGACGTAAACGTGAACAAAATCCTTTAATTAAAACGCAAAATTCAACCATTCTAACTGTATTTGTGGGAAAAACCACAGTTATGTTTTTGCTGGCGGATGGATCCGTGTGTGTGCTGTGTGTGGTTCTCCGCAGAGTTTATTAACAAATGCAGTTTTTGTGCCGTTACTCGACCGCGGAAAATTGTCAAATGATTTATTGAGTCATTTTGCAGTGATACTTTATCCAGTAATGTTCAGTGGGATTATTGTTGTGCTGCTCCTGCTTCAATATGTATTTATATTATACCAGTAGGTTTGAATACTAATGTGTGTGTGAGTGTGTCTGTATTGTGTGTGTGTGTGTGTGTCTCTGTATGGTGTGTGTGTGTGTATTGTGTGTCTGTATTGTGTGTGTGTGTGTGCGTGTGTCTGTCTTGTGTGTGTGTGTGTTTAAGTATTCTTTCCTGCACTCATAAAAGACGAGTTTTGTTTCTTTTTTCTCTAAATAGATCTTCTGCCATGTTGTTTCCTGTTCTATATGTTAATGGAGCTAAAGGCCCTGAGTCTGTAGAATAACTTTTGTGTTATAGTTTCTGTGTTAAATCATTGTAATATGATTCATAGATGTGGAGTCATGATATTTACTGTGATATGGTGGGAAAGCTCACGATATTACGATATTCTACAGAATAACAAGACTGACTCTAAAACTCTTCGCCCAGTTCATTTGGTGCGACATTTATTGTCATTAGAGATGGAACGAAATCCAAATCTCTGTACGATATTTTCACCATAAACATCTCACTTTTACCAGATTTATTGCAATATTTTGTGGAGGCACAAAACTGTGACTATGCAACTTTTTCCTCTAAAAATCTAAAGATCTAAACCAGGACTAAGCCAGGTCTAAACCAGGACTAAACCAGGACTAAGCCAAGTCTAAACCAGGACTAAACCAGGACTAAGCCAAGTCTAAACCAGGACTAAACCAGGACTAAGCCAGGGCTTAAACCAGGGCCTAAACCAGGCCTAAAGCAGGTCTAAAGCAGGACTAAAAAAGGTCTAAACCGGGTTAGGGTTAGGGTCTAAACGAGGACTAAACCGGGTCTAAACGAGGACTAAACCGGGTCTAAACGAGGACTAAACCGGGTCTAAACGAGGACTAAACTACGACTCAGCCAGGTCTAAACCAGGACTAAACGAGGACTAAACCGGGTCTAAACGAGGACTAAACCGGGTCTAAACGAGGACTAAACCGGGTCTAAACGAGGACTAAACCGGGTCTAAACGAGGACTAAACTACGACTCAACCAGGACTAAACAAGGACTAAACCAGGTCTAAACCAGGACATTCTTCATTCTCATTTTGTTTATTTTGATCTGATCATAATCGATAAACTTCTGTGAATTTTATCAACTTACTTACTGTGAATCTGCTCCTTTTTCCTCTAAAAATGCTTCACAGACTTAACCCAAAGAATGAAGATGTAAAAGTGCTTAGAACAGTTATTTCTTCATGTCGTCTGCACTGAAACGGAGCAAAGGATCATGGTCTATGTAGTTCCCTCTGTTTTTTTTTTTTTAGCTATTTCTGCATCAGAACTGTTCATTTAAGCAAAGAAACTTGGGATTCGATATATTGTGATGCTCCACGATATTATTGTGAGACCTTTGACGATAGGATATCAACATATTTACGTTATTGTTACAGCCCTAATTAATGATTTTGTAGAAGAAAAATCAAAGAAAAATAAACTATCTAACTCTAAAGGTCCAGAATTATGCAAAATTGACTCTGTAATTGACGTTTTTAGCCATGTTCTAATGCTGTTTCCTCCTCAATAACAGACCTTTTTACCATATATTCACTTTTGTACCCGCTAATGCCCGCTCCTGCCCGCTCCTGCCCGCTCCTGCCCGCTCCTGCCCGCTCCTGCCCCCTCCTGCCCCCTCCTGCCCCGCTCCTGCCCCCTCCTGCCCGCTCCTGCCCCGCTCCTGCCCGCTCCTGCCCGCTCCTGCCCGCTCCTGCCCTCTCCTGCCCGCTCCTGCCCGCTCCTTCCCCCTACTGCCCCCTCCTGCCCCGCTCCTGCCCGCTCCTGCCCGCTCCTGCCCCGCTCCTGCCCGCTCCTGCCCCACTCCTGCCCGCTCCTGCCCGCTCCTGCCCGCTCCTGCCCGCTCCTGCCCCACTCCTGCCCGCTCCTGCCCGCTCCTGCCCGCCCCTGTCCGCCCCTGTTTCTGTATTGAGTGGTTGTGACAGCGGTTTTAGCCCACACCGTGTGAGGTTGTGGATTTCACTTTTAATTGAACCACATTCTTGTTCGCTGACCACAGACCCACAGACCCCCCCCTACACACACACACACACACACACACACACACACACACACACACACACACACACACACACACACACACACACACACACACACACACACACACACGCACGCGGCGCTAATCTGGTCCTGTCTTCGTAAGAACTGTACGTGTCGCGCTCGGACGCTTTTAAAAAAGTGACGATAATCAGAACTGACCCTGTGTCTCCAGAGCTTTAACCTGCAGGTAGGAAAAAAACAGAGGGAACTACATAGACCCTGATCCTTCCACCTTTACATCTTCATTCTTTGGGTCTTGTGAAGCGTTTTTAGAGGAAAAAGCAGCAGATTCACAGTTTAATATTGTATATTACTGTATTATGTTCGTACAAACTAATAATAATGATAAAGAAGCACAGAAGTTTATCGATTATGATCAGATCAGAATAAACAAAATGAGAATGAAGAATGGCCTGGTTTAGACCTGGTTTAGTCCTGGGTTAGACCTGGTTTAGACCTGGTTTAGACCTGGTTTAGTCCTGGTTTAGACCTGGTTTAGACCTGGTTTAGACCTGGTTTAGTCCTGGTTTAGTCCTGGGTTAGACCTGGTTTAGACCTGGTTTAGACCTGGTTTAGTCCTGGTTTAGACCTGGTTTAGTCCTAGTCTAGCCCTAGTTTAGTCCTGGTTTAGACCTGGTTTAGACTTGGTTTAGCCCTTGTTTAGTTCTGGTTTAGTTCTAATTTAGACCTGGTTTAGTCCTGGTTTAGTCCTGGTTTAGACTTGGTTTAGCCCTTGTTTAGTCCTGGTTTAGACCTGGTTTAGTCCCGGTTTAGACCTGGTTTAGACCTGGTTTAGTCCTGGTTTAGACTTGGTTTAGTCCTGGTTTAGACCTGGTTTAGTCCTGGTTTAGACCTAGTCTAGCCCTAGTTTAGTCCTGGTTTAGACCTGGTTTAGACTTGGTTTAGCCCTTGTTTAGTCCTGGTTTAGTCCTGGTTTAGACCTGGTTTAGTCCTAGTCTAGCCTTAGTTTAGTCCTGGTTTAGCCCTTGTTTAGTCCTGGTTTAGTCCTGGTTTAGACCTGGTTTAGTCCTAGTCTAGCCCTAGTTTAGTCCTGGTTTAGTCCTGGTTTAGAAGCATTTTTTGAGGAAAAAGTTGCATCGTCACAGTTTTGTGCCTCCACAAAATATTGTAATAAATCTGGTTCAGTGATGTTTATGGTGCAAATATCGTACAGAGATTTGGATTTCGTTCCATCTCTAATGACGATAAATGCACCAAATGACTGGGCAAAGAGTTTAAGAATGTCAGTCTTAATATGCAGAATATCCTAATATCGCGAGCTTTCCCACAATGTCACAATAAATATCGCACCGTGAGGTTGATACCGTGACGATATCGTATCGTGAGACTTGGATATCGTTACACCCCTGGTAGGAATACCGATACCGATATTGATATTGAGCATCGGCCTAATATTCTCATACTCATTAAACGTGTAAAATTCCTCAGTCGTCCAAGGTTATTTCTTTTTAAAACTCACCCAAAAAAAAAAGCGTCTTACTGTAATTATTTCACTCTGTGTCGTAACAGATTTTGTCCGATTCAAATGCATAAATAAACCAAATGAAGCTTTTAAAAGTCAAACTTGACTCAAAACATGTTTTTATATCATTTATGAAATTGAGAAAGTCCAAGGTTCCTTCTTTTTAAAAAGCACTCCACACACACATGCAAAACACACTTTTAAAAACACATTACTGTAATGATTTCACTCACTATGTAAAATCCCTCAGTCGTCCTGGTAGAATTCAGGGCAAAAGGAGAAATTGAATTTGTCACCTTTATTTAGTCGAGTACCAAAGCAGCTCATCTAAGCTGCTTCAGTTCTGGTCAGACGCTGGAGGACACGGACTTAACTAAAGGCAGTGTTTAAGTTTAAGGCAATTAAATTTCTCCTTTTGCCTCATTAAACATTTGTCGATATGCACCAATGCCACTGTTACACAACACTACACATCACTGGTCATGTTCAGGATGCCGTTTGTTGTTCTACTTAAAGTTGAACTCGGGCACGTCTGAAGCTAAAGTCCGTTTCTAGAGGAGGTGGAATTCTGTCAGAAGCCAAAAAACGGCACTGATCAGTGTTTCCTCGGTGGAGATCTCACTGTAGCAGTGAGTCTGTCAAGGCAACAAACTAGTGTAGTGATGGGGGCAAGTTCTGAACTTCCACATAAAACGACAATTTGCTTCACACTGAAGAAGCTTAACACCACTTTAACCCATCTGACAACAGCCACGAGTCTAACAAACAAACGCTCTGCCTGGTTCACTCATTAGTGTCTGGAAACGTTAGAAAACAACTTTATAAGCACCTCACACTTCCCTCTGTTGATTTCCCACTGCACAGGCCAAAGCCCAAAAGACTCGACTGTCGACTCCAGCGATCCTCACTTGTTGCTTCGACTACTGACAGTAAAGAAGAAGAAGAGAAACTGAAAGCTGTCAAAAGAAAATGGTTCAAGAATGCATTTTTTTAAAGCATTTTTCAAAAAATATAATTCACTCGTAAATAAACGGGATTAGAAACGACATCGGCGATCGACTCTTTTGGGCTTTGGCCTGTGCAGTGGAAGTTCAGAACTTGCCCCCATCACTGCACTAGTTTGTAATGGAGGAAACACTGATCTGTGCCGTTTTTTGGCTTCTGACATAATTCCACCACCTCTAGCACCGGACTTTAGCTTCAAACGTGCCGGAGTTCAACTTTAACTTCAACGTCTACGAGGAGACACGGAGTCGGAAGACACAGTTATATGCAAATAATGCTCCATCATGTCGTCGTCAGCAGTTTGGGAGTATTTTAGTGTTAGGCAGGGCAACAGGAGTGAGGCGAATTGCCAATTATGCCGTGCCAAGGTGTCCAGAGGCGAGAGGGAAACACCTCATTTAATACGAGCGATTTAATCAAACGTCTGAAGACCCACCACAGTGATGAGTGCGCCGGGTTCACCAAAGCGAGCACCGGCCCTCAACAGTAAACTTTAACTGTTTTAAAAGTATCCTAGGTTTTTTTTGTTTGTTTTTTTACATATTTTGGAACGATCAGAGAGTAAATAAAATCTGCATTTCCTTTTATTTTCATTGTTTGTTCATGGAGGTGAGGGTTCTTTTAGGTTTAAACCCACTGGATTTCAGCATTGAACCTGCAACCCGAATGAGAGAGTCTCATTCTGCTTTCTTATTGGATAATAGAACCAAAACGCCAAATTATAACTCAAATAAACATCATGTCCAATGTTTTTTATCATCAAGAATCATTAGAATTGTCATTAGTAGAGCGATATTTGATTTTAACATGTTTATCTTGTACTTTTTTATGACATTTAAAATAAAAAATCTTGCGTAAAGTCCATTTTTAAATCCCCAAAGTTGTTTTTTCGTTTAGACTTTCCTCCGTAGTTACGTTTGGTGAAGCTGTGGGTAAGAAATCGCCCACAAACCAAAAAGTAACCGGTTTTTAACAACTCTCAGAGACCAGAGTTTTGTCTTGACGGTAACTGGCATGCTAACTGCGCACATCCGGATTCTCAGACAGTAAATCGCTTTATAATTACACAGAGAGGTCTCATTCAGACTTCGAGAGCTGCTTACGGAGCCCAGCAGGTAGAGGACCCTTCCTACCAGGAAAGTTACATGACGTGTCTTTAATGAAGAACTGTACACATGACTTTTGTGTTTAATTTTGTGCGATAGTTCGATTTCACCGTTTTTCTGTCTTTAAAAACGTGACAAACGGAAAACAAACGGACGCCCACAGTTCTTCCTCACTTCCCCTCTGCATTCAGAGCGTCTGAACTTCTCCCCATGATGTGGATTCGAAAGCACTTTTCACAACTTTCAGAGACCAGAGCGGAGTTCGAGACACTGATCACGACTAGCAAACTAACATGCACTTCCTGAATATCGTACAAGAAGTGTTTTGTAGCTAGTTTCCGTGAGCAAACGGTGGAACCAGCTCCCGACCGTCTGAAACCGTCTTCATATTCATATTCTAAACCATATTCTCAATAACCACCTGTGCCGACACTGGCCCTAATGCTGTGTTTACTTTTAATGCGTATTACTCACTGTGTATATTTATACTGAGTAAGTATTTTTTATGAATGAGCAAATGGTCATTTTGGTGTGATTTGTTTTACTGTTGTGCAAACTCGCAGACGGAAGTAACTTTAGCTGAATCTGCTCCACAGCGTCTCTTCCCTTTGTGAGGTTAATGTTTTTGTGCTTTGTGCCTGACAAATAAATAATAAACTAAACTAAACCAAACCAGCAGGACGCCAACAGTGACGCACGCGTGGCAACACCTAAATGGTGCGAACCGTCTGTTATTTAAAGACAGAACAGATGAACAGATGCGCTCACAGGTAAAACAGAAGAGCTGAAGAAGCAGTGTGAAAGTTATATCCACCTGAAAACACCTCCCGTCTCCAGCGCGAGGCCTTTTCATAGTAAATCCACACCAGTCACCGTCTGCTGTGTCCACGTAAACTGAAAACGTGAACCAAACTCCACCCACGTCCTCCTCCTCAGTCCCGGTTAAAAGCGTGAATCCAAAATGTGGTTTTATAAATCCAGTGTGCACAAACATGCAACCGAACGAGAGAGCGTAAAGTTCCCCACAAACCTCCACCTCCGTCCAGGTAACGGCGCAGCAAAAGAGTGACGTTATTAATCCAAATATTTCAGTGTTTCTTTTTTAATAAATCTGCAAAAATGTCAACAATTCTGTGTTTTTCTGTCAAATATGGGGTGCTGTGAGTACATTTATGAGAAAAAAGAGCTTCAATTATTTTAGAAAAAGGCTGCAATATGACAAAGAGTGAAAAATTTAAGGGTGTCTGAATGCTTTCCGTACCCACGGCGATTTTTTTGTGTATACAGAGAAAACAAAAGTGAACTTGCGTTGAGTCCGTGTGAGGATCAGCGACGCTCTGGTTCATTTGTTTTCAGTCATATTTGAACGTGGATCCGAGTTGAAGCTCCTTCAGTTTCACAGCTCTCCAGCGGCTCGTGGATCAGGTCTATGTCGCAGTGGGGTCGGGCGGTATCCAGATTTTTATCCCGTTAAACCTTCTCAGCGTTTTCCCGGCATTTACGGTTTTACTGTGACTAAGAGTTATTCTGTAGCTGCACCTAAACCGTTCAGAAACAGAGTCGCAGCTTTATATTTGAAGATGAGGCACAAGTTCTGATCAAACCAAACTTGGCGGCTCGTTCGATCGCATCAGCATCAGAGCACGAGCTGTTTTTATCAGTGCTTATACTGTATGCAAATGAGCCGTGTGCGGTTTGAAGTTTGGTTTGTGTAAAATGTAAACAAATGTGCCAAAGCTGCATTAAACACATTATTCCTCAAAGTCTATAAAGAGCAGAGGAAATGCAGAGCGGTGGAGACGACCAATCACAGCCCTTATCATCGTTATCGTCGTTTTGAGGCGTCGTTAGAAAGTTTTGAAAGTTTCGTTTTGCTGCAGATCCATAAATTGGGCTTCACCGTCTCCTCCGTGAAAGTCTGACTTCGCCCTCGGGAACTTTCTCCTCTTCAGCCTCGTCCCCTCTCGACTCTCGGCTTCAATAAAACGTCTCCGCCACAAACATTCGGGCTCAGCGTCGCACATGAAGCGTCAGTCAGGTTTTTTTCTTCTTCCTCGCTGCGTGTGGATGGAAATCTCTGAGCGGAACCACGTCTGAAGAGGAGAGAGAGCGGAGGGAGGAAGTCCTGCTGTGGTTTTAGCTCCTGATGCAGATGTTTTAAATGACGGTGATGAAACTGACACCGCTGATACTTTTAGATACCGTAGCTACTGTATTACCGCCCGTTCCTACGTCGTGTGCGTCTTACAAACCCGGGTGACACCCACTGTGACCTTGGACCCGTCGCCGTGGAAACGCCCCCTCCTCACTCGCTCGCGTCTGAACCGGGGCAGACTCCGCTCGGACTCGCGGGACGCTCCGGTGCTGATCCCCTTCCACTGAAAAAGATATAATTAACCGAGATAATTAGTGAACGCTGATCTAACACTGAGCTCGTCTGAGGAGCTGTTTTTACACGGGTCACCTGAGGACAACGGACTCATTATGCCTCAGACGAGTCAACAATAATTAAGCGGCCATTTGTCCTCTTAATTTCCTCGTTTGAAAGAAAACGATCCCACTTTAATTGAATATTATTAGGAACACAAGAGGAAAATGATCTCCTGAGGTTTTTTTTACATTTAGATTGGACAAAAAAACACAACAAAAAACACGCTACCTGTGGCTGAGTTACATATTTACGTCTTTAACAATGTGAAATCACAAAAATCAAAATTGTGAAGCCAAAATTGGAAACTAAATCGTGAAATTTATATATATTTTATGTTAAAATCTCGTCATGTGGGAAGTTGTCGCATCCCTTGAGGTTATATTTACTCGCGCTTATTTGAACGCTAAAGCTGCACTGCGTAACATTTCTGGCTGAGGGTAACCTGCTTGTCTCTGTTGTGTTCACGGAGACAAGTTTACGGGTCAGATCTGTGGAGAGGCGACGGCGCTCGCAGTCAGAAGAACGTCTGTTTTTCGAGGTGTTTTTGAGCTATAAAACCGCCTGTAAGTGAATAAACGTAAAGTAGATCTGTTTAAAGTCACACTGCGGAACATCCCGGGCAGTGCAATGGCGTATCCGTGGAAACAAGCAGGCGACGGACCCCTTCCCCCCAACCGGGAAAGTTACACAGTGCAGCTTTGAACAGTAAGTTATTCAGCCACGACGCGTTTATAAAAGCACTTTTAACTTAACTTTAGCGGCACTTTCACAGCTTTAACTAGCATGCAAACGCGCACATCCTGATTCTCGGACACCTTAGAGCTCACACGAGACGAGTTTCGCTCAAATGCACGTGAAAACTTTTGGGTTCGGGTCCTTTTTACAGGTGACGGGTCTCCTTGCTCTCTTTCTCTACCTCCCTCCCTCTCTACCTCTCTGCTCCTTCCCTCTCTTCTCTCTGTCCATCCTCTCCCCTTCCTATCCCCTTCCCTTCTTTTTCTCTGTCTCCCTCCCTCTTTCTTCCCCCTTCCTTTTTCTCTCTCTCTCTCTCTCCCTTCCTGCCTCTCTCTTCTCTCTCTATCTCCTCTCTTCTCTCTCTCCCTCTCTTTTCTCATTTCCTCCCTCTCTTCTCTCTCTCACCCTCCCTCCTGTCTCTCTCCCCCCTCTCTTCTCTCTCTCCATCCCTCTTCTTTCTTTCTCTCTCTTCTCCCTCCCTCTTCTCCCTCTTCTCTCTCCCTCCCCTGTCTCCCTCCTCTTCATCCCTCTCTCTTCTCTCTCTCCCCCTCTCCTTCTCTCTTTCTATTATCGGCGTGTGCTTTAGTGTTTCTTTTTTTTGTTTCTTTTTTGGTATTTTGTTCTTGGACAATGTGACAGGTCTAAACCAGGTCTAAACCAGGTCTAAACCAGGTCTAAACCAGGTCTAAACCAGGACTAAACCAGGACTAAACCAGGACTACACCAGGACTAAACCAGGACTAAACCAGGTCTAAACCAGGACTAAACCAGGACTAAAACCAGAACTAAACCAGGTCTAAACCATGTCTAAAACCAGGACTAAACCAGGTCTAAACCAGGACTAAACCAGGTCTAAACCAGGTCTAAACCAGGTCTAAACCAGGTCTAAACCGGGACTAAACCGGGACTAAACCGGGACTAAACCGGGACTAAACCGGGACTAAACCGGGACTAAACCGGGTCTAAACCAGGTCTAAACCAGGACTAAACCAGGACTAAACCAGGACTAAACCAGGACTAAACCAGGACTACACCAGGACTGGAAATGGGACTAGAGTAGACCAGGGACTAGACCAGGACTGTCTCTGTGTCCAGGCCTCATTTACCCTCACAGATTCACACAGACTCACACAGACTCACACAGTTTCACTTTTGTGGTTTTGACATTTCAGTTTCAGAGGAAATCCAGTTTAGTTCAGTGAAAAACTCGAGAAAAGTGAAAAAGTAAAAAAATCCTAAATGTAAATCAGATGCCGCGTGTCCGTCTGCTCAGAGATCCACACTGCGTCTTTCTGTTTGGGCTGAAACCCTCTTTGTGTCTGCAGTTATTTGCTGTGGAGACGGTGTCCGGCCCTCAGTGGAAAAAATCCACTAAACAAAACTGCCCAGGCTTTAAAATACTCTTCCTCCTCCTCCTCTTCTGTTCATTGTTCTGAATTAAATAGTTCAGAATTAAAATATTCTCCTTCGAGTTTACATGGAAATAATAATATGGAATTGATGTTTACATCGAAACACGTTATTTAATTCAGCGTCTGTGGGTTGGGGAAGGTGCTGATTGGACAGCGACACAAACATATTTCCGTCTTTGGGAAGAAAACCCACAGTTCAACTGCTCCCGGCTTTTCCGTCATCTCGGTTTGTCGTTTCGCCGCCGACACAAACACGATCCGAACTTTTCCCGCGGTCGTTCCGGTGATAATGAAGCAGCAGCTGGAGAATTCTGTCCTCACGCTTTACGTCTGTGAGCTGAGGAGGAGAAGGGAAGAGTGTCGGAGAAGAATAAATGTTTATATGGGAATAAATTAATTCGGCTTTAAAATCAGAAAAAACACCAATTTACTTCGGGATTAAGTTTAATTCCTAATAATCGTTTTCATTAGGAAGCCTTTACATGGACTTTTTAAAGCGGAATTCATTTTTATTCAGAATTAAATTATTTTTATCCAGAATTAAAGCTCTGAACATGGACGTGGCAACTGAGGTGTGGAGCAAACACCTCTTTTTCCTCTCCTTTCTCCTTTCTCCTTCTCTCCTCTTTCCTCTCCTCTCTCCTCCTCTCTCCTCTCCTCTCTCCTCTCTCCTCTCCTCTCTCCTCCTCTCCTCTTTCCTCCTCTCCTTTCCTCTCCTATCCTCTCTCCTCCTCTCCTTTCCTCTTCTCTCTCCTCCTCTCTCCTCTCCCCTCTCCTCTCTCCTCCTCTCTCCTCTCTCCTCCTCTCCTTTCCTCTCCTCTCTCTCCTCTTTCTCCTCTCTCCTCCTCTCCTCCTCTCCTTTCCTCTCCTCTCTCCTCCTCTCCTCTCTCCTCCTCTCCTCTCCCCTCTCCTCTCTCCTCCTCTCTCCTCTCTCCTCCTCTCCTCTCTCCTCTCCCCTCTCCTCTCTCCTTGCCTCTCCTCTCTTCTCCTGTGAGGCGTGAAACATCTGGAGTTTTCTGAGATGTTCTGCACCAGCTGCTGCTTCAGTCGTGTGACCAAACCTCAGACTCACACAGAGACGCTGTAACTGAGCTCCACTGCTTCACCTGCTGCACCTGCTTCACCTGCTGCATCTTCAGACGCTCCTAAGAATAACCTGACCTGACGTGTGGACGAGCGTGTGGACGAGCGTGTGGACGAGCGTGTGGACGAGCGTGTGGACGAGCGTGTGGACGAGCGCGTGGACGAGCGCGTGGACGATCGCGTGGACGAGCGTGTGGACGAGCGTGTGGACGAGCGTGTGGACGATCGTGTGGACGAGCGTGTGGACGAGCGTGTGGACGAGCGCGTGGACGAGCGTGTGGACGATCGTGTGGACGAGCGTGTGGACGAGCGTGTGGACGAGCGTGTGGACGAGCGTGTGGACGAGCGTGTGGACGAGCGTGTGGACGAGCGTGTGGACGAGCGTGTGGACTGAGGCTGTGCATTTAATAGGATTTTGTTTGCAATTTTGATTTGTGTGTCAAACGATCTCCAAACTCATATAATCGAGTTGAAACGATTAGTAGTGTCAAACTCGAGACAGTTTTTTATGTTTACAGTCTTGGTCTCGTCTCGGACTCGACCCCGTTCGGACTTGGTCTTGTCTTGGTCTCGTCTTGGTCTTGTCTCGGTCTTGTCTTGGTCTCGTCTTGGTCTCGTCTTGGTCTCGTCTTGGTCTCGTCTCGGTCTGGTCTCGGTCTGGTCTCGGTCTTGTCTCGGTCTTGTCTCGGTCTTGTCTCGGTCTTGGTCTCGTCTTGGTCTCGTCTTGGTCTGGTCTCGGTCTTGTCTTGGTCTCGTCTTGGTCTCGTCTTGGTCTCGTCTTGGTCTGGTCTCGGTCTGGTCTCGGTCTTGTCTCGGTCTTGGTCTCGTCTTGGTCTCGTCTCGGTCTGGTCTCGGTCTTGTCTCGGTCTTGTCTCGGTCTTGTCTCGGTCTTGGTCTTGTCTCGGTCTTGTCTCGGTCTTGTCTCGGTCTTGTCTCGGTCTTGGTCTTGTCTCGGTCTTGTCTTGGTCTGGAAGGCGCTTGGACTCGGTCTTCTCCCGGACTTGAGGTCTGACACTCGACAGGTGTGGTCATGTCAGACTTGTCCGGTGTAGGTTTGTTGGAGGGTGTGAGGCGAAACACTGCAGCCTGTGCGTTTGTCTGGAGTCCGTGGAGTCTCTCATGTGTGAGCAAATATTTCAGTGTGTGAACGAGGAAAACAAAACGGGGACCAGGTGTGTGAGTGTTTCTGCAGCCACAATAAGAAGAGCTCTGCCCACAGACGGAACATGACGAGTTAAACCAGTGGTTCTTCACCTTGTTGGAGGTGCTGAACCCCACTAGTTTCATCTGCGCTTTCACCAAACCTTCTTTATTAGAAAAAGAAAAGTGTTATTGGTGAAACACATGTGAATCCATATCACACATATTCGTCCGACCACTTTTTTTTTTTCTCGACATAGTTCGTATGAAGGGAAAATATTAAAGAAATGACACGACACCATCACCACAGTTACAGACGGCTGCACGCACAAAATATCCTGCAGCCAATAACGTCCAAATGGGGCGAGACATCGGGAATCATGTGAGTTTTAAGTGAGTCTGACCCTGAACCCCTGAGACTGACTCACCGAACCCCTGGAGCTCCACCGAACCCCTGGAGCTCCACCGAACCCCTGGAGCTCCACCGAACCCCTGGAGCTCCACCGAACCCCTGGAGCTCCACCGAACCCCTGGAGCTCCATCCAACTTAAGAACCACTGAGTTAAACGTTCTCAAATGGATTTAACGTTAAGGACTCACATTTTAGAACCTCACCTAACCACAGATCTGACCTGTAACATGCCCTGGTGTCTCTCTGTGACAGTGAGCGGGCTCTCCTCTCCACAGATCTGACCCGGTGTCTCTCTGTGACAGTGAGCGGGCTCTCCTCTCCACAGATCTGACCTGTAGCCCTCACAGTCCAGGGTTAAGTCTGTGATGAAGCTCCGGCTGCAGCTGATGTTCAGGCTCCTGCTCCGTGACCTGAAATATTCACGAGCTCCGTACGTGACGGAGAGATGCACGGAGAGATGGAGAGAGGAGAGGGAGGAGGAGGGAGGAAGAGGAGAGAGGAGAGAGGGAGGAGGAGAGAGGAGGGAGGAAGAGGAGAGAGGGAGGAGGAGAGAGGAGGGAGGAAGAGGAGAGGAGAGAGGGTGAGGAGAGAGGGAAGGAGAGAGAAGAGGAAGGAGAGGAGAGAGAGAAGGAGGAGAGAGACAGAGGTAAGAGGAGGAGAGAGAGGGAGAGAGAGAAGGGAGGGAGGGCGTCTACGGGGGAGAATAGAGGAGGAGAGAGGAGGAGAGGAGGGGGATAGAAGGATGAGAAGAGCAGGGAGAGAAGGAGAGAGAGAGACTCAGGTTTACAGACGAGAGGAGGAGAGGGAAGAGGATTCAGCACTTCACCTGCCCCAGTGTGGATGTCAGCGAGGAAATGAGGAGAGAGAGGGAGTGAGAGTGAAAGAGAGAGATGGAGAGGGAGGTAGAGAGATAGTACCCAGAATGCACCTGTTCTGGAGCTGCAGGGAGTCACGGCGTCGCCAGAGCTGAAAATGTGTTTCTATTTAAAAGTGTTGATTTTCTCCAGACACGTCAGATCTGCTCCTGTGTTTAAACTCCTCTAGACCAGGACCGAGACCGGGACTAGACCAGGACCGAGACCGGGACTAGACCAGGACCGAGACCGGGACTAGACCAGGACCGAGACCGGGACTAGACCAGGACCGAGACCGGGACTAGACCAGGACCGAGACCGGTACTAGACCAGGACCGAGACCGGGACTAGACCAGGACCGAGACCGGGACTAGACCAGGACCAGGAACTAGACCATGTTAAAATGGGCACAAATCGAGACAAAACAGGGCTTAAAACCAAGACTAAAACCAGGACTAAAACCAGGACTAAAAGCAGGATTAAAACCAAGACTAAACCAAGGACTAAACCTGATCTAAACCAGGTCTAAACTGGACTATACTAAGACCCAACCAGGACTAGACTAGGAACAAGACCAGGATTAAACAGGGACAATTAGAGACAAAACTGGGACTAAAGAAAGTTAGAAAGTGGAGATTTTACCTGTGCGATTTCCACTTGAGGATGTGTTATGATTTTGGACTAGACCAGGACTGAACCAGGACTAAACCAGGACTAAACCAGGACTGAACCAGGACTAGAACCAGGACTAGACCAGGACTGAACCAGGACTAGAACCAGGACTAGACCAGGACTGAACCAGGACTAGACCAGGGCTGAACCAGGATTAGAACCAGGACTAGACCAGGACTGAACCAGGGCTGAACCAGGACTGGACTAAACCCAGACTAAACCCAGACTAAACCGAGACTAGACCAAGACTAGACCAAAACTAAACCAAAACTAAACCAAAGCTAAACCCTGATTAGACCAAGACTAGACCAAGACTAGACCAAGACTAGACCAGGACTAGACCAGGACTAGACCAGGACTAGACCAAGACTAGACCAGGACTAGACCAGGACTAGACCAGGACTAGACCAAAACTAGACCAGGACTAGACCAGGACTAGACCAAAACTAGACCAAAACTAGACCAAAACTAGACCAAGACTAGACCAAGACTAGACCAAGACGACCAAAACTAGACCAAGACTAGACCAAAACTAGACCAAAACTAGACCAAGACTAGACCAAGATTAGACCAAGACTAGACCAAGACTAGGCCTAAACTAAACCAAGACTAGACCCTGATTAGACCAAGACTAGGCCAGGACTAGGCCAGGACTAGACCAAGATAAACCCAGGCTAAACCAAGACCAGACAAAGTCTAAAAGCCAGACTAAACCAGGACTAAACCCAGACTAAACAAAGACTAAACCTGGACTAAACCCAGACTAAACAAAGACTAAACCAGGACTAAACCCAGACTAAACAAAGACTAAACCTGGACTAAACCCAAGCTAAACCCATACTAGACCAGGACTAGACCAGGACTAGACCAGGACCAGTCCAGGACCTGTCCAGGACCTGTCCACTCCTCCCCTGGTCCCGTCTGTAAACACCTCGTCTGTTTTAGTTTAATTAAATCGCTCTTGTCGTTTGCTGAACTCTGTGTAAATGAAAATGTGTCGACGTCTCGACCCTGAACCCTGAAGGAGAATTACGCCCAAAGTCCGACACCAGAATTACCAAAACATTTAACTAAAAAATAGAAATACAGTATCGGCCTGTCACAGTAATTACTCCATCGATTTCAGGGCACGATGGAGCGAACGCTGTATTTTTGGCGTCATTTTTCATCGTCTGTACATGTTCTTGGCGTTAGTGTCGAGATCTTTGTTATTTTAGTTGTAAAACGGTAAAATTTGAGCTGTAGAGGCTTGAAAAAGTCAATTCTGTGGCTAATTATTGCTTCGTATTATTATTTATTTGGTGCTGCTCATGGTTTTTAACGATTCTGTTTGTTTAAAAATGGGTTTAGTGGGATTATCCTGCTTTATTCCGTCGTGACAGGTCTGTGTACACGAGCATTTGTGTGTTTGGAAACCGCAAAGTCTCCAATTTTTGAAGTACCACACAGTAATTTCCTCTAAAAACCAAATAAAATCCATAAAAATTAGATCTGTATTCTTGGGTTGGTTTGTCAGCTCAGATTTCAGTGTTTTTGTCAATTCTTCTGGACGTGTTTTTCAAATTTCAACTTTGAACAGAATCTTAGAGACTTCAAAAAATAAATAAAAATAGCAAGAAACCGGTATCAGTAAAGACATAAATGATATAAATGTTTGTACAGGAAGTAAAACGCAAATATCTCAATCACATTTATCTGATTATTCAAATATAAATTGCAAATCGAATTTGTTTTTGTCGGAAAAATTGCAATTAAATTTTTTTCCCAGTTCGTTCAGACCTGATACAGACGGCGTGAAGAAGCTCGGTTTTTCAGTACAGCATGAACTGGAGCCAAAGTTGATGGAGCCAGAAGCGCGCCCACGCTCACGTCCTATTTAAGAGTGATTTTTTTTACATTAAATTGTAATATTTTCCCTTGTGGTTTTATATCTGTGTAAATCCCTCAGTGCTATGAGGGCGTTTACTTCTCTAAGGCCACGTTCAGACCGCAGGGCTTAATGCTCAAGTCTGATTTTGTTGTGAAATCCGATTTTGTTTTTTTGCGAGGTTGTTCACATTTCCAATTAAATGCGGCTCTGTGACCTCCAGTGTGATTTTAAACGGCCCAAAAGTGTCCCGCATGAGCACTGGAGACACGACGACGTCACAGCAGCGACGCTCAGTGTTTACGGAAGTCGCCTAAACGTGGACGCTGGAGATTTTACAGCTGCTGCCGTTCCACTCTCGCGGGAGGAAACACGTCTTCGGCCTGTTTCGGTGAACAAACACATCGGCGTTGGGCTCAGAACAGGAGCTCGTCACAGCACAATATCCAAACATCTCGCTTGTTGATGACGTGTAGGTCGGATAAATGCGTCCTGACCGTTCAGACTGAAGTCGCGTGTCCAAAGATCGGATCTGTTTCGGTTTTAGGAGCACAGATCCAAGTGGCCTGGGTCACATTTGAAAAAATCAGATCTACAGTTGTGCTCATAAGTTTCCGTCCTCTGGCAGAATTGATGATTTCTTGGTCCAGAAGCTGCACATGGGACGTACTTGGATATTCCAACATGATAATGATCCAAAACACAAAGTGGAGCTGTCACTGGCTCCAGCAGAATAAAGTGAAGGTTCTGCAGAATAAAGTGAAGGTTCTGGAGTGTTCGTCTCTTCTGACCTCAGTATCACTGAGCCTCTGGGCAGATTCAAGCTGCAGTTCAGACAAGAGCCCAAGAATTTACAGGAACTGGAGCCTTTTGCCCAGAAGAATGAGCAGCTTTACCATCAGAGAAAAGAACATCCACAACTATCACAAAAGACTCCAGCTTCATTGGGTCATTTGTGTAGTTTCTGTTTCATTATGATTTAAAAAGAGGAAACACAGGAGTTTGATAATAAACGGCTTCACCCAAAGCACGAACCATGAGTGAAAGAAAAGTTTTTGTGTTATTCATATTCTCTGAAAGACGGACAAGAAATCAGTCAAATCCTGTCAGGGTCTGTGAACTTATGAGCACAACTGTGTGTTGTTCAGACGCCAGTAAAAGATCAGATACATGTCGCAAAGGGAAAGAAAAAAAAGTCAGATTTGGGTCACTTCAGGCTGCAGTCTGAACGTCGCCTTTGTGCTTTTCTACTCGTCCTGATGCAGGTCGAGCTCGTTCTAAAACTATTCAGGAAAGGTCCAGGTTTTCAAAACAAAAACTGGGACACGCTCGGTTTGTGACGATCCGCATACCGTTCGTTCCTTTGAATTTCAATTAAGAACGAAAAACAATCAAATGGGAAAACAGTTTATTTCATTATTAAAACACATTTCGACCTCTATTTCCAATATTTAATTTAAAGTTTATTATGCCACAGCGCCTAGTTTAATTTAGTTCAGTTTAAGTTCTGCTGCTGAAGGTCTCACCTGGGAAATCGCTGCAGTTTTGTGGACAAACACGTCGTCGTCTTTTATAGCGACGCGTTTACTTTGGCGTTTTAGAAAGTCATTGTTTAACCTCCGCCGCGAATCCTTTTTGCTGTTTGGGCTCCTTTTGTTCAGGTGACACTGAATTCACAGGCGGCGCTGAGCAGAACCACTTCAAACAAACCAGAAAGAATAAAATATCCACATTAAAATATTCCCCGAGACTGTTTTTTGATCGGTGTTATTGAAGTAAACTTTAAATTAAATATTGGAAATAGAGGTCGAAATGTGTTTTTTTGTTTGACACTAAAACAGAATGAAATAACAAACTGTTTTTTTATTTTTCTTTATTGAAATTCAAAAGAACGATTGGTACGTTGGACCTTTGGTGGTTGGTAATAATAAAATTGTCAAACGAGTGTCTAATGGAAGGAAAACTGTCACATTTTCTTTGTGTTTTGGTCATTTTTAAACAGCTTTTTTGTCATTTTACCTAAACAAATGGCAATGACAAATGCACTTTCGGTTTGATACGATATATTTCAAATCGATTCCATGCGGTTTAATGAAAAAATCATTCTAAATTGTGGCTGTGATACTAAAAGCCTTTGTTAACCCACTTCTTGGGTAAAATTCATATGAAAAACACCAATTTTAATCATTAAAACAGTGAAAAGGTCAAATGTGTTGCATAAACGAGTTTTTTTCCAGCTAAATTGTAGAACAACAAAATAATTTAGTAAAATACACCAAAAAATACACTTGGCGATATATCAATACAGCAGCCCATGATATCAATACTGTATCATCACATTAAACGATACGATATTTCAATGTTTTTGCACATTAGTTGGGAAATTGGTCAAAAACGGGGACATCTGGGACATTTCTTTTATAAAACTGTGAGAAATCAGTGGTTTTGTATAAATCTGCAGGGACAGAGGACACAGGGCACAAACCTGGGACTGTCCCGGGTAAAAACGGACGTTCTGCCAATGTGACTTTTTAATATCGATACCTGCTCAAGTGAGGATCTGGTTTCGATACTAGTTTTAGTATCTGATTTTTGATGCTTATTTGGGATAGAAAAAATCTGTTTTAGTCCCCGGTTTAGTGCTGGGTTTATTGCTGGTTTCATCCTGGTTTAGTCCCTGGTTTAGTCCTGGTTTAGTCCCAATTTTGTTTTAGTTTGACTCTGTTTAATCCTGGTTTAGTCCCTGGTTTAGGTCCTGGTTTAGTCCTGGTTTAGTCCCTGGCTTAGTCCAGGTTTAGTCCCAGTTTTGTTTTAGTTTGACTCTTTAATCCTGGTTTAGTGCCGGGTTTAGTCCTGGTTTAGTCCCTTGTTTAGTCCCAATTTTGTCTGTGTTTGTCCCCGTTTAGTCCCCGGTTTAGTGCTGGGTTTATTGCTGGTTTCATCCTGGTTTAGTCCCTGGTTTAGTCCTGGTTTAGTCCCTTGTTTAGTCCCAATTTTGTCTGGGTTTGTCCCCATTTAGTCCCTGGTTTAGTCCTGGTTTAGTCCCTGGTTTAGTTCCTCGTTTAGTCTCAATTTTGTCTTGTTTTGTCCCTGGTTTAGTCCTGGTTTAGTCCCTGGTTTAGTCCCTGGTTTAGTCCCTGATTTAGTGCCGGGTTTAGTCCTGGTTTTAGTCCCAGTTTAGACCCAATTTTGTCTTGAATTGACCCTGTTTAATCCTGGTTTTGTCCTGGTTTAGTCCTGGTTTAGTCCCAGTTTTGTCTTGGTTTGACCCTGTTTAGTCCTGGTTTAGTTTTTAGTTTTAGTCCTGGTTTAGTCACAGTTTTATTATCGATTTTCCATATTTCTGCCAAACGTAATCGTATAAAATCATGTCCTCTCGTCCCTCCCTGTCAGCGCCGCGTCCTTCATCATTTATCGCGTTATTATTCTGCATAATTTGGTCCGGCGACTTGTTAATAGCTGTTTACCCTGGTGATGCGGTGTGGCGTGGTTACCGTGGTGATTCCCGGCTAGAGGGGGGGGGCGTCGGAGCGTTACCGTGGCGACAGATGGCACAGACGACAATTAGCAGTAAAATAATTATGGTGAGCGAAAACTTAGCGCGAAATGAGGAATAAAACCTCCAGATGTTCAAACCAATTTTCACAATGAATCCTGTCGCAGTTTTATAAGCTTTACAGAGACGAGCGCAATTACACGGAGGCAGAGAGGAATGTTCCGCCGTACGGGAATGTTCCGCCGTACGGGAACGCTCCGCCGTACGGGAACGCTCCGCCGTACGGGAACGCTCCGCCGTACGGGAACGTTCCGCCGTACGGGAACGCCGCGGCCGCCCAGTGGGTTTCAACATGTGGAGCCGGGTCCATTTATAACTCTGTATTTAGTTTAACAAAGCTTAACGGGAGGATGTAACTGTGATGGGCCAGACCAGGACTAAACCAGGACGGAATCAACATTAAACTAGGTCTAAACCAGGTCTAAACTAGGTCTAAACCAGGTCTAAACCAGGTCTAAACCAGGTCTAAACTAGGTCTAAACTAGGTCTAAACCAGGTCTAAACTAGGTCTAAACCAGGTCTAAAGTAGGGCTGACCTGGGTGTAAAAACTGGGTGTAAAAACCAGGTCTAAGACAGGTCTAAACCAGGTCTAAGATGGGTCGAAACCAGGTCTAAGACGGGTCTAAACCAGGTCTAAGACGGGTCTAAACCAGGTCTAAGACAGGTCTTCTCTGATACTGAACACTATAGACCAGGTAGACTGGGACTAGGGACTGAACCGGGGACTGGACCATAGACTAGACCTGGGACGAACTGAGACAAAGTTAGAACTGAACCAGGGACCAACAGCAGGGACTGAAACCAAGGACTAAAACCAAGGACTAAAACCAAGGACTAAAACCAAGGACTAAAACCAAGGACTAAAACCAAGGACTAAAACCAAGGACTAAAACCAAGGACAAGATCAGGACTAAGCCAGGGACTGAACTAAGGACTAAGACAGGATTCAAACCAAGACAAAACTGGGACTAAACCAGGGACTAAATCAGGGACTAAAACTGGGACTAAATAGGACTAAACCAGGTCTAAACCAAGACTAAACCAGGATTAAACAGGGTCAAACCAAGACAAAATATTGACTTAAACCAGGGACTAAACCAGAGACTAAACCAGAGACTAAACCAGAGACTAAACCAGGGACTAAACCAGGGACTAAACCAGAGACTAAAGCAGGAACTAAACCAGGACTAAAGCAGGACTAAAATAGGAATAAACTAGGATTAAGCAGCAAGACAAAACAATGACTAAAAGCGTAACTAAACCAGGGACTAAACCAGGGACGAAACTAGGGACCAAACCATGTCCAAACCAGGTCTAAACCAGGACTAAACCAGAACTAAACAGGGTCAAACCAAGACAAAATTGGGACTAAACCGGGACTAAACCAGGAATTAAACCAGGGACTAAACCAGGAACTAAACCAGGGACTAAAACCATGACTAAAACCAGGGACTAAACCAGGACTAAACAGGGTCAAACCAAGACAAAATTGGGACAAAACCAGGACTAAACCAGGAACTAAACCAGGGACTAAAACCATGACTAAAACCAGGGACTAAACCAGGACTAAACAGGGTCAAACCAAGACAAAATTGGGACAAAACCAGGGATTAAAGCTGTGACTAAACAAGGACTAAAACCAGGGACTAAACAAGGATTAAACGAGGCCAAACCAAGACAAAATGGTGACAAAAAACAAGACTTAAAACAGGACTTAAACCAGAGATTAAAACCAGGACTAAACCAGGACTAAACCAGGGAGAAAATCAGGCCTAAACCAGGATTAAACAGGGACAAACCGAGACAAAACTGGGACTAAAACCAGGACTAAACCAGGACTAAACCCCCCCCTTTAGCTCAGAAACACCCGTCAGACGTTACAAATCATCACATTCATATTTCTGGTGGTGAAGAGGAGATGGAGAGGCTGAGGAGGCTCGTTGGTTCTGCTGCTGCTCTTCTAAAGACGGACCAGAGGAGATAAAAAACGTGTTTATTTACGTCTGTATCCGAGAGTCGATTGGCCGAGGGGCAGAGATGCGACGCTCCGATTGGCCGATAAGCACAGGCAGGTGGGAGGAAGCCGGAAATCGAATCCTCTTTCCTTTTTTCCCCGTTACCGTGTCATTATTCTCCCCCCGTCAGATCCCACACGCGGGTTTATGGAGCGTCATGGAGCGGTGCCGAGGTGTGGAGCTCATTTACGCCGTGAGCCCGTTACTGTGGAATTCAGACGTACGTTCGGGTCGTTCCCCATTGATTGGACGCCATCGATTTCCCATAATGCCTCTGCGCCGCACAGAGAGAAAGAGCCTGGATCCTGCTGTATTCACCAGGCAAATCGGATAACTACGGTAATCAGATAACTACGGTAATCAGATAACTACGGTAACCAGATAACTACAGTAACCAGATAACTACGGTAATCAGATAACGCAGCGAGGTCTGATTTTAACGCGTTTAAATCTGAAATCTGATCACGAAAAAACACCCGCTGACACGTTTTTAGTGAATCCGCGGAGGTGTTTTTGCTTCTCCTTATTGCCTCAAAACAAAAAAAGTGCAATTGCCTCATGACTTTCCTGGTCCAGTCCTGGAAACAGCTTCTGTCAGGTCCAGGGCCAGAGCCACAGCACTTCTGCATTTCCAGGTGTTTATTACATTTGGATTTGGACATTTGGACTGAAATAAACCTTTCAAATAAAAATTACGCACACCAAGATGCGTAATTTGCCATTTATTTGAGAAAAAACTGGACTTAGAGCGGCTTTTTCCATTGTTACGAGCACAGACGCTCGGAGGAGTCGACCGTCTTTACTCGCTTCACCCTTTGGCAAAGTTTTGGCCTGTCAAAATGGCCGGAGCAGTTCCTATTGGACACTCGTTTTCCGCACGTCATCAGGCAGCGTGCGTGTGACGTAGGATATTACGCAGATATGTACGGAATCCTCTATCTCTGCTCTTTCAGAGGAAAAAAATAGTATGTTTCTATCTTTTACAGTTGGAAAGTTAAGCGCAGTTATATAAAACATATTCCCAGGTGTCATATACGATACTGTAGGTCTTCTTCTGTATGGGTCCTTCAGTGCATCCTGTATGTGTGTCCTTTACTGTAGTGTGTTGTGTATTTTAGTCTGTGTGTGTGTGTGTGTGTGTGTGTGTGATACAGTAAACTCCGCAGGCCCGTCCGGTCCAAGGACGCTGCGACATTGAGATCGTATCTGTCGGAGGGACGAGCCAAAGCCGGGCCTAATCTCCCCCGTTCATTAGCATGTGTCCGCCGCCGCCGCACTGAACCGGGCGAGGGTCACCCGGGCCATCTGCGCCGCGTTACTCCTCTGCACCGCGGAGATGGATCGCTGCCGGGTCAGAGGTCGCGCTCGGAGACTCCGGTTATTTTATTTATAAAGAGAATCAAGCGCTCCGTCCGAACCCTGCGCCCGCTCCAAGCTAACGCCGCGTCCTCTTAGAACGTCCCGCGAAACTTTACATCATTTCACAGGCCAGTAATTATGCCAGTTTTTGTTGAAATAAGATCAAAAGTTTCACAGAATGTACAGAAACAGATCAAGGTTTTATATTTAAGACACCCCAGACTGTGCAGCGAGTGACGGTTTGGCGAATCCTGAGGAAACGATGGGAAATAAAACCATGTCCAGCTCCTTCGGGTTCGTCAAGCATCAAGAATTCTGTGTTGATGCTGCAGAAACTTGAAGAAACGCCAGACTGTCTTCAGAGGAATCTGGGTTTTCCAAACTTGTTCTTCTTACAGACTTCTCGGGGCTTCGCGAGAGTTTTTCACGAACTTGCTCAACCTTCTCTTCGGATGTTGATGTTGCTCCAGATCCTTTAGCCCTGATTTAGTCCAGATTTGTTTGCAGTTTTTTTTTCCCCAGATTTTGCACTGAAGCTGCACAGTCTCAGGTGACTGTGTGCGAACAGATTCCAAGACGCCAAACGACTTCCCTTTGGGAGTGAACGGCTCAACCTGAAAACGGAACAAAAATAAAACAATAAATATAAAATCTTGAGCTGTTTCTAAACATTCAGTGAAAATTTGAGGTTATTAACATATTAACATGAATTACGAAAATGATTGGCCTGCGAAACTTTTTTGGGACTCCCTGTACAACCCACTGTCCCTCCTCGTTATGTTACGCGATGATTTTGACCGATGTTTCACCAAATCAACAAAGTGATCTCTAAATGATCATAGACAGACTAAACGCATATTTTATGTGTCGTGAGGTCAAGACTTAGGCCTAAACCTAAACTTAAACTTAAACTGAAAGTCAGACGTGAGGTTAGATCCAGGATGAAGCAAAAGAAAAGTTCTGTGTGGGACCATTTCAACAAAATAGCACCTCATCGATGATGTTTCACCTCAAAATGCGACACCCTCGAGCCTTTTCTGTTTCAGACGGGCTCATGTGGCTCTGTCCGAGTTACGTTTATCTGTTGTAAAGTTTATTTGTGCAGAAGATTTGAACGAAGAGTCTGCTGTGGTGTTGAACTTGTACGATCGTGTTTGGAAACGCTCAGTTGGATCTGTGCAGGGGATTGTGGGATACCTCGGATCTCCTTATCACTTAATAAGAACATGGGTCTGTTAAAATTAGGATTCTCCTGAGCTTCCTCCACTAAAGGAGCTCAGGTTCTGTTCTCGTAGGTTCACAGAGTTCATACAAACAGGAGCTTGAGCCGAGTCATTTTATTTTTGAATGAAAAGAGACTGAAAATCTGAAATTGTTCCTACATGAACGGCCTCTTTGCACTTCAGTAAAAAAGACCTTGTGGAATTTGGCAGATTTGTTTTAGCAGGAGTTTTTGTTGGGCTTATTTTTCCTGTACAGATACTGACATATATATTTTCTCCATATCACTCAGCCCTACATCCTGCTAATGAAACTGCTAAGCTGCTGGATACAGTTTTGTAACTTGTTTTTAATGGAGAATTGTCGCGCGGGACTTGTGGGCGGAGCCTCGTACAGAATCTCACGGCTCATTTTAAAGTGATCAGGGTTTGAATAGGGCCCAGGAGAGATCTCTAAATGACTCAAACGTGCCTGTGTGGCAGAACGCTCACGACGCTGCCTCTTCTTCGCGTCTTTAGCCTGTAGCCGGAGGATTCTGCGTGTTGAGCGCTGTGTTTTTAGAGTCCGGGTGGAGGCGAGCGCGAGCGGCGGGAGTTGAACCGGTGACCCTGTGGAGGAGGGGAGGGCTGCGCCACCTGTGCCGTGCTGCCGCTGCGTCGACAGAACTCGGAGACGTTTCACACTCTGCGTCTTCTCTGAACAGTTAGACTGTTCAGACTATTTAAAGTCTGACGCTCTCTCTTTCTCTTCACCTTCTTCTTCTTTAGTTTTTATCCTTTTTTTCTAATTTCTCACATGTCTTTTTCTAATCTCTCACAATTATTACAAACCACCAAAGGTCCATAGGTAAAACTGATCCCGTGGGAATAGGGCTAAAGAAACGAAATGCGAACTCAAAAGAGCCGCGAACCAGAGCACGTGGGGCCTCGGCAGCTCCGCGGGGCCAGTGCTCCACGGGGCCTCGGCAGCTCCGCCTACTAAATCCGTACTAAATTATTGTACTAAATCCACTAAAATCATTGTTTCGACCGGGAAAACGCGACACAGACCACAGCTGATGCCCTGGACACACGTCAAGTGTTTTTCTTCTGTTTGTCCACGTCGGAGCGTCTGAATTCAAATGCAAAGCTCCAAATAAGAGCGTCCAGGGCGTTTTTAGACGCTGCATTGTGAACGTGCCATAAAATGTATTAAATTAATACTATAGAGTTTGGAAAAATATCGGAATAAATTTATATTTTTGTTTAACAGACTTGGAGAGACTTATCCATGCGTTTGTCTCCAGTAAGTTAGATACTGTAACAGCCTCACTGGCCTCTGCAAATGAGCTGTAAAAGAGCTACAGAACATCCAGAACATCCAGAACGCTGCAGCTCGAGTCCTGACTCGAACCAGGAAGTACGAGCACATAAGTCCTGGTCTCAGGTCTCTGCACTGCCCCCTGTGGCTCAGAGACTTTAAAGCAGCTCTGCTCCTGCACAAGTCTCTCCAGGACCGAGCTCCAAAGTCCATCTGTGACATGTTAGAGCCTCATGAACCACCTGCATCTGAGGAGCTCAGGGACCAATTCCTGCTGTAGGCCTGGTTTAGTCCTGGTTTAGTCCTGGTTTAGTCCTGGTTTAGTCCTGGTTTAGTCCTGGTTTAGTCCTGGTTTAGTCCCGGCCTCCTGCTGGTCCCAGTTTCAGGACTAAACTCGGGGAGTCAGAGTCTCAGATTCCTGCAGCTAAAACCTGGAACAGTCTGAACATGTGAGACTCTGACTCTGTTTAAATCCAGACTCAAAACGCTTCTGTTCAGCTGCAAATGACTGAAAGGTTTTTATTTTCCACTCCGCACTCTTCTCTTCTCTCTAATTCTCTCTAATTTAATGTCCCATCTCTGTTTTAAAATTTTATGATGATTATTTCTGTTTGTATTGTGATTTTAATGTATTTCTTCTTCTGTAAAGCACTTTGAATTACTTTGTGTACGAACTGTGCTGTACAAATAAACCTGCTTTGCCTTTATTAAAATAAAATGGCAAATATTAGCAGGGACTATTTTGTCTTCCCCAAATGTTGGTTGTGACGCGTCCCCACCGTCCCTGAAACATTTGAGTTTCTTGCAGCTTCAGATCTGATTCACTTTGTCTTATTTTTGCGTCGGCCCAGATTTCGGGGACTTATTTCGTGTTTTCTTCTTCGAGTTACATTCACTTTATTGTCTAACTCGGCCGTGGACACGTCCCTCCTCTGGGGTGAGTGGGCCTGACGCTGCCTCGTGTGGTGAGGTGGTTTATCGCGCTGGAAGAAAATGTCAGACTTATTTAAGCTCCTGAAAACATTCTGAATTGATGTAAAATGTTGTGCCGCTCCAGGTGAGTCCCGGACGCGTTTAAGAGACACGGCTTTTCGGAGCTTTTAACGTCTTTTAATGACTTTTTTCCTTCTAATTTACCCTGTTGAAGCTGCATTTGGCATTTGAGTCGTCTTTACTCTGCTGTTTTCGAGGCGTCGTTGGTCTGAGCTCCTCCTGTTTTCTCCTCCGTCGGTTCTTTGCTCTCCAGATTTATTTCTTGAATCAGGGATATGTGGAGGATCTGCGTCGGTCAGTAGGTGGCGCTGTCGGTCTGGTGCAGCAGTTCGGCGCTTTCTTTAGTTTAGGCTTTTATTTTGAAAGGGACGATGTGCAGATGCGAAGCTCATAAAACAGAGAATTAATCCTGTGAACCAGGACTAAACCAGGACTAAACCAGGACTAAACCAGGACTAAACCAGGACTGAACCAGGACTGAACCAGGACTGAACCAGGACTGAACCAGGACTAAACCAGGACTAAACCAGGACTGAACCAGGACTGAACCAGGACTGAACCAGGACTGAACCAGGACTGAACCAGGGCTGAACCAGGGCTGAACCAGGACTGAACCAGGACTGAACCAGGACTGAACCAGGACTAAACCAGGACTAAACCAGGACTGAACCAGGACGGAACCAGAACTGAACCAGGACTAAACCAGGACTGAACCAGGACTGAACCAGGACTAAACCAGGACTAAACCAGGACTGAGCCAGGACTGAACCAGGACTAAACCAGGACTAAACCAGGACTGAACCAGGACGGAACCAGAACGGAACCAGAACGGAACCAGGACGGAACCAGGACGGAACCAGGACTGAACCAGGACTGAACCAGGACTAAAGCAGGACTAAAGCAGGTCTAAAGCAGGTCTAAACCAGGACTGAACCAGGACTAAAGCAGGTCTAAAGCAGGTCTAAAGCAGGACTGAACCAGGACTGAACCAGGACTGAACCAGGACTGAACCAGGACTGAACCAGGACTGAACCAGGACTAAACCAGGACTAAACCAGGACTGAACCAGGTCTAAACCAGGTCTAAACCAGGACTGAATCAGGTCTAAACCAGGACTGAATCAGGTCTAAACCGGGTCTAAACTAGGACTGAACCAGGTCTAAACCAGGACCAGGGGTGGTTAAGTCCTGGTTTATTCCTTGTTTAGTCCTTTTTACAGTCCTGGTTTAGTCCTGGTTTAAACCTGGTCCAGTCCTGGGATCAGTTTGGCGGTCGGTTAATGAGAAATGGCCGTTATCGTTTTTTTTTTTTTCATTATTAATTTAAAAAACAAAACAAATCATTTTATGTTTTTTTCATTTTGGTTTTGGAAACAAAAAATGAAGAAAATGGTTGTTTTTTTTCGCTTTCTTATGTTTGGTTTTACACAAATAAATGAACGATACACAGAGCACCCGAGGCAAAACTATTGTCCATGTGAACGTCTTTATATATAGAATAATGTCTGAAATAAAACTAACCTTGTATCACATGAATTGCCGCACGTTGAGGGACTATTTTCTCATATATCAGTCCGCCGCCGCCGAGCTTCTGTCAGGAAGTACAACTCACTGCTGCTGCTCAGACATAAACCCTTCAAACGCAAAACAGGCCGGTTTCACTTCCAAAACACAGCGTCTTTTAAGAAGTAAAAGTCTGTCCGTTATGTAAAACCTCGTAGTTTTCCTCTCGTCCTTCAGCACAGTTAATCCCGACGCTCCTTTTATAGTTTTCCCTTTATTCTCTGCAGCTTCTGTTTGAAATGTCTCCGGGCGCCTTTCATTTTTCTCTTCAACGTAACCGATAAAGACGACGTTTTAAGAGCAAAACCACATCCTCCTTACACACAGAGAGGAGGAGACGGGCTAACCACTCTGCCACAGCAACGCAGGGAGAACACGCAAACTCAAATCGGACCTCAGGAGTCGTCCCAGTCCCGGTTTTGTGTCCCCTGTCCCAGCAGATTTATCCAAAACCACTGATTTGTCCTCGTTTTATACAAGAAATGTCCCAGATGTCCCTATTTTTTGACTAATTTGAGCTAAACCAGGACTAAACTAAGACTAAACTAAGACTAAACCAGGACTAAACCAGGACTAAACCAGGTGCTAAACCAGGACTAAACCAGGACTAAACTAAGACTAAACCAGGACTAAACCAGGACTATCACAATTTTTGACTAATCTGTTTCCCGCCAACAGTACAGAGGAACATAAATGATCATTTGTTTCGCTAAAATACAGAAAATTTACAGGAATATTTAATACATCAGTGACGTGACGCCTAAATTTTCTGTCCAGTTGCAGTTTCCTCAGTTAAAAAGGTTCAAATTTCATCATAATTCAGCGCATTTCTGTAGCACCTCTGACCTCCATGGAGCCAAACATGCTTTTTTTTCCATAAATCCTGAGTTATTCTGCATGTTTTTTGTCCTTAAAGTGTTCAAATGTCATGTGGTGCGACCGTGCATCATGTGGTGCGACTAATAACAGCAGGAATTCTGTGGCTGGAGTTTAATAACAGACAAAGTCGACTTGGGTGAACGGTTCTTTAGGCGTTTTTCTTCATTTTCAGCGTTTTCCAGGGCAGTAGTTTGTTCATTAAACACAAGCAGGCGACTGTCATATTGGAGCAAAAGAAAATATCAATGTGCATTAAAAATCTAAAGAAACGCAACAGTTTGTTTCTATACACTTCATATTACTCAGAGCTTAGATTAAAATCCCAACCATGTTTTAGAAAATAAAACAGTTTTAAGGTTATTCTCGGTCGCACCACGTGACATTTTACACTAAAAATGCTTCATATAAACGTTAAACACAGATTTATGAACCTGACACTGGAAATATTTGAAAAAGTTCAGTAGAAACTCATATTTTTTCTGTTTTAAAATTTGCCTGTTGAAAATCTGTTTCTAATAACCAGACGCACGTACTACGAAGTTGGAGTAAACAAAATCATCTCCTCTCTGCTTCTTTTTGTTTATTAAGGTTGTTTTCGGTCACACCACATGACATTTTTTAAGGTCGCAGCCAATTTGTGTGCACAAAAAACACTCAAAATGCTTCATGTAAACGTTAAGCACAGATTCATGCACCCGACAGTGTCAATATTTGAAGAAATTCAATAGAAACGGGTCTCTGTTCTCCCTAATCCGGAGTTTAACCCACAACCTCTGCACTTCTCAGTGTTTAGCACGAAGCGGGATCGATTTCGAGCAGCAGAGTCCGTCCGTTTTTCACGTCCTTTTCGTCTGAGTCATGTTTCGATCGTGTTTAGTCAACAGATCTGTGTTTAGAGCAGAGCCTGTTTCTGCTGCTCCGTTTTCCCAGGGGCAGATTCTCGCGTGGACTCGGCCTTAAAGACCACAGACACGTGCATTTTCCTCCTTATTTTTAGCGAAAAAACAGATCAGGCGCGTAGATCTGGATTGCGCGTCAGTATTTTGTTGCAAATCAAGACCGGATTCTAACCGTTTTTCATGCAGATCCTGTAGAAATGTTGCTATAATGATCTGCTTCGAGGCCTGCAGGTTCACTGGACAGTTTACTTTAAAAGAAAAGAGACAAATACAAACTTTGCAGTCAAACGCAGCAAAACGGAACAGATTTGAGCCATGGTCAGAGCAGAGGTCTGTGTCACATGTTCAGGAAGACTGTCCAAGGTTTAAACTGCGTAAAACTGAAATTTATGACCCGCCCCTTCCCCTAATCCTGACTCAGGAAAAGGAAGCCGGGACAAAATCAGGGCGAAACAAAGATGAAACCAGGACAAGACCAGGACTTAACCAGGACTTAACCAGGATGAAGCCTGGACGAGACCTGAATGAGACTTGGATGAGACCTGACAAATGGAAACCAGGTCAACACAAGGATGAGACCAGGACGAGACCAGGACTAAATCAGGACTAAACAAGGACGAGACCAGGACTAAACGAGGCCTAAACAAGGATGAAGCCAGGATGAGATCAGGACTAATCATTGACGAGACCAGGACTAAGCCAGGATGAAAAAACGACGAGACCAGGACTAGACCAGGACTAAACAAGACGAGACCAGGACTAAACAAGGACGAGACCAGGACTAAACAAGGACGAGACCAGGACTAAACAAGGACGAGACCAGGACTAAACAAGGACGAGACCAGGACTAAACCAGGACGAGACCAGGACTAAACAAGGACGAGACCAGGACTAAACAAGGACGAGACCAGGACGAGACCAGGACTAAACCAGGACGAAACTAGGACGAGACCAGGACAAAACCAGGACAAAACCAGGAAGAAACTAGAATGAGACCAGGACAAAAGCAGGACTAAACCAGGACTAAACCAGGACTAAACCAGGACTAAACAAGGATGAGATCAGGACAAAACAAGGGCAAGACCAGGATGAGACCAGGACTAAGCCAGGACAAAACCAGGAAGAAACTAGAATGAGACCAGGACAAAAGCAGGACTAAAGCAGAGCGAAACCAGGACTAAACCAGGACTAAACCAGGACTAAAGCAGAGCGAAACCAGGACTAAACCAGGACGAGACCAGGACGAGACCAGGATGAGACCAGGACTAAACCAAGACAAAACCAGGAAGAAAAAAGGACGAAACCAGGAAGAAACCAGAATGAGACCAGGACTAAAGCAGGACTAAAGCAGGACTAAACAAGGATGAGACCAGGACAAAACAAGGGCAAGACCAGGACGAGACCAGGACTAATCCAGGACGAGACCAGGGCAATTTGAGAAGCTGTAGTTTCCAAAAAGCAGTACGGCAATGATCACTAAAGTCATACTTAAAATAAACGACGCCAACACAGTGAAATGGACGGAACCACTTATTTATTACGAATTATACCAAAGTCTCGTCTCGTTCTTGGGGACCCAACCTTGAAAGAACACTGTGCATCACATCTCAGGCCATGTTCGTACAGATCTAAACTACAGGTTGAGCGCTTTTTATGCAGAATTAAACTGGAGATTTTGCCGTTTGTTTTTTTCTTGCTAATTTTGTCCAGTCAATTTTTCCGTCCTAATGAGGGACCAGCGCTCTAACTGTTGTAACTCGGCGAAAAAACTCGTAAAAGTGGTTTCCTTTGTCGCCGCAGCGGATCTCGTGTTCATTCCCCTCCCGCTGTGAGATCCGGATGAGGCACAGTTCACTTTTACTGGGACTATTTCCTGTAATTGGTGACGGCTGTGCTGCTGCGTAATGAACTCACGTTTAATTTATTTCATATTTTTAGCATAACGGCTGCGCTGGGATTTGTTTTGATATTAAAGAAAACATTTAGCACTCCTGCGTGTACGTACAGAGCAGTGGGCGAGACCGGTGAAAACGGGAGAAAAGCAGGCGAAAACAGGAAAAAAGGAGGTGAAAGCGGGAGAAAAGGAGGTCAAAACGGGAGATGAGGAGGTGAAAACAGAAAAAAGGATCTGAAAACAGGAAAAAAGGAGGTGGAAACAGGAAACGAGGAGGTGGAAACAGGAAAAGTGGAGGTGAAAACAGGAGAAAAGGAGGTAAAAACAGGAGAAAAGGAGGCGAAAACAGGAAAAAAATTAGGTGAAAGCAGGAAAAAAATTAGGTGAAAAGGAGGTGAAAACAGGGGAAAAGGAGGTGAAAACAGGAAAAGAAGAGGTAAAAACAGGAAAAAGGAGGTCGAAAACAGGAGAAAGGTGAAAAAAGGGAGGTGATAACAATAGAAAAGGAGGTGAAAACAGGAGAAAAAGAGGTCAAAACAGGAGAAAAGGAGGTCAAAACAGGAAAAAGGAGGTAAAAACAGGAAAAAAGGTCAAAACAGGAGAAAAGGAGGTGAAAACAGGAGAAAAGGAGGTGAAAACAGGAAAAAGGAGGTGAAAACGGGAAAAATGAGGTGAAAACAGGGGAAAAGGAAGTGAAAACAGGAGAAAAGGAGATAAAAACAGGAGAAAATGAGGTGAAAACAGGAAAAAGGAGGTGAAAATGGGAAAAAAGGAGGTGAAAATGGGAGAAAAGGAGGTGAAAACCTATGCAAATATATTGAGCTTTAAGTCATGTTCTAATGTTGTTCCCTCCTCAAAAACAGACCTGGAGCTGTGTTTGTTTCATTCACACGTTTGAGTCACTTTATTATTAGTCTGTCTACATCTCCAAAGCTCCAGATCCTCTGCTCCACCTCCACGAGTCAAGCAGTGTTCAAGTAAACACCTACATTTTGCCGTTAGCTCAGTAGAAATTGGCAATTCCAGAGCTGAAATTATCCAAGTGATTCAGTGGAAGGTGTGTGGAGGATGAGAAAAATAATTTTTTATGCGTGTTCCAAAGTGTATAAATTAGGGCCGATACGATACAGATAAAACAGGAGGTGGAGCTGCTGATAAAATCGCTGATATATTTAGTGATGTAAAAATTCACTGTAAATCTTCAGTTGTTTATAAAACTTAGGTTTGGCTCTATTGGATTTTCACTTGGGTTTGTTTAGGCGACATTTCTTGTTCTTCTGCGTCTTTACGTCATATTTAAAGACATTCGTTCGGCCTAATGGTGTTTTTGTACGATATTCTTGTCAGTAAAGTCCTGTAATCAAACTACTGCTATTAGCCTTTAGCCGTAAATATGCGTGCGCCGCGGTAATTAACGATCTGCTAAATGCCGATAATTCACACCTCTATTCACAGCTCATTTCCATATCAGTGAGTGTCCAGTAACATATACACGGCCACTATAGTCACTTTACAGTCGCTAACAGAAGAGAAAACAGCCTGTTTATGTGCGCGAGCTACAGCAGCTAATCGCTAACCGAGCGATTAGCTTGAGTGCGTTTACCTGCACATCAGTGTCCCGGTTATGATTCTTTTTTAAAACATTTTTATTCCGGTTTCACGTATATACGCAGTATCTCCAACTCGACATACACACAGAACAGACTCACCAGCCTCATCACATCCTCTGTCACAGGGAGAACACTCATATTGCACTGAGTCGTGTCCTTTAGTCCAACAGAAGCCGAAGCATCAGCACAAGATTTCTGTTTATGCAAATGAGACATGTGGTTTGAAGTTTAGTTTCTGTAAGACGTAAACAAATGTTTAAAGCTGCATTAAACACGTTCTGATCTCAGTGGTGATGGTTTATATGTTGTAAAGTTGAGTTTATTTATGCAGATTAGTAATAGGAATAATAGTGATGATAATTTTAATATAAAACATTAATGATTAATCGAAAATCGATCATTAATTTTCCCGACGATCGATTAAGAAAATTGAATCGAATGCCCTAATCCCTAATCCTAATACAAACATACTTCACTCTGAGTTGTAAACGGAATCAGAAACTCTTTTAAATAAGGCGGGAGCTTTGAGTAATAACATTTAAAGACAAATTGTAAAAAGTGTAGCTGTGTTCTGGAGGTAAGAGAGCGCCAACCGAGTGATGAATACATTTGGCAGTGCTGTGTTCTAATACAAACCTAAATAAAACAATCATTTTAGTTCGGAGCGGTCGGAGCAAACGCACTTTCACTAAAAAATGGCCTGGAATTGTAAGGTTGAAGCTCAGTTTTCCGTGACCTTTGTGGTGTATTTAGTCGTTATTGTGAACACACTTTAATTGCGCGAACCTCCTCTGTCTTCATCATCTCCACTCGTCCTTTGTGTTCAGATTCAAACGCCTTTATTTCTCACAGGAGGAGGGCGGGTCGGGGGCAGCAGGGGGCAGGTCGGGGCCATGTAAAAGAATGGGACGGGGGGGAGGAGTCAGGTGGTAAGGGGGCGTGGTCTCTGCTCCGAACGCTTTAAACTTTTCCGTGGTCGCGCTGCTGATTCAGAGCTGCGCCTGTCGCCGAGTTGCCAAGTCTGTGTCCTTTTAGCAACTTCGGGATTCTAATTTGGGAAGTCGACAGCGAATTTGGACAGTTTGGGGTTGAGATTTCCTCGGACGTGCTCCTGAGAGGAACTTTCACGTCATAAAAGAGGTGATTTTTGTCGTTTTTTGCAGTTTGGTTTGTTAATATACTCGGTAATGACTCAAATACAACCTCGTAATGTTTTAAATATGGAAATTATGTTTAAAATGTGATAAAATGTGCATGAACTTTCAGTAAAACGCTTTTTTTAACACTTCTTTTTATTGGGGATGGGCTTTTTTTTAAAGGTTTGATTGCTTGTTTCTACCAACCTAGTCTTCTCTCCTAGATTAATCTGATATTTTGAAACGTGAATTTGTTTCATTTTGAAACTTTTCTGCTCAAAAATTGAAATTGAAAGCTCCTAAATTACACAAAATAGATTCTTGTGAACTTTAAGTCATGTGATGATGCTGTTACTTCATCAAAAACAAAACACTGGAGTTTAGTTTAGTTTAGTTTTGTTCTTCTCTCAGCCTGAAAACACTCTGTTCCACCTTGTGATGTCATGCAGTGATACAGGAAGTGCTCCATTGTGTTTTAAACCTTCGTACACCTTCACTAGAATCATTTGGATCATTTCAGCGCAGGAATTTCCCATTTTTAACTGAACTAAAGGTAAAAGGTACTAGCTGTTCACTTGAAAACTTCCGCTTCATGACATCACAAGGTGGAACTGAGCGTTTTGAGCTTTGGAGATGAAACAAAACGCAACTCCAGGTCTGTTTTTAAGGAGGAAACAACATTAGAACATGACTTAAAGCTCACAAGAGTGTATTTTGTGTACTAAAGGACATTTAAACCATGAAAATACTGTAAAAAGCAGGTGAAATGGAGGAACGAACTTTGCTTTTGCTGTGACGTTCGTTTCGCTGTTCGCTCTGTTGCTTCGTTATCCTTCAGCCTCTGTACGTGTTGCTTCACTGAGCAGGTTTAATATTACATGTGGATTAAGCCAAGCACGGAAGAGCGAGCGCGCACACTATGAGCCAAAACACTCACAGTCCAGTGGAGTTTTATGCGGAAGTGCCACAAAACATCAGCAGTTCTAATCTGACATACCGTAAAATACCAAATAAGAGCAGTCACTTAACAGACCAGGCGTTTATTTGAGACCAGGCGGAAATTTGGGGCGGTTAATTCCTTCCTCGCAAAAAAACTTGCTCAGGAAAACTGGGAAAATCTGGAACTCACATTCTTTTAACCAGTGTGACGATAATTTAGGCGACTTTCTGCACAGACGTAGGCGAGTTCATTTGAAATGTTACAACCTGCAGATGTTTCTTTATCAAAACAGACGACAGACGCAGCGAGTGTGGAGCAGCAGAGCGAGAACGTTCATCCACCTCGTCAGGAGGAGTCGGATGTTTTTTTTCAGCACTTATGGTTTATGCAAATGAGCCGTGCGGGTTTTAAGTTTGGTTTGTGCGGAGACGACGCGAGCATCAGTCCTGCTCCTGTCGCTGCAGCTCCACTTCTGTCTTCAGCACCAACGTTAGACTCGACGTTTATTTGGAACCGACGCTTATTTATCAAAATATACAAATATAAACCGGCACCCGGCTCTTATTTGGTATTTTACGGTCTGCACATAAGCTGTAGTGGACATGACCTCTCTGTATGTGTCATGTTTTGATTGCAGTTTACAGATTCATTAAATAGAGAAGAATCTTCTTTTTTTTTAACTTGAGATTCAGACTAGACACTTCTTCAGCACTTTCTGAAGTTGAGTTGAGATGATTGACAAGTGGATTAGCCAATCAGTAACCAGGACACCCATTTTTATTATTTTATTTAACCTTTATTTAACCAGGAAAGTCCAGTTGAGCTTAAAAACGTCTTTTTCAAGGGAGTCCTGGCCAGGAGGCATCAGTAAATTCATACAGCTACAATATTACAGACAAATACAGAGGAAAATAAAAACAGTAATGTAAAACCAGTGCATGTCATGGAGTTGGTCTCTGGGACTCTTAGATTAGACTTGAAAGAATTCAGCGAAATGAAATTAACCAATTTCCTTCTGCAACATGTTTCAAGATGAAGGTGCGGAATAGACAAAAGCCTTTTTTGCCAAGTTCAGTCTGAGCGAATGGGACAGAGAGCGAGAGATGATCCTGTGAGCGAAGAGAACATGAACCGGTTGTTCCCTGTGGCACTAATGAACAAGTACAGGTGGGCAATAGTCCAAGTGGAGCCTCCTCCTTCGCACAGCGAGAGCAGACCGTCCGACTCGAGAATACAAGTCACAGTGAAGTGTCATTGCTTACCCATGGTCTGTATCAGAACAAAAATGGCTGCTTATGAGGGACAAAAAAGGGAAAAAAATATCACAAGGGACTGAAAAACATGGCAGATTTCTACAGAATCAATGAGCGAAACACTAAACTCTGTGAAAGGTCCTATAAACAATGACACCCCGTGCACTCATTTTCCCGTTCATTCCGATTCAGACTGAACACGGACAGAAGAAGACGGAGATAAAAACATTTCCAGCACCAAAATGTCTGGTTGTTCTGTGTGTGGTTGTCAGAATCTATATTCTACCGGCGACTAAAGTTTTACAGTTTTACTTACTGATCGCACGAGGATCTGGCAGTCGGACACCATTTAACAAAGGCTTGTTGAGGAAATATTTGTGATCTTTTGACGATAATCCTTTCACAGAGCTCAACAAACTGCTGAGTTCTGCCGTAATTCTGTTGCCAAAATGCGCAACCTGAGCCTACGTCACCACTGTTTACTGACACTAAGAGTCAAATGAAACAGAAAACGCACACCAAAGTTATTGCAGAGGTGCAAAAGCACGAGGAGCAGCAACATAAAAGTGAATAAATGCAGCACACTCAGATGGCCAAATGTCCAGAAGATTAAAAAAAAAACAATTTAAATAACATTTCTGCATAAAAAAGCCTTCGTCAGATATTTTTCTTGCTTTGGTTTGCCTTCATACTATGGTCCAAAGCAAGAAAAATATCTGACGAATACCCTTCTCATATATTTTGGAAATGTCCAGATATTACATTATTTTGGGGAATTGGTTTGTGATGTCCTGGGGCAGGTGCTGGATATTCTGTTCCCTTGACACCTGAACTGTATCTATACAACCTCAGGAGACGTTATCCACAAAAGCGAGATATATCTCTGTTCAGAGCGAAGTCATTAGCGGCCAAAAAATCAATAACTAGGAACTGGGGCATAATTATCGCGCCCTCAAAGGATCATTGGACATCTACAATAAAAGTCATCTATCTAATGGAAAAAATAACCCATAGACTGAGAATGAAAGAGGCGCAAATGATGAAGATATGGGAAAAATGTACATTATATTTGCAAAAATCGACTATCCTGGTGTCACCGAGGCTCCTGTTCTGTTGTTTTTGTTTTCTTAATCTTCATTTTTATTTTCACTTTTCTTGTTAAGATTATAAATTCGAGTATAACCAATAAAAACAAATTGACAAAAATAAAAGAAAAATATCTAATAAAGGATTTATTTGCAGAAATGTTATTCAAAAATGTTGAAAAAGCTATTGGACATTGGCCTTTTGAGTGCTCTGCATTTTTTCACTTTTATAAAGGTTCAGTATTTAACAAAATTTAAGTCTTAGAACATTGTTACCTCCTCAAAAACGGGCCTGGGCCTCCATCTCCAAAGCTCCAAACGCTCTGTTCCACCTTGTGATGTCATGTAGTGGTAGTTTTCAAGTTGTGGCCACACCAAAGCCTGATCTCGTCAGATGTCAGAAGCTCAGCAGGGTCTGGTCGGTCACAAAAACTGCAGTTGTGTCCTCAGGCAAGACACTTCACCCACATTCTCTAGTGTGAAAGTGGAGTGTGAGTGTTGGTGGTGGTCGGAGGGGCCGATGGTGCAGTATGAAAGTGGAGTGTGAGTGTTGGTGGTGGTCGGAGGGGCCGATGGTGCAGATTGGAGCCTCACTTCTGTCAGTCTGTGGCTACAGTAGTAGTTTACACCACCAAGTGTGGAGTGAATGAATAATGAGCTGTAAAGTGTCTGAGTGTCCAGAAAAGCTCTATATAAAACTGATGCATTATTCATTATTATTATTAAGTGAACAGCTCTTGTTGTAAATTCCCCAGTATAACTATCAGTTCAGTGACTACAGTTGTGCTCATAAGTTGACACACCCTGGCAGAATTTATGAGCTTGTTTGTGTAGTTTCTGTTGTCATTATGATTTAAAAAGAGGAAACACAGTGGTTTGATAATAAACGGCTTCACCCAAGCACTAACCATGAGTGAAAGAAAAGTTTTTGTCTTATCTTTCATATTCTCTGAAAAATGGCCAAGAAATCAATCAAATTCTGTCAGGGTCTGTAAACTTATGAGCAAAACTGTATGTGTTTAGATTAGGCATTCAGAGGCAGCTCAGGGGTCCTTGAGAGCACCGTGGCAACGCTTTAACTGGTACCATGGCAACGCTTTAACTGGTACCATGGCAACGCTTTAACTGGTACCATGGCAACGCTTTAACTGGTACCATGGCAACGCTTTAACTGGTACCATGGCAACGCTTTAACTGGTACCATGACAACGCTTTAACTGGTACCATGGCAAAGCTTTAACTGGTACCATGGTAAAGCTTTAACTGGTACCATGGTAACGCTTTAACTGGTACCATGGTAACGCTTTAACTGGTACCATGGCAACGCTTTAACTGGTACCATGGCAACGCTTTAACTGGTACCATGGCAACGCTTTAACTGGTACCATGGCAACGCTTTAACTGGTACCATGGTAAAGCTTTAACTGGTACCATGGCAAAGCTTTAACTGGTACCATGGTAAAGCTTTAACTGGTACCATGGTAACGCTTTAACTGGTACCATGGTAACGCTTTAACTGGTACCATGGCAACGCTTTAACTGGTACCATGGTAAAGCTTTAACTGGTACCATGGTAAAGCTTTAACTGGTACCATGGCAACGCTTTAACTGGTACCATGGCAACGCTTTAACTGGTACCATGGTAACGCTTTAACTGCTGGACTCACTGCTGCAGCTTCAGATCATCACCTTTAACCTCTCTAATACCACTTTTCCACCGCAAAGAACCAGGTGCTGGTTCTGGGCTGGTGCTTCCTGCCGATTATCTAAGAACCGGTTAGTTTTTCCACCAGCTGAGAGCCGGAGAAGTGCTACGTCGCTACGTCCCTGCACGAACTGCTGCTGTTCTAGCGACACAACAGCTGTCAGCTCTGAAAATAACAACAGTGGAGGACGATCGCTACAGATCCATTCTGCTGATATTCATTTTACAAACGTTCTTGATAATCCATCCATCCATCTTCTCCCGCTTAATCCATCTGGGTCGCGGGGGCAGTTTACTGCCCAATACTCATAGCACCTGACCCCCCTATGAACCCCTCTGCAGGTGGTGAGCCCACAGGAGGGTTCTTGATAATCTAAAGGCAAAACATACAACTCTTCATCATCGCTATGGGCAAAGGATGCGTTCCCTAAGAAAAGTAATTGTATCTGCGCGGGCCGGAGCACCACGGGCCTGGAGCTACGCGGTCCGCTGCTCCGCTGATGTGCTTTACGTAATAAGTACGCTAAAGTCGCTCTCTCGACCGGAAAAACACAGCGTCCAAAATGTGTGTCGGGGGCGTCTGAAACGCAAAGGCACGTAACATTAGCATGACTTCTTATGGACGTGCGTCACTATAAACACACACCGAGCGTCTACGGCACCGGTTCTTGTTTCTGGCCCAGACTTTAGTTGGTTCTGAGTTGGATTCGGTTCTTCGGGGCCAGTGCCAGGTTTATTTGTGTGGAAAAAAGAAAGAACTGTTTCAAGATTTGGCACTGGCTCCGAACCAGCGCTGGAACTGCCCTGTTGGAAAAGGGGTATAAGTCTGCACCTATGATATGATCTCTGACAAAATCAAACAGAAAGATACAAGAAAGGACATTACAGCTCCTCAGAATCATCACGTGTCCTTCACTCTCTGATCAGAGTTTTGTTTGGATAAAGTGTCCCAGCATCACATTCTACAGTCCTCCCTAACTATCAACAGCTCCTTTTACCTTTAGTTCAGTAGAGATGGAAAATTCCTGGGCTGAAATGATCAGACTAACTTTAGAGAAGCTGTGTGGGGTTTAAAAACACAGTGGAGCACTTCCTGAGTGTTTTCTGTTTGGGAGAACTCTGCTTAAACATGCAGGGTTTGTGTGTTAAACATGTGAATGAAACCAAACACAACTCCAGGTCTGTTTGTGATGAGGAAACTGCATTAGAACAGAGATTACAGTAGTGCAATATGGCCCCTGTTAATGTGAGGTGAGAGAAATGTGTTTTTGTTTGTAAATGATGAGTGACCAGTGAGCTCCTTCATTTCCCATGAGTCTCTGAAATAAACATTCCTATGTAAAAAGAAGAAAGAACTTTTTTTTAAAAATCTATACCATATTTTTCGGCGACTTATACTCGGGTGCGACTTATATATAAAATCTTTCAGTTCATCTAAACGTAAATGTAACATGGGCAAAGTGCAAACCTGAGGCACCAACTGAATATATTAAAAGTCCTTTATTACATCGAGCGACGCCAACACATTTTGATCAGCAAGATATAATTTCACATGTTGGTTATTTTCACACTGACAGGGGGCGCTCTAGGCTTGTACCAGTATCTGCACCGCCTCAGGCTCCTCCTCCTGCTCCACTGTCACTTCACCTGCAGCACCTCGGACCTGTTTGCTCGGTTAAATCCAGTTGGAGACTTTTTTTTGTCCAGGCAGTGAATGATCCACTGAATCTGGTCCTTTAGTCGACAGAAGCATCAGCACCAGCTGTTTTTATCACTATCTGCAAATGTGCCACGAGGATTTAAGTTTAGTTTCTGTAAAACGTAAACAAATATGCGCAAACACATTGTTACTCGGCATATATATAGAACTGGAAATGTAGAGCGGTGGTAGAGAGGCGCAGTCGAGCAGCAGAAAGAAAGTTTGGAGAGAGAGAAACTTGTGTTTGATGGAGAAAAGTGGAGGAAACTCGAACTGTAATGAAGAAAACAAAAGTTAATCACGGACTAAAAGCTGGATTTAGCTGGAGTTGGTGGAGCTGCTCAGAAGTGACACCGAGAATGAAGAATTCAGTGGATTTGGTGATTTGGAGCGAGATGGAGAGTTTGGTTAAAACTTGTTCTGTTGTTTCTGCTCTAGTTTTGTGAAGAACTGTTCATATGTGACGTGAACAAACCAGACACATGTTCAGCCTGTTCTTCTCTGTTCTAGTGTTATTACGATAAAATGTATCATATATTAAGATGAAATGTCTGTTCCTGGAGTCTGATTTTCTCAAATAAATTTCCCCCCAAAAATGTGACTTATAGTCCAGTGCGACTTATATATCTTTTTTCTTCTTCGTTTTGCATTTTTTGGCTGATGGAGCGACTTATAGACTGGAAAATACGGTAATCTGAGATGAGAGAAATGTGATTTTGTTTGTAAACGATGAGTGACCAGTGAGCTCCTTTGTTTCCCATGAGTCACTGAAATAAACAGATCTGATTGGGCGGTGGAGTCTGGCTCAAGGACGTGATGACCGGACTGACACCCCTCTGTAAAAAGATAGAATTCTGGACTTTTTTAATCTATAGTTTAAACACAAAACAACAACAAAAACATCAGATATCAAATAAAGTTTTTCCTAGAAAGTTCCAGCTCCGAGTCCGTTGTGCTTCGTCTTCTTTACGAGTCGTGTTTTCCGCTGCAGGTTAAAGCGGCGACGTCGTAATCTGCATAAACGGTGCTTTGTGCGTTTGTGTTCGGGGTGTAATTTGTACAGATGACAGGTTTCTCCATTACGCCGCTTTAATGTCCATTCATCTTTTGTGCAAATCAGCACTTTACTTTGTGCAAAGCCGTGTCCTCAGCACATACTCAGACTGCAGAGTGACTCCTACAGCGACGCTTTAAATGAAAACACTAACGGCATGCGACAGCGCGTCTCAAAGTGCGGTCAGCGTCCCGGGGGGGGGGGGGACCGGCCGTTTTCATGACGACGCTTTGATTTCAGGTTTGATTAATGTTTTAGACGCGTCCCAAGAGCTTTGGAAGGTTGTTTAGTTTTGCACAGTTTAATTTTTAATGTTTTTTTGACTGAAGTTCAGCTTTTTAGGCGCATTCTGTAATTTTTTGGTTTGGCTGCTTGTTTCTGTGGATACACTGCAGAAAAGCTTGGCCAAAATTTAAAATATAAACACTTAAATCAATCGGTAAATGACTTAAAAGTAGAGAAATAATCTGTTCATGCAGCAAGATCATTTTACTTGACAAGTTCTCTTAAAATAAACGACCTCTAGACTAGAATGAAGTCTCTCTAAGTGTTATGGACGGTAAGTTTGAGATAAATTTAAGGCCGCTACACACTACAGGATTTTTCGGTCTTAAACGATTTTTATACGCCCGTATAAAAAGACGGGACGTATTATGTTATGGCGCTGTCCGTCCGTCTGTCCGTCTGTCTGTCCGTCCGTTTGTCCGTCCGTCTGTCCGTCCGTCTGTCCGTCCGTCTGTCCGTCCGTCTGTGGACACTTCAAAGCTTTGAAGTCTTCAAAGCTTTGTCCGCGCTCTAACTCGACAACCGTCTCACCCAGGAATGTCAAACTTCATGGCTGGACACCCCATGGGTCAAGGATGTTCCCTATTGATTTCAAGGTCACAGGGTCAAAGGTCAAGGTCACGGCCCGACCCTTTGCAAAAACCTGCCCGTCGCTCTTGCTAACTGTGATCGTTTCCATCTCTGTCTTTTTATCTTCCATCTCTGTCCTTTTATGTTACGTGCCGTAGATCTGAACTCTCTTCTCAAATGTTCTGCTGCTGAAAGCGAGAACAACCCACATTCTCTGCTTCTTTGAGCTTTGACACATTAAAGCTTTGTACTGTCTTTAAGTTCTGTTGCTGCGATCTGATTGGTGGAATTCCGATTCTAGAATGTGATGATGTCATACTCATAGTCCTACTGCAAGAGCCAGATTTCCCTATTGATTATCCGTCCATCTGTCCGTCTGTCCGTCTGTCTGTGGACAATTTCTTGTCCGCGCTCTAACTCGACAACCGTCTCACCTAGGAATGTCAAACTTCCAAACTGCACCAACAATTCATCTTTAACTAGGTTTGACAAATTCTAACTTAATTCCATATACAATAATTCAAAGTACGTGCGTATTTTGCCCCGCTGGCGGAGCTCTTGTTAAATGTGTGACAAAATGCGCAAACACCACAGACACGAGGAGAAATTTATGAGACTTAAACTCTCTGATCACAAAGTCTGCAGCGGGATCAGTGTGTGGAGCACAGGATCTAAAGCTGTGAGGCTGTGATGGCGTCAGCTGTTTCCTGTCTACAGTAAAACCACTCGCTCTGAGACTCTGAAGTGTTCAAAAGATCAAAACTGTGTTATTATTATTTGTGAAATGTGAAGCGATACTTCAGATACAGGATTTTTAAAGCAGAAAAGAGGAGATAAAGTCCACAGGAAGTAGAGTCACTGTCGCTGATCTGCAGCTTTACGCTCTGTGGACGTAAACAAACACATACGAGGAACAACTTTCGCCTTTTTACTTTCAAAGAACACTTAAAACTGTGAAATTTGTGAAATGTAAGATAGTAATTCATTGTATATATAGTTTTAAGATAGCAATTTATATGATACATAGTTTTATAATCCTTATCTTTATAGATCTGTATAGTGTTTGTCTATTTTTAACTTAACTGTACTTCTGTTGCTGCTACTGTTTCTTGCTGTTCTCTTAACTGTGCGTTGCAACACTGAAATTTCCCCATTGTGGGACAAATAAAATATCTTATCGTAAACTGGATTAACAGCGCTGTTTTGTGGAGTGGGGTCATTATTTGCAGAGGACAATTTCTATGGATAATGTGGATCAGATGCTGCACTTTAAATGTTCCACTTTACATTAGGTGAGTAATAAAGTCTTTATTTTCTCTCTATCCCGAGTTTGTTTGTTGCGTCTCTGTGTCCGTCGCTCCTCTGCCTCTGACGCTCTGTTTTATCGTCTGTTTCCGTCGCGTTGTTGATGTTCGGTGGTTCTGATCTGACACTGACTCCACACGTGAGGAGCAGCGGCTTCAAAATCGCACACGGAGACACAAAGTCGGGTCACGCCTCCCTGAACTCGGGGAGAAGAAATCGCAGCCAAAATCGGGACAAATTCTCCTGTAGTGTGTGACGGCCTTTACTTAAAACCAGTTAGTGTCCATGGCCTGATAAGTTTAAGAGAATCCATCATGGTGGAACGGTGCACTTGATGATCTTCATGTGGGAAAAGGCTGGTGGAGGGTCCGTCACCTTCTTGTTTCTATGGATATGTCATTGCTCTGCCTGCAGGTTTCTCATTCACCTCCGTGAACAAATAAGAATGAATACATTTTTCTTCTTTTCTCATTTCTGACATTTTGCTGATGAGGGCGTCACAGTCAAAACGATCGTCCTTTAAGAGCGTTTGGAAAGAGGAAAGTCTTCATTTGTGCTGCTCTGGTGGGAGAAGCCACATACAGAAGCACTGGAGATGCTGCTATGCTCAGAAAATTACCAGAAAAATCTGAAAATGTTAAATATTTTAATAGAAAATCAGCCGAGGGCCAGATTAAAGGTCTTGGAGGGCCGGATCTGGCCCCTGGGCCGCATGTTTAACACCTGTGCATTAAACAAATCCCGGCTCGAGCGTCCCCCTGGTCTGAAAGTCCCAGCGAGAGCTTCTCATTCTTCTGGCCGGCGTCACGCACTCTGATGTATTGACTTAGAAAATCTGAATTCTCTCTCATAATAAAAGACCAAATGTCGAGCCTTGTTTGTGTCATTTTCCCGATCTTCCAGAAGCACCACACATTTTTCAGTTTGTAATGTCAATATAATCCTCATTTGCTCGCAGAAGTTTATTATGAAATCGTATTTTTAATCATTTTTCTTGTTCCCCATGTCCTATAACATCTGGAACTGTTGATTTGGGAAGAAATGCGCATTATTTCCTTACCTGCTCGCCAAGAACATAATTTGTAAGCAGCGCAACATTAAGAACATCTCTAAAAAGTCCTGAAATGTGACACAATCTGCAGTCCAGAAAGAGTTAGTTTGAACTGCAGCTGACAACATTAAAGTCATAAAGTGGCAGCTGCCGTTCGCTCGTGTGGACCACAGGCGGCTGAAAATCTGTTCGGATCCATTTTGTAAGTTTGTTTACTGTTTAATGGCTGAGCACTCACGCCTCACAGCAACATTTCTGGTTCTGTTTTCGTCTGTCAGGTCTTTCTGTGCGGAGTTTGCATGTTCTCCCCGTGTCTGGGTTTGTCCTGAGTAGTTTAGGGTGAGCAGACGTCCCTATTTCCCCGGGACAGACCCCGTTTGGAGCCCCGTGTCCCCCTGTCCCTGCAGATTTATACAAAACCACTGATTTGTCCCAGTTTTATACAGGAAATGTCCCAGGTGTCACTATTTTTAAGCAATTTTATCCCTGCCAACAGTAAAGAGAGGCATAAATTAACATCTAGTGTAGGTAAAATACAGAAAAGCTGCTTAAAAATGACCGAAACACAGAGAAAATGTGACTAAACTGACTCA
>CM060655.1:39486826-39616826 GCA_030686955.1 Odontamblyopus rebecca
AAGGAGCGAGAAGAGAGGGATGAGGAGATAGGGAAGGAGAGAGAAGGATGAGGAGATAGGGAAGGAGAGTGAAAAGAGCGATGAGGAGATAGGGAAGGAGAGAGAAGAGAGGGATGAGGAGATAGGGAAGGAGAGAGAAGAGAGGGATGAGGAGATAGGGAAGGAGAGAGAAGAGAGGGATGAGGAGACAAGGAAGGAGAGATGGGAGAAGAGGAGTGAGCTGACAAAACAGAGAGGGGAGAGAGTGGTGGGAAGAAAAGAGGCAGAGATGAAAGGGGAGAGGGAAGGAGAGAGGGGAGATGGGAGAGGGAAAGAGAGATGAAAGAGGGGAGAGAGGTGAGTGAGAATAAAAGAGAAGAAGAAAGGGGAGGAGAGAGGGAAGAGGAGAGATGTGGGAGATAGAATGAGAGAGGAGATAGGGGAGAGGAGAGGGAGATAAGGAAGGAGAGAGGGAAGAGGAGAGAGGGGGAAGAGGGAAAGAGAGGAGAGAAAAGGAAGAGGAGATAGAGAAGGAGGAGGGGAGTGAGCTGGCAAAACAGAGAGAGGAGAGGAGAGAGCAATGAGGAAAGATGGACAGAGGAGAGGGGAGAAGAGAGGGAAGAGTGAAAAGAAGGGGAGAGAGGGGACATGGGGAGGAGAGGAGAAACGGGAGGAAAAAGGAGAGAGGAGAGGGAGAAAAAAGGAGAGAGGAAAGGGGAAAGGATAGGGGGAAAAGCAATGAAGAGGAAAGAGGAGAGGAAGTAGCAGAGCGGAGAGGGGAGAGAGTGGAGAGGAGATAGGGAAGGAGAGAGAATAGAGGGAAGAGGATATAGGGAGAGGGGAGAAGAGAAAGGGAAGCGTGAAGAGGGGAGTAGAGAGGAAACGGGGGAAAAAGGAGAGAGGAGAGGAGAGAGCAATGAGGAAAGATGGAGAGAGGAGAGGAGAGAGGAGAAACAAGAGGAAAAAGGAGAGAGGAAAGGGGAGAGGAGGAGAAAGGATAGAGGGAAAAGGCAATGAAGAGGAAAGATGAGAGGAGAGTGATGAGGAAAGATGGAGAGAGGGAAGAGGAGAGAAGAGAAAGAGTGGAGAGGAAATGAGAGGAAAAAGAAGAGAGGAGAGGAGAAACGGGAGAAAAAAAGGAGAAAGGGTAGAGGAGAGGAAAGGATAGAGGGAAAAGCAGTGAAGAGGAAAGAGGAGAGGAAGTAGCAGAGCGGAGGGAAGAGGGCAGAAGAGAAAGAAGGAAGAGTGAAGAGGGGAGTGGAGAGGAAACAAGAGGAAAAAGGAGAGAGGAGAGGAGAGAGGGAGGAAAAAGGAGAGAGGAGAGGAGAGAAGGAGGAAAAAGGAGAGAGTAGAGGGTAGAGGAAGGGAGAGGATAGAGGGAAAAGCAGTGAAGAGGAAAGAGGAGAGGAAGAGGCAGAGCGGAGGGAGGAGTGCGGGATGAGCCTGAGCACAGACTGGAGACTGGAGTGAACTGAGGCGGAGCCACGTCCTGCTCCAGTCAAACGAAGCTCATCGAGGCGAGCAGCAGATTCGGAGCCAAGTTCCACATTAAGAAAAAGAATCGATTTACGGAGAAAATAATGAAATAAAAACCCACGACGGCCAGTGGGTTCTTTCTGTCCATTTATATAAACCGTCTGTGAATTTATCCGTGAAAAGAAACGTGAAAGAGACAGTTTTATATTTGATATTTGACATTTTACGTGTTTAATTTCATGTTTACGTTTTGTGTTTTTAGCTAAATTATTCGGAACAGGTTTAAAACGGGATCTAAACGCTGATCCTGCGCACTGAACCAGGTTTGTGAAGTCGTTTGGCTTGTGGGCGGAGCCTCGTACAGAATCTCACAGCGAATTTTACAATAAAGAGGGTTTGAATAGGGCCGGGAGAGATCACTAAATTACTCAAACATGCATTTAAAACCTCTCAAAGGTCGTGGATAACGCAAAACTGACTCTTCTGAGCTTTAAGTCCTGTTCTATCCTCAAAAACAGACCTGGAGCTGTGTTTTTTTGAGTAACACTTTTATTATTGTTTATCTACATCTGCAAACCTCCAAACGCTCTGTTCCACCTTGTGATGTCATCGAGTGAACAGTTATCTTTTACCTTTAGGCTTGTGTTTACACAGAAACGATCTGAAGCAGAAATGCAAAAGTGTGTTTTCGTTCTCGCTCTTATTCCGCGTTGACACGAGCGTTTTGGGGAATCCTGCAGCACACGGAGACTCAAAACCTGCAGTTTGTCGATGTAGTTTGCACACCCAGAGCGTAGGGGGCAGCACCACCAGGACCAAATGCCTGAGTATAATCCTTCTGCTTCTCTACTTCCTCTTCTCCAGCGCCTCAGTTCAAAAGCTCGGGCGAGTTGAAGCTCTGCCACGTTTTTTTTCCGATACGCCACGAAAACGCACCCGGTCTGGTCGTGTCTTGTTGAAGGTCGTGTTTCGCCGGAAGAGCGAGGGAGCGAACAAAACGACTGAGAGACAATGAGAGAGTGAGAGAGAGAGAGAGCTAAACCAAGAGACTTGAAAGAGAAGTCGACCTTTTTGTACGTGCCCAGTAAATAGACCTTTTTTTTTTCACCGTTCACTGTAAATATTTCCTGCACACGTTTTTGCGCCTGTTTGTTCCCTGTGTTTTGAAGAGGACCCCGTGACACTACTGCTACTACTACTGCTACGGCTAATATGACTAATACTGCTACTCCGACTCTCCTGAGAGCGCCCCCTGCAGGTTGTGGTGACTCTTATGCTGCGTTTTTTTCATTTTTCGTTATTTTCTTGGTTTTCGTCCATTTGTGCTTTGGGTCATTTCTCTATTTGCGGCACATTTGATGATGATACAGTGCGTTTTTTTGTTTTTTCTTTCTTTTGCTCCACGTTCTCTGTTTGTACCTCGTTTAAACTTGTATTTCAGTCGTGTCTTTAGTCTTTAGAATGATTTTTCTCTGTATCAGAACAAGTATAAAGAGCACATAGTCTAGGAAACGTCCATGGACTAAACGGTGTGGAAATGCAGCCTGCGGTTCTCAACATTTGCGAACGACTTTCCAAATAAAGAAGTCGATATAAAGCGGCGGACGCGGCGGCGCTGCTGTTTCCTGTCGTCGTGAACTTGTTTACGCGGGTGATTCAGTGTTTAAAGACCGGCCCCGTCCTCAGAAGTGTGTTTGTGTTTGTATCCAGCGTCTGTCTGACCTGTTCGTGCCGTCATGATGCACCAAACGCTCCCCTCTGCTTTAGAACGCTCCGGAAACAACTGCAAACACGTGCCGGTGCCCTCCCTGTGTGTCCGATGCCCTCCCTGTGTGTCAGGTGCCCTCCCTGTGTGCCAGGTGCCCTCCCTGTGTCTCCACGGGGTCTTTTTTTGGTGTAAAAGTGGAAAACCCTCTAGTTCAGATCTCTTTTAAACATGTTCTTCTAATATTACTGCTACTCCTGCTAATAATATAATACTCATGATACTATAGGTTTAAAACTCCTTTTGAGCATCACGGACTCTTATTTTGTTTGTTCACATGACTTTGTGCTTTTTTTTTGATTTTCTGATTATGTTAACACTGTCACCAAGCAACTGCTTTTTTCTATAAAAAGCTCTACTGATGCTCAAATAAATAAATAAATAAATAATACTACTGCTACTACTACTATTACTGCTACTATTACTATTACTGTTGTTGCTGCTGCTGCTACTTTTGCTGTTATTGCTGCTCCTACTATTACTATTATTACAGCTACTCTTCCTGGGGTCCATTTAAATTTGCAGTATTACAATTCAAAAGCAAAACTTAAGAATAGGTGATACAGTCGCTGCTGAAGCTAATGGGGTCTAATAAACAATAAACAATAAACTACTGCTATGATTACTATTAATGCTACTACTACTACTACTACTACTACTACTACTCCTCCTACTACTGCTATTGGTGTTTAAGTATTCAAATACAGAGTTCGAGTCTCCACTGATGTTATGAGTAGGGCCTGACCGATATATCAAATGGCCGATATTATCAGCCGATATGGGCCGATAGTCCACGTGTTTTATCTTGTTCTAAAGCTCAAACTCTATATATTCTGCTCATTTAATGCAATTTACAGACAGATAAACGTCCTGATCTGTGGCGCCGCATCAGGATTTATTTGAGGAGTCATTTGTCTGTGTTTGTGACGTCGTCCTGCCCCTGAACACACCCCCATGTGCGTTTGTTTACAGCCACAGCCGTAGATCCTCATGCACAACACTGAGATTCTCTTCTTTTTGCGGACGCTCAGTGTGAGTCTGGATTAAAAGGACAGTTCTTAGTGCTGATCTGAGAGGAGCCTGTGTGAGGCTGAGTGTTGAAATGTGTCGGTTTTGAAGCTCGTTTTGGTTCTTTCTCATTGGTTAGCGATTAGCTGCTGTAGCTCGCACACATAAACAGGCTGTTTTCTCTTCTATTAGCGACAGTAAAATGACTATAGTGGCCGTATATATGTTACTGGACAGGAACTGATATGGAAATGAGCTGTGAATAGAGGTGTGAATTATCGGCATTTAGCAGATCATTAATTACCGCGGTGCACATGCATTTACCGTTAAAGGCTAATAGCGGTAGTTTACGTAGAGTACTTTCTTTATTGGTGAGAATATCGTACAAAAACACCATTAGGCCGAACGACTGTCTTTAAATATGACGTAAAGAGGCAGAAGAACAAGAAATGTCGCCTAAACAAACCCAACTGAAAATCCAATAGAGCCAAACTTAAGTTAAATAAATAACTGAAGATTTACAGTGAATTTTTACATCATAAATATATCGGTGATTAAAGCGGCAGCTCCAACTCCCATTTTATCTGCATCAAATTGGCCGTAACAAAATCCATATCGGCCGGGCCCCAGTTCTGAGGTCGTATATTACACAAAAGTGTCTCTCGTGAGCTTTTAGTCGTGTTAGAATGTCGTTTTCTCCTTCAAAATCAGACCTGGAGTTGGGTTCTGTTTCCTCCACATCGTCACATTTCTTCTCCAAAGTCTGAACTCCGAAGCAAACACAATTTCTGACAGAGGACTGACGGTAAAGCCTCTGTTAAAGCAGACGAAATCCACTTTTCAGAGCTTTAACCCTGCTGGAGCGGTTTGCCTGAAGTTGTATTTAGACTGATTCCTGTATTCAAGACGCCGTCGCTCTCCTTTTTATTTGTGCTGATACTCGTAGGGGAGAGGAGAGAGAGTTTTGAGCCGATGGAGCCGGGAGCGGAAATAAAGCTGGAAAAAAAACTTTGCCCCGTCTGTTGTTGTTAACCTTGGACCCCGAGTTGTTGACAGAGTAAACAGACGGAGTAAACAAAGAATTAAACACGTTTGTGGACCTTTTCCTTCTGATGTTACTCTGCTTTACTCACAGGCTGTTCACACACAAACACGACATCCTCTCCTCCTCTGATCTTTCTCTTTCTTTTCCTTCTCTCTCTTGCGTTTTTTCCGACACGTTTTGCGATTCCGATTCGATGAGCTTCACTCCAGTTCAATACACGTCGCTTCTGGTAGTTAAAAGCATAAAATGTCTTGCGTTTAAGAGGTTTTTTTTCTGCTTTTATTAACATATTTGGATCACCATGTTTCCTTTTCTTGTTTTTTTTAAATGCTATATCAGGTTTGTGAAGTTGTTGTGTGTAGTTTTGCGTCGTGTTTTTGTATATTTACGGAGAATTGTCGTGTGGGAGTGTGGGGGGCATAGCTCATTTTACAGTCAGGAGGGTTTGAATACATTGATAATAATAATATAATAGATAACGGCAAAAATATTGAAATATCATTTATCGTATCATTTAATGTGATGATACAGTATCGATATCGTACACTGCTATATATCGCTAAGAGTAATTTTTAGGTATATTTTACTAAATTATTTTGTGTAACAGCTACAGTTGCGTTGACATTTTCACTGTTTTGATGAGGAAAATTGGCGCTTTTCATCTTTTTCTTCCCTCAAACTTTATTTTTGTTTGAAAATTTTGATATTTTAGAACAAAACAAAAAAAGCAGAGCACAATAAAACGTAATAATATTCAGAGCGTCTCGTGTAAGCAGCTCTTGAGTAAAATAATAATTATCTTCACCGTATTAGCCTGTCAAAGCCGAGATATAAACGCACTGTCAAGCACTTGGCGTTTTGGAGTAATCGGCCCATTTCCTTCAATATCTGTTAAATTTAGCATTTCATCGTAACTTTGTGGACTTAATAGACTTTTAATATCACAGCCAGGATTTAGTTTTTTACTTTTTTTTGTTTTTTTACCCGCGGCAGATTCTAAAATAGCACAACTCACTATTGAGCTACATCTAAAATGTAATTTTGTTCTGGTTCTGATGGATTTAAAAATGACACTATGTTAAAAATATGTTCATTATACACTAGGGCTGAGCAGTATCCAAATTCTTCTCAGCATTTACCAGGGGTTACGGTGTTAGCTTGAGTCTTTATATTTGAAGATGAGGCACAAGTTCTGATCAAACCAAACTGTGCAGCATCAGAGCACGAGCCGTTTTTATCAGCGCTTATACTGTATGCAAATGAGCTGTATGCAAATGAGCCATGTGCGGTTTGAAGTTTGGTTTGTGTAAAACGTAAACAAATGTGCCAAAGCTGCATTAAACACATTATTACTCAAAGTCTAGAATGAGCGGAGGAAATGCAGAGCGGAGGAGAGGACCAATCACAGCCCTTATGTCTGCGGCGTTTTGAGGCGTCGTGAGAAAGTTTGGGAGGTGCAGGTCGGTCGACGCTGTGCGGCTTCACCGTCTCCTCCGTGAAACTCTGACTTCGCCCTCGAGTGGGAACTTTCTCCTCTTCAGCGCCTCGTCCCCTCTTTTTTTTTTTAATTTAACCGTTATTTAACCAGGAAAGTCCTGTGATGGAAATTTCATGTCAAGCTAAAGAATGTTTTGTTTGCGTTTAGAGAACTAAAGTGTTCATGGTCACAGGCAGTGGTATGATCGGTTCTGGGCCTCTTCGAGCGAGGGTCATTACGTTCAGCCAGTATCTACCAGGGTTAAAACAACAGGTTGCTGTTCTCTTCATCCTCCCCATTGAGAATTATTGGAATACGTTAGTCCAGCTAATCAAGGCCCCAGTTTAACATCTCCACACACCACTGTCTCCCTCTGAAGGTTGTTTATCGTGTGTTTTGTCTCATGTTGATATGATGACCTCAGTAAACTGTATAAGAGCCTGTTATTGTTTTGACAGGTTCAGATTAGGGAGAGTCTGACCTCAATTGCTTTAATAAATCCCGACTCTTTGACTGAACTTTTCTCCAGTTTTTATTTTTCTCAGATTTAAAAATCCACATCAGTCCCATTGAGATGACAGATCTCTTTTTGAAGGGAGTCCTGCTGCACACACAGTGCTTTCACACTAGGCAGTGTGAAGTGTCTTGCCCTTGGACACAATGGCAGTTTTTTGTGACTGGCGCCCCCCTGTGGCACCTGGAATTCCCAGTCGTCTCCCATCCAAGTCCTGACCAGGCCCGGACCTGCTGAGCTTGACAAACCGGTGCGGCCTCTCGACTCTCAGCTTCAATAAAACGTCTCGGTCACAAACTTTTGGGCTCAACGTCGCACACGAAGCGTCGGTCAGGTTTTTTTTCTTCTTCCTCGCTGCGTGTGAATGGAAATCTCCGAGCGGAACCACGTTTGAAGAGGAGAGAGAGCGGAGGGAGGAAGTCCTGCTGTGGGTTTAGGTCCTGATGCAGATTTTTGTAATGACGGTGACGAAACTGAAACCGCTGCTACTTCCTGATACCTCTGTATTACCGCCAAACCTCCGTGACCCCTGAACCGTATCGAACTGATTTCAACTATATCCTATCGAGTCCTAACTGAACCGAAAGCTCACTGTATCGAAAAGCAGATCGTATCGTGGCACGTATCGTATCGACAACTTCTTAACGATACCGAGCTCACTAAATTCGCCCGGGCGACTCAGGCGTGTTTCTGGTGAAGGAACGACGTTAGAACGTGGGAGAAAAAGATACGAAAAATATTCCTCTGTCTTAACACTCGGCGTATTTTTCCGTTTGTCTCCGAGCCCTGAGTCGTCACTGCGGCACATTTCCCGGTTATTGTGTTGTTTTTGTCGTCGAGTTATTTTCAGGCTGCTGGAGTTTTTTTTCGTGGTGTTAGTTTTGTGAAAATGATTCTCAGAAATGGAGCAGTGTGACAAAAGTCCGTGCGGGAAATAGAGATGTGGGTCAGGTCTCGCTTTTTCTGTCTCTCTCTCTCTCTTTATACCCTCCAGCTCTTTACTCTCCCTCTCTCTGCTCTCCTCTCCCTCCTCTGTTTCTCTCTCTTCTCTGTCTGTCTCTCTCTCTTCTCTCTTTCTCTCTCTCCTGTGTGTCTCTCTCTCTCCTCTATCACTTCTGTCTCCTCTCTGTCCGTCTTTCTCTATCTCTCTCTTCTCTGTCTCTCTCTTTGCCTCTTTCTCTCCTCTATGTCTGTCTCTCTCTCCTCTCTGTCTCTCTTCTCTGTCTTTCTCTCTCTCTCTTGCTCTCTCCTCTGTCTGTCTCTCAGTCTCTCTCTCCTTGCTACCTGTCTGTCTCTGTCTAGCTCTCTCCTCTGTCTCTCTCTCGCTCTGTCTCTCATTCTTCTCTGTCTGTCTCTCTTTGCTTCTTTCTCTCTTCTCTCTCTTCGCTGTCTCTCTCTCTCTGTCTGTCTCTCTTCTCTGTCTCTCTCTGTCGCTCTTGTCTCTGTCCCTCTCTCTGTCTCTCCTCTCTCTCTCTCTGCCTCTCCTCTTTCTCTCTCTCTTTGTCGCTCTTCTGTCTCCTCTCTGTTGCTCTTCTTTCTATCTCTCGGTCTTTTTATTTCTCTCTCTTCTCTGTCTGTCTCTCTCTTCTCTGTCTCTCTTCTCTCTGTTGCTCTTCATTCTATCTCCTCTCTGTCTCTCTCTTGCACCTCTGTTTCTCTCTTTCCTCTGTCTGTCTCTCTCTGTTTCTCTCTTTCCTCTGTCTGTCTCTCTCTGTTTCTCTCTTTCCTCTGTCTGTCTCTCTCTGTTTCTCTCTTTCCTCTGTCTGTCTCTCTCTGTCTCTCTCTCTCCTCTCTGTCCATCTTTCTTTCTCTCTCTCCTCTCTCTCTCTGTCTCTCTGCCTCTCCTCCCCCTCTCTCCTCTCTCTCTTCTCTGTCTCTCTCTCTGTTGCTCTTGTCTCTGTCTCTCCTCTGTCTCTCTCTGTCTCTCCTCTTTTTCTCTCTCTCTTTGTCGCTCTTCTTCTGTCTCCTCTCTGTCACTATTCTTTCTGTCTGTCTCTCGCTCTTTCTATCTCTCTCTCTTCTCCACCTCTCTTCTCTCTGTTGCTCTTCATTCTGTCTCCTCTCTGTCTCTCTCTTGCACCTCTGTTTCTCTTTCCTCTGTCTCTCTCTCTCCTCTCTGTCCATCTTTCTTTCTCTCTCTCCTCTCTCTCTGTCTGTCTCTCTCCTCTCTCCTCTCTCTTCTCTGCCTCTTTTATAATTACGTTCGATGCACAAAAACCAAAATCCGCATCTTTGGGGACGTATGACTCAAAAATGACTCAAAAATAGATGGAGCCAGTTTTTTTTTTATTATTATTTCTTGCTTCATTTTGTTCCCATATTTGATAAAACATATTCAGAGGGGAATTTGGATCTTATTTAGTATTCATGAAACCCAGATCTCACTGAGAAATAGCCGACAATTTCAAATTTCATCTCATTTTTTTCTCCCTGCGATATCGATTCGCGTTTATGACGGCTTCTTTTTTTCTCCGCTTCTGTATTCGAGCGTGAATTAGTGTCTAAAGCAAAAATGTGTTTATGTTTTTCCTCATGGTTTTGTTTCGGTTTCACAGGTGCCGCGGTTTCTTCTGAAGGACAAACTCTGTGGATTTAACGCCGACTGGACTCTCTACCGCCACCTGGTGAGTACGCGCGATAACGCCCTAAACCACCGGAATAACTTGGCTTTGTTTGATCGGATTTCTGCTGGTTTCTTATTGGAAAATTGCCGGATAAAGGACTGTTTAGAGGTCTTATTTTACGCAAAGTTTTTGATGTACTTTAAGTTAGTGCCAAGATTTGACAACTTTTTCTATTAATATTCAGAGACCGAGACTTTGGGTGCGATAAGGAACTTTATTTAATCGAAAAAATGCATAAAATCATCTCCTTGTGTTGAAAAATCTGCAGTAACTTGTTTTTTATTGACAATTTTACGCATTTAAAGGTCCTATATTGCGCCAAAGTGACTTTTATGAGCTTTAATCCTTGTTATAATGTTGTTTCCTCCTCAAAAACAGACCTGGGTTTGCGTTTTGTTTCATTCACACATGTTAGTTTCACTGTCTGTCTGCATCTCCAGAGCTCAAAACGCTCTGTGGCACCTTGTGATGTCATGACGCGGTAGTTTTCAAGTTTACAGCCCCCTTCTTTACCTTTAGATCAGTAGAAATTGGCAATTCCAGGGCTGAAATCATCCAAATTATCTAAGATCTCAGCGTAAGTATTAGGGGTGTAACGGTGCACAAAAATCATGGTTCGGTTCGTGCCTCAGGTTTGAGGTCACGGTTCGGTGCATTTTCGGTGCAGTTTGGGAACAAAATGCAAAAATGTCACATGTTTGAATGATAAAATGCTGAACTTCATTCCCCCGAAAAAAGGCCCGAACCTCGTGTCTGTGATACAGCAAAATACTGAACGCTCGGGGGAACAGTAAATAGGAAAGAAACCATTAAAATCACTAATAATAAGAACTAATAATAATGATTATAACTATTATAATTATAATTGTTTAGACCTGGTTCAGACCTGGTTTAGACCTGGTTTAGACCTGTTTTAGACCTGGTTTAGACCTACTTTAGACCTGGTTTAAACCTACTTCAGACCTGTTTAGACCTGGTTCAGACCTGGTTTAGACCTGGTTTAGACCTGGTTTAGACCTGGTTCAGACCTGGTTTAGACCTGGTTTAGGCCTTGTTTAGACCTACTTCAGACCTGGTTCAGACCTGGTTTAGACCTGGTTTAGACCTGGTTTAGACCTGGTTTAGACCTGGTTTAGACCTGGTTTAGACCTGGTTTAGACCTGGTTTAGACCTGGTTTAGACATGATTCAGACCTGTTTAGACCTGGTTCAGACCTGGTTCAGTCCTGGTTTAGTCCTGGTTTAGTCCTGGTTCAGACCTGGTTTAGTCCTGGTTTAGTCCTGGTTCAGTCCTGGTTTAGTCCTGGTTTAGTCCTGGTTCAGACCTGGTTTAGTCCTGGTTTAGTCCTGGTTCAGACCTGGTTTAGTCCTGGTTTAGTCCTGGTTTAGACCTGGTTTAGACCTGGTTTAGACCTGGTTCAGACCTGGTTTAGACCTGGTTTAGACCTGGTTTAGACATGATTCAGACCTGTTTAGACCTGGTTCAGACCTGGTTCAGTCCTGGTTTAGTCCTGGTTTAGTGGACAGTCCCTCCTGGAGCCCCTGGGGGCTGTAACAGTGCAGTTGATCCTTCAGGGCGACACACAGCCACACGCAGCCGCCCACACGTCACTGTTTCCGGGGCCGCGGTGAGGTGTGGGCGGCTCTGTGCTTTACAGCTCCTCTCGCCCGGATCTCGCCGTTTCCCGGAGCCGTGGGATCAGGCGCCCGCGACACCCCGAGGGAATCTCCGTCCTTTCCCCGCCGAGTTAGACCAGATCGCTCTGATGAACGTCTCGCAAACTGGCCCCACCGTGCGCTCGGAGTCGGGTTTGTAGTGTTGTATGTCTGCATGTAGTGCTGGGGGAGCTTGTGTGAAATTTGACGCCTTATTTGACAAAATTGGCCGTTTTATTCAGAGCGACATCTTCAAATCACAAATTGCACAAACTCGTGCACAGCCCTGCACCGAACCAAACGACCCGTACTGAAAAGGTTCAATACGAATACATTTACTTGTGTGAGAGAAACAAAACACAACTCCAGGTCTGTTTGGGACGAAGAAACTCCATTAGAACAATACAAAAAAATGCATAACGTGACCTCTTTTAAGTCGTGCAGCCGTGGCAGAGTGGTTAGCCCGTCTCCCGCTCTCTGTAAGGAGCCTGTGGGTTGAGTAGACTTCATAGTAATTATTTCTTATAATTACAAAATGATGCATGGCTATTTTCCAGAAAGCTTTGGTAGCCCAGTGTACTTTTGTCCATCACACGCTCCCCTGTTCATTATCCGAGTATAAAGGTTCTATATCTAAAAGCCCACACAGCTTCATACAGCGGCGGCGTTTAATCAATACTCTCCTCACAGACGGCTCCGTCCATCTACAGACTTCATTAGCAGCTGATTCTGGACTTGTTGTGTTGTCACGATAATTCACATTTCAAACTCTGAGGAACAGGGTCGGGCGATGTCTCCTTAATTGGCTGTTGACGATGCTCGCGGTGAGTCAACTGAATTAATTGTTTATTTAACTTCTTTTTAATTCTACATACGCTTTTGTACTCAAAATGCATAATTGCGTTATTTTACTAACCTAATTACTCATCCGGGGGCTTTGGCAGGGCACAGAAACGTCCATTTAAGAGGAGTTTTTGCAATGACGCAGCAGTTTGTTGTTAAGGAGGGCACGGCTTCTGACTGACGCGCGCTTAAGTTTCACTTTTGTTTCTCGGATTCAGCACTTTCTGTGGAAGGTGCGCGGCGTTTCCCGAGCATACACACTCACAGTTATGTGGCGCTGCGGCAAACGCTGACGGCCGAGCGCCGCAGATTTATTCCACCGCCGTGAAGTCGCCCCGTCAAACTCAAACCTGCACAAAAACTGTGTCACTCGTTTGTGCTGCAAAAAGTTTAATTTGTGCTGCTTTAGTTTTGGAGATATTAATCATTCTTTTATAGGTCAGATTGGGGTCAGTCGGCTCCACAGGAAGCTTCAAAATGCTCGAAAACGCCCAAAATGGAGTCAGTCGTTTGTGCTTCGTTTGTGCTGCAAAAAGTTTCGTTTGTGCGATTCTGGTTCTTCAGATATTTGCGGTTTTATTTTCGGCCGATGACGTCGTCCAGAACCTCAGAATGTGAAAATAATAGTAAACATTTGTATTTTGTTTGTGCTATGACAGTTTTCATTTGTGCGAGTTTATTTCCAAAATGATTTATTATTATTTCTGCGGTAATTATAGGACGTCATTTCTGCTCAGCTGACGGCGGCAAACTCAGGCTGTGGAAAAGTCTGTGTTATTATATAAAATATGAATAAAAAGCAAATTACTAAAGACTGAGACAGACTTTTCTGCAGCCTGAGATCGTTTATCTTCACTAGTTTTGCTAAAGTCGCTGCTTCAGCTGAGCAGAAATAACATCCTGTAATTACCGCAGAAGTAATAATTAATAATTTTAGAAATAAACTCAAATGAAAATTGTCACAGCACAAAACAACACAAATGAAATGCAAATGTTTTCTATCATTTTCTATTCTGAGGCTGTTTAACATTTTGAGGAGCTGGATGATGGATGAAGAACCAGAATCGAACAAACAAAACTTTTTTATATATATTCTTTAATAGCTTATGCACTTACTTATATACTTATGGCTGTAGCTCTCACGTTCGCTCTCTCGCATTGCGTTTTTACGTCCTCCGTCATCGGTCTGAGGACGTAAAAACTGCTGAACTACTGAAAAAAGTGTTGGATTCGTGCGCGGCGCCACCTGGAGGCAGCGCAGTGATACGACCGGAGAGAAAATAGCACCAAGAGATTATGAGCTCGGACTTTTTCATGGTTCACGATTTGTGACGCAAATGTGTCGCTCTTTTGAACACATTTCGTTTTGAGAAGAAAAACACTTTATTTTCATGACTCCAGCCAACTTGCCGGACACTTTCGTCAGCACCGAAACCGGGGGAAGAACTCGGCTCAGACGCTGTCGGGAGGTGAGTCAGTGTTGATGCGACTCTGCTGACGGAGACGAACAGATTCATGTCAAAAAAAAAACCCTAAACTGTTCCGTTAAGGAGCGTAGGTCTGATCATCAAGGCACAATCATCATCTCAGCTGGTGTGTGATTTGAAGCAGGTTATAATGACGTCTGGACACGGCTAAAATAAGAAATACCTGTGAGAATATTTGCAGCTGCCGTTACAGTGACAAATGGGCAGGAAAACAAAAAAAAGATGCGATGTATTCAGACCTCAAATACTGCGAATAAAACGAGATCATATTCATTTTAAAACAACACAATGCTAATGTTCGAACTGAGGAAGAGTTCAGAAATCAATGTTTGGTGGAATAATAATAATAATGGTGAACACAGCAGTGGTTTTTCCTCCTTTTCCACCTTAAAAATCAGGTGAATTCAACAGACGCTGGAATGAAACGGCCGTCACACATGCAGAGACGCTGATTTCAGAAAATAAACGCAGTGGTCTCTTATTTTTTGCTCTTACACTTGTTCCGGTACAGCTCAAGATCGTTCTGAAGGTTCATTTCTGTCCTGTCAGCGCGACTGTTTTTAGGATCAATACCTGCGAAAAGAGTTGCATCTAGTTTGAGTTTCTTTAGCGTCTGATTTCCGATTCTTTTCACAAACCTCCTGCCTGTTTGTTTAGCGAGTGCAGAGAACTGGAGCTGCTCGGGCTCTAATGGAAGCCGCTGTGGCATTATGTTGTGTTTGACCTAAGGCTCCACTGTTTACGTCTAATAATGGGAGCGTAGTTTGACCTGAGTGGGCCACCGTAGATGGCCGCGGGCAGGATTACATAAGACCTTTTCTAAGAATACAACACAAACGGTGGAGCGCAGCGGTTAGAAAACATTCTGTTTCTCACGGACCTGGAGGACTGATGCTAGCGGAGATAAGGCGGGTTTTTCTCTTTCTGTCACGTTATAACATCGTTCCTTCATCGAAAACAAGCCGGAAGAGGTTTTAGAGTCATCCATGCATGTTTGAGTAATCTAGCAATCTCTCCCAAGCTATATCCAAACCCTTCTTATGGTTAGTTGTTAGACTTAACATTAATTTATTTTAACATTTTTTGAAAAAAAGCTACAGTTGTGCTCATAAGTTTACATATCCTGGCAGAATTTATCAGGTCATTTGTGTAGTTTCTGTTTCATTATGATTTAAAAAGAGGAAACACAGTTGTTGGATAATAAACGGCTTCACCCAAGCGCTAACCGTGAGTGAAAGAAAAGTTTGTGTGTTTTCATTCATATTCTCTGAAAGACGGACAAGAAATCAATCAAATTCTGCCAGGGTCTGTACACTTGTGAGCACCAGTGCAGGAAGGCACAACATATCGTCTCCATATTCTCAGAACATTTACATTTAACAAAGAAAGAAACAAACAAGATAAAGAGAACGAAATTGTTAAAAATGTTCAAAAAAGGAGAAGAAAGAAGCGTCTTATTTTAACCCTACCCCTAAAATGTACAATATTTCATCTACAGGATATTCAGTAGACATTTGAAGGAAGAGAAGAAAACAAAAACACACACATTACAAATAGACCCTCTTAAGGCGGAAGTGATTACAAAAAGCCGTGTGGGTATTTCAGTAGAGGAAGTGTCATTGTTCTGTCCAGGCTGACGCCACCTCGTGCCTCCGCTCAGTTTAACTTCTCTCCAGCGACTCGTCAGGAATCACAGTCACTATATAAACCCCGGAGGTTCTAGTCGACGCACTGGCCAATCAGTGAAGCGGTGTGTTGGCCAGAACCTGAGTTTCGATAGCAGACTGTATACACCATGCGCACACGACCAAATAGCAGCGATTGGTTAAATAAAAAAGCACCTGCCTGTCGTCGAGCGAATCCTAATGCTGCGAGGTCAGACAGTTTTAGAAAATTTTAGACAGGAAGCCTTTCCATTTTCACCGTTGTAACATCTTAAGGAAGCATAACATCTTGGATTTGTGTAATTATCAGATATTTTTGGACGTCTGTCTTGTTTTTATGGTTTTGAACAGCCTTGCACCTCCACCACTGCAGGTTTTTATACACAAGGAAACTAACAACAGAGTCGATACCAGAGCATTAACCCGGGGTGACTGCAACATACAACGCCGCAGGACTAAATTCAGCCAAATGGTGGCGTCTATTAGAGGTACAAAGTCATGGAATGCACTGCCAGCTAATGTCAGAAACTGTAATAATTATCTAACACTTAAGAAAACCCTAAAACACTGGTTAAAAACGAGCCAGTCATGTCCTCATGTTTAATCTCCACTGTTTTCTGATCACAAGTTGATTTTAATGTGTTTATTGTAACTGGTTTTTGGTTTTTCATTGTACATCTACACTGTTTTATGGAGCCTGCCTTAGGACAGCGGATGCAATTTAGCTATTGTGCTAATTCTGGCGTATTTACATTGATGCTCACCTGCTGATATGTTGATTAATATGCATTGTCCTAATTCAATAAATAAAAAAATAAAATAAAAAAGTTTCCACTAACATTGTTCCCCGTTCATTCTGATTCAGACTGAACACGGACAGAAAAAGACGGAGATAAAAACAATTCCAGCACCAAAACGTCTGGTTGTTCTGTGTGTGTTTGTCAGAATCGATATTCTACCAGCGACTAAAGTTTTGCAGTTTTACTCACTGATCGCACGAGGATCTGGCAGTCGGACACAGTTTGTTAAAGTTCAGCTTGTTGAGGAAATATTCTCGATCTTTAGACGATGATCCTTTCGCAGAGCTCGACAAACTGCTGAGTTCTGCCGTACTTCTGTCTCCGAAATGCGCAACCGAGCCTACGTCACCACTGTTTACTGACACTGTTTAAAAGGGAAGCTACAGAAGCTAGAGCTGTTTAATGTCACACTGTGGAACATTCCCACGCAATGACGTATCCACAGAGACAAGCAGGCGACGGAGCCTCTACCAGAAAAGTTACACAGTGCCCCTTTTACGCACCTTCACGCTCAGCTAAACTTACTCTGGAGCCGTTTCCTGTCTCCTGAGCTCAGATGTTCGTTTTGATTGACAGGCGGATAAACCAATCAGAGGCCGTATTTTTCCTCCTCAGGTTTAACCAGCCCCCGTCCCCGTTCCTCCTCCTTCGTGTCATCGTTTCGGACTTGACCTCGTGCGCCCTCGGTTATCCACTCGTTAAATATTCATGGGTTAAATTTGCCCTTTCAGATAATTGAATTTGAGGCACGTGCGGCGTTAGCGGCGCTAGCGGCGTTAGCGGCGCGATGCTGCAGCCGGTGGCATTTCAGTTTGTCTCTGTCACACGGCACTAATGCAGATCCTGGTTCAGATTAACGCCAGATGCACGGACGATTTGACACTTTAAAGGACTCGTATTACACTATATTCTGTGTTTTAATGTCGCTTCCTCGTCACAAACAGACCTGGAGTTGTGTTTTTGTTTCATTCACACACGTTTAACACACAGATTTAGAGTTCTTCTGTCAAATTTAATACTAATATATCGTAATTTACGGATTATCGAGCGCACCTGAATATAAGACGCATCAACTAAATTTTAAAAGAAAAAAATGTACATATATAAGCTGCAGGTGTCCACGTTATAACTTGAGATTATTCACACAGAAAGATCTTTTTTAATTACCGTAAATACCTGTACATGCTTTTTCCGAACACTGCCTGTAAAGGGCGCTACACACTACAGGATTTTTTGGTCTTAAACAATTTTTAAACGTGCGACAAAATGCTCAAACACCACAGACACGAGGAGAATCTTATGAGACTTAAAATCTCTGATCACAAAGTCTGCAGCGGGATCAGTGTGTGGAGCACAGGATATAAAGCTGTGAGGCTGTGATGGCGTCAGCTGTTTCCTGTCTACAGTAAAACCACTCGCTCTGAGACTCTGAAGTGTTCAAAGATCAGACTCTGCACTTCCACTTTAGACACAAGTCAAAACTGTGTTATTATTATTTGTGAAATGTGGAGCGAGACTTCAGATACAGGATTTTTAAAGCAGAAAAGAGGAGATAAAGTCCACAGGAAGTAGAGTCACTGTCGCTGATCTGCAGCTTCACTCTGTGGACGTAAACAAACACATGTGAAGAAACACTGTCTTTTTACTTTCAAAGACACTTCAAACTGGATTAACAGCGCGGTTTTGTGGACTGGAGTCATTATTTGTGGAGGACAATTTCTGTTTAGACGCTGCTCTTTAATTGTACCACTTTACATTAGGTGAGAAATAAAGTCTTATATTTTTGCATTATCCTGAGTTTATATATTGCGTCTCTGTGTCCGTCGCTCCTCTGCCTCTGACTCTGTTTTATCGTCTGTTTCCATCGCGTTGTTGACGTTTGGTGGTTCTGAACCGACACTGACTCCACACATGAGGAGCAGCGGCTTCAAAATCTCAAAGAAAGACAAAAGGTCGGGTCACGCCTCCCTGAACTCGGGGAGAAGAAATCGCAGCCAAAATCGGGACAAATTCTCCTGTAGTGTGTGTGACAGCCTTAATCTGCAGCTTCACCTCGATCCGTGCACTGTGTGGATGTAAACAGACACACGTGAGGAAAACCACGTCTTTTTACTCTCAAAGAACTCCTCAAACTGGATTAATAGCGCAGTTTTGTGGACTGGAGTCATTATTTGCGGAGGACAATTTCTATGGATAATGTGTGATTCAGACGCTGCACTTTAAATGTTCCGCTTTACATTAGGTGAGGAATAAAGTCTTTATTTTTGCTCAATCCCGAGTTTGTTTGTTGCGTCTCTGTGTCTGTTGCTCCTCTGCCCCTGACGCTCTGTTTTATCGTCTGTTTCCGTCGCGTTGTTGACGTTTGGTGGTTCTGATCTGACACTGACTCCACACACGAGGAGCGAACTCGGGAAGAAGAAGTCGCAGCCAAAATCGGGCAAATTCTCCTGTAGTGCCTTTAAACGGCAATAAAACAGCCGGCAGCCTCTGGAAGCCTGAAAATAAAGTTTAAAGTTTCACTCTAACCCCACGACCTCAATTTCACGGAACTGTGATGGTTTACTGTCGATAACTGCGTAGGAGATTTTAAGTGCCTAAAACAAAGCTTCATTAATTCATGAACTCTCCTCTCGCTTGTTTACCAAACAGCGAAACAGACTCAAAAAGAAAGAAAGTAGATATGAATTAAGAGGAAATGTTTTTTTTTCTAAACCTGAATTTAGAAAACCAAAGGAGCGAGTTATCTTAATCCATGGAGTCTATGAAAATTGAACTATTGAAAAGACATAATACTTCTGTGTAAAAAGAAGAGCATGTTTGCTTTTTGTTGAATGTTTGCAGAGTTGTAATATAATAATAATATAATTTTGACTTGATAAGGGGCAGATGTTATAAACTTTTGCTTCTTTCATTCATATTTATCTTAAAGTTGTATAGATGCAAGTGTGTTGCTTTTGATTTTTTTGTTTTGTGTTGGAATTAACCAGCATCAGAATGTCTTCGTCACGCACTTTCTCAGTATCTCTTTAGTTTAGTTTTAGTTTATCATTTATTTGTCGGGGATAATGTACAAAAACATTCATTTCACAAAGAGAAGAGATGTTTTGGACCAGATTTAGCTAAAGCTCCTTTCCATCTGCAGTCCCCGGGCGAGTCTGCACGACAGGAAAACAAATCACAACAAACACACAGACAGCCACAACTTTCAGTGTCAGTTTCGTCTTGAGGAAAGTTCTCCCTTGAGCGAGTTCTGTCCTCTCCATCACGCAGCAGTTCAGCCTCTCAAAACCCGTTGGTGATCGTGAATTTTTTCCGCATGGCTCCTCTCAGTAGGCGTCTTCAGGCCGACAGAACCGTGCCGGTGCCGGTTCCCACACCTAATCTTGAACCGACTGATGTGTTCACGCCGAAAATCGAGTGTTCAGGAACTGAAAAGTTGGTTCACGACGGGAACCAAGTAACACTTGTTTTTTCCCAAGCGAATTGTGACGTCACAAACAACGTGAGCAGGTTCATCCAGGTCACACACGGTAAAATAAACAAAGAAAATGTGTGTGGACTCTGCATCCATGGGGATATGGCAGAGAAAAGAGATGAAGACTGTGCTGTGCTCAGTGGAGGAGACCAACATGGACTTCAACAGAATTTCAACAGAAGCTCGACAGCAGCACAAGGAAAAGCAAGTTATATTGATCCATATGTGATATGCGATCCATGATTGTTATTTTCCGTGCTCTGACATCCGCTTTCATATGGCCTTGTTTTTATTTAGTAGCAAAGCCTCTGTCGATGGTGCGTCCTGGGTTCACCGAAACAGTTTGAACTTGGGTCATTTGCCAGCGAGAACTTTGTTTCCAGTGGAACTGGTGCGAGAACAGCACCAGCCACAGCTTGTCAGGATCCACTTTTTGACTTGAACACAAGTTGCTCTTCGCATGCGGCCACTTTTCGTAAATGATTTCTTGCCGCTGGACATCCAAGCGATTATCAGACTACGTCACCTCACGCTCTACTGCGAAAGAGCCGCTGTCCTGTCTGGTATCATGTCTCCTGCACAAAGAGCCGCTGTCCTGTCTGGTATCATGTCTCCTGCACAAAGAGCCGCTGTCCTGTCTGGTATCATGTCTCCTGCACAAAGAGCCGCTGTCCTGTCTGGTATCATGTCTCCTGCACAAAGAGCCGCTGTCCTGTCTGGTATCATGTCTCCTGCACAAAGAGCCGCTGTCCTGTCTGGTATCATGTCTCCTGCACAAAGAGTCTGTCTGGTGACCAGATTTTCAAAATAAAAAACTGGGACATTTGGTTTGGGTTGGATGGTAATAAAATTGTGAATTGTGAAGTGCATAATTAAGTAAAATGGTTCTGCGCTCGGCACTAATGTGGGTCGGTATAGTCACATTTTCTTTGTGTTTTTGTAATTTTTAAGCAACTTTTCTGTATTTTACCAACACAATGTCAATTTCTGCCTCTCTTTACTGTTGGCAGGGATCACATTGGTCAAAAATAGCGACGACTGGGACGTTTCTTGTATAAATGTGGGACAAATCAGTGGCTTTGGATAAATCTGCAGGGACAGGGGACACAGGGCTCAGAACTGGGACTGTCCGGGGTAAACAGGGACGTCCGGTCGCCCTGGTCTGTATCATGTGGTCAGACAGCTGCTCTTTCTGCACTCAGCTCCGCTGTGTTGATTAAACAAATAATCTGTACATAAGCCGTAAATTGTTGTATAAGCCGCAGGGTTCAATATGTGAGAAAAAAGCTTTGAGTCTGGAAAATATGGTAATAATAAATCTTTATTTATTTATTTATTTATTTATTTATTCATTTATTCATTTATTCATTTATTTATTTATTTATTTATTCATTTATTCATTTGATAGGGACAGTGTACATTAAAACAGATTAAAACAATGTGCATACAAAATTATTTACACTGTTTACGCTTATGCTTTCAGGCTCACTCATAGTAACAGCCAGGCACACATGGTAACACATCAACAACACACATACATCTGAACCCCTCAGTAACACATCGCTCCAAAACGAGACTCTATAAGGAATTGAATGTGTGCAGTGCTGATTCTCAGTTTTTAAAAAGATCATTTATCATTTGAAACAGAAGGCAGAGGTTTGTGTATTTGATCACATTGTCCCAGTTCGGTAATTTGAGTTTGTGTAATATTTCGCAGTGATGATATTGGATTGTTGTTTTTTTTGTCAAGTGTTCGGAAAACACACAAGAACGAACGACGACACGAACAATGCAGGTAAATATAATAACCAAACTATTAAAATAAAAGGATGTAAACAGACACACGTGGGGAACTATGTCGACATTTACTTATAAAAAACGCTTCAAACTGGATTAATATCGCGGTTCAGACGCTGCACTTTAAATTTACCACTTTACATTAGGTGAGGAATAAAGTCTTTATTTAAAATGCATTGTTGTTATTACTATTTTCGCTCCATCCCGAGTTTGCAGGTCGCGTCTCTGTGTCGGTCCCTCCTTTGCGACCTGTTCCACCTTGTGATGTCACGCGGTGATACGAGACGCGCTCCACTGTGTTTTTAAACTCCGCACGCCTTCAGCAAGAATCATTGGGATGATTTCAGACCTGGAGTTTCCCCGTCTCTGCTCAACTAGAAGTGAAAGGAGCTGTTAATATTAAAACTACGGCGTCGTGACATTTTGAGCTCCGGAGATGGAGACGGAGCAATAATAAAGAATTACTCAAACGTGTGACTGAAACAAGAGACGGTTTTGTGTAATGTACGACCTTTAAACAGAATGGCTCCACTTAAGCGCCGCTGCACCGGGGTTTTAGTCTGCGGAGCCAAAACTGCGCCTGGGAGCTTTGTGAAAACGGGTCCTTTTTGCTTTGACGATTCCTAATTTTTCTTTTGCAACTGGGAGGATAATGAGACCTCGAGTTTAGCTGTGCAACAGGGCAAAAACTGAAGACTGAAGGCCAGTTTGAAAACATTTCTAAACCAGGAAAAAACAGAAAGAGGTTGGACTGCGCCAGGGCTCGGCAACCACATAGCAACCGCGATCATGCGACGCTTTAATGTGGATTTTCTGCTCCAAAAGTTGCACAGTACCGTTTAAGTTATAGAAATAAACAAACCAGGACAGAATTTATTATTATTTTTTTATTTGTTTGAGCAACATTTCTGTATAAGGTACATCACAAACACAAGGATATGTACATGGGTCAGTGATGTATAAGGATTTTCAACAATTAAAATATAAAAAAATATGAGTTTCTATTGAACTTTTTCAAATATTTCCAGTGTCGGGTTCATAAATCTGTGTTTAACGTTTATATGAAGCATTTTTAGTGTGAAATGTCACGTGGTGCGACTGAGAATAACATTAAAATAGTTTTATTTTCTAAAAGTTATTTCATTTCATTTACATTTTATTTCATTCATGAAAGACGAATATAAAAAAAATAACTATGTTGACAGAAAAATGTGGATGAAATGGGGCAGAAAGAAGAATAAACTTGTAATCTCTGCCCCCTTTTCACACAAAATCAAACATTTCTGACACTTCAGCAGTTCCAGCTGCATTTATAAGCGACTCATGTACGTGACGCACACAATATTCATTAAACACCTGTTATTAACACAAAAGGACAGTTCAGACTTTAGCACATCATGTTTGACATTTATTTTAAACATTTATTTTAAGCTCTGAGTAATATGAAGTGTATAGAAACAAACTGTTGCATTTCTTTAGATTTTTAATGCACATTGATATTTTCTTTTGCTCCAATATGACAGTCGCCTGCTTGTGTTTAATGAACAAACTACTGCCCTGGAAAATGCTGAAAATGAAGGAAAACGCCTAAAGAACCGTTCACCCAAGTCGACTTTGTCTGTTATTAAACTCCAGCCACAGAATTCCTGCTGTTATTAGTGGCACCACATGATGCACGGTCGCACCACATGACATTTGAACACTTTAAGGACAAAAAACATGCAGAATTATTATGAAATCTGAACCTTTTCAACCGAGGAAATCGCAACTGGACAGAAAATTAAACCCATATACATAAACACACATATATATTTTCGTTTATGGTCGTACGAACTAATAATACTAATTAAGAAGGCACCGGGAAGAAGGTTTATCGTTTATGATCAAGAAAAGTGTGTGTTTAATGGTCTGGTTTACTTGTGCAGACGGTGTCTCCGGGTTTTCTCTGTGTTTCTGTAAGATTTGATTCTTATATTGTGTTTTTTTTTTGAAGTGCACCGAGTGAGCAGAAGCTTTGATCTGGATATAAGTCGGCTCCACGTCCGGTAACACAGGCGCTGTTGAGAAGCGGGTCCAGAGAATAGTTTTTCTTAAATTCGTTTGGCCTCTCAGGTTGTGTTTGAGTTCATTTGTGCAGAGCAGTTTTTATCTGGGAGTTGAGTTTCGCTTTAAGTAAGATTTTGCCTGTATTTCCGTATCTTTAATTGGCAAAAAAAGTGCGTTCGTTCTCTATATCTGACTAAGTGAGCTGTTATTATTGCTGTTTTTTTTTTTTTTTTTTTGTAATTTAAACGACAAGAATGAACCAAGTCAGGCTGAATCTGATGCCTTGGACGAGAATAAAATTAAACTCGGTCTACGTCGCGACAAAAGAAAATCAGATTGAGTTTTCATACAAATACACGACACAAATACAGCAGAGACGGGATATTTTTACACAGTCCGTGGACTTCGGTCACTGTGATGTGTGATCTGTTGAATGGACCTGTTCATGAATCTTTTATGCGCCCTGAAAGGTTCTTAAAATAAACAAGAGCTCCGCCAGCGGGGCAAAATACGCCCGTACTTTGAATTATTGTATATAGAATTCTAGAATCGGAATTCCACCAATCAGATTGCAGCAACAGAACTTAAAGACACTACAAAGCTTTAATGTGTCAAAGCTCAAAGAAGCAGAGAATGTGGGTTGTTCTCGCTTTCAGCAGCAGAACATTTGAGAAGAGAGTTCAGATCTTTCATGAAGACAAAGCTTCAAAGACTTCAAAGCTTTGAAGTGTCGACGGACGGACGGACAGACGGACAGCGCCATACCATAATACGTCCCGTATTAGAACGGGCGTATAAAAAAAGGAGATAATAAATCGTGATATATACTTTAGTCGATCTTTACGTTAAGGCGAAGAGCGTTTTAATCGGCAGGTCAAGAGCAAATCATGTGGCAGTAAGAGCGCGCGGAGCTGATTTCTCTAGAATTATTAGACTTAACACAAAATAAAAACCGTAGTGACCCTGACGTACTGCCGTTTTACGTCTGAAGATCACATATTTATGTTTTTAATAAGATTTTAACACCACTGGAGAGACTGTGACTGTGATGTTCTGGAGTGAACGAACTGACTGATGATTTTAATAAGGGCGATGGTGATTTTAAGGCGCTGAGAGAAGTGGGTGTGAACGAGGAAACACAAACGCTCTGATAATTATAACGACGTTCTCTTTGTATGTTCGATTCCATGAACTGAAACATCCACCTGCCCGAGGACGACAGGTGGAAATGAGCACAGACACTACAACCTGGTCCAAGTGTTTCTCCTGTTAAAGTGAAATTACACTGTGCACTGTCCCTGTTTTATTAAAGAGAGAAACTAAACTAACAAATAAACACTAGTGCTGTCACTCTATTAAAATATTTAATTGCAAATGGATTGCACCTTTCTGTCCCCTTGAATCATCATTTTAATCCTCTTATCCACTTAGAAAAGTGGAGAGGCTTTGTCCAAATGTTTTTTTTTTTATTGCAAACTATAATAAACAGAGTGAGACACTTTGTGCTCTGTGAGTGAAGCGTCTCTTCTGTCGTCACATAACGGGTGAAATAATGTGCCGTGACCTGAGGTGGTTCTCGTGACTGACGGACGTGCAGTGATCTCCAGTTAGTGCCACTGTGTTTGCACTTGCGGCGGGACTTTTGGGCCGTACCCGTTTGCCTGTGGTTCTGTCGGGCGGCAGACGGGGCGTCGTCACACGGTGCTGTTTGTGGGTCGCGTGGCGGAGCTGGTGGTTTTGTCGGAGAGGGTGGGTCCAGCGGCATGTGGTGTCTCTTTGAGTGTTGAGTGTGGGTTCTGCTGCGACGCTCCTCCCTCCGTGTGTTTGTGTCGCTGTCCGTGGTCCTTGTCGGGTATTCGCCGTATGTTTTGAAGCCTGACTTTCGTGTTTTCCTTGTGCGGGTGACGTCAGATCCGCCGCGCTTTGTCCCACCTCCTCCAACCGGGACTTTCGTTTCGTACAAATTGTTTCCCTTCCTGTTTACGGCCAGATCGTGTAGTTTTTCTAACGTTACTAAGCAGTGGCCACAGCAAAACTAATCCACTGGGTCACAAAAAAACGTCAAGCTCACAATAAAAAAAATGAATGCCGTTAAAATAGTTTGGAGTTGACGCGTTAATAGCACGATACGTTTGACAGTACTGATAAATACATATTATTCATTCATTTCTGGACACCCAAAAGTCGCATTACAACAAAATAAATAAGTTAAATAGAATTAAAACATCCAGTTAAAAGCTTACAGTTAAAGCGGGACAGTATTTTAATTGATTGGGTAGAATATAAAAGATAGACAGAAGAAGATTGAGGCAAAAATGGAGATAGATCAGTATCAAAATAGGTGTGATTCTTGTTTTTTTTTCCGCATATCGCTCAGTCCTACTCCGCAAATCCTCTTCCACGTCAGGTCACGTACCACAGTCTGAGGCCTGGACCTGTGCTTTTCTCTCCTCTGCACTCCCCCGTCGTCCTTTTCCTCCTCCTTTCCTCCTCCTCTTTTCCTCCTCCTTTCCTCCATCTGTTCCGTTTTGTCGCCGTCCTGTAACGATAAGGCCGTTTGCTCCGCGTTTCACACAAATGTCAGTGTTTATCTCCGGGCGGCGCTAAAGGTCACGGAAAGGACACGAGGGCTCGAGCTCCGCAGAGTCGCCGCAGACACAGACCCGCTCCGGCCGAGGGCTCCACCGCACCGGGCTCCGTTTGGACAAGGGGCGCGAGGGAGTTTTTCTCTTCGGTGGACGGACCTGCTGTTCAGTTTTGGTCACGTTTTAAGGGGTGATAATAGTAGCAGGAGGTTGGCGGTGCGATTCCAGCTCCCACAGATGACAGATGAATGCTGCTGCTGTTGTGTCCTTGGGCAAGACACGTGAAAAAACAATATCTGTGCGAGTTAAAATGACTTAAATTAAGAACATTTTACTTTATTTGAGCAGATTAAACTTGACAAGTGAAATGATGCGACAGTGGAACAAGTGTTTTTGTCTTAATTCAAGCAACGTTTGATTTGATTTTCTTATTCCAAGTGCAAAAAAGTAGTCGTTTTTCTTATTTTAAGCGAAGCCAGATGTATTTTCATATTTTAAGTACACAGATCTTACTGCACTGACGGATCATTTTACTCGTCAAGTGAAATTTACTCAGATCATGGTAAAACTTGACTAGATTTAGTTTTTTGCAGTGCAGAAATAAAAACGGGACTAAACCAGAACTAAACCGGGAGTAAAATCAGGACTAAAACCAGGTCCAAACCAGGTCTAAGCCAAGTCTAAAACCAATACTAAACCAGGACTAAAATCAGGACTAAAACCAGGTCTAAGCCAAGTCTAAAACCAAGACTAAACCAGAACTAAACCAGGACTAAAACCAGGTCTAAACCAGGTCTAAGCCAAGTCTAAAACCAGGACTAAACCAGTACTAAACCAGGACTAAAATCAGGACTAAAACCAGGTCCAAACCAGGTCTAAGCCAAGTCTAAGCCAAGTCTAAAACCAAGACTAAACCAGAACTAAACCAGGACTAAAATCAGGACTAAAACCAGGTCTAAACCAGGTCTAAGCCAAGTCTAAAACCAGGACTAAACCAGGACTAAACCAGAACTAAACCAGGACTAAACCAGGACTAAACCAGAACTAAACCAGAACTAAACCAGGACTAACAGGCTCAACTCTTGTTTCTTTTACTTTGGTGTGAAAAGTTGCACTTTTAATCAGGTTTTGTCTGTATTTTTTAAACATAATTAACACGGTCACACTTTTTTGAAACTATTTCAGTTTGTTCGCTGTGAATAATTTCAGAGCCACTGGTGAAAAAAATAAAAATCAGGGACGTCCTGGATCTTATTCTTTGCTCTTAGTTCTTTTCATAATGTTTTATAGAAATATCGGATCAGGATCAGGACTCGGGGGCACAACACATGAGTGGGACGTCCCTAATAAAAATGTGGCCTTTTACCATCATTATTATTATTTATTGACTTGTCAGGTGGTGCACATTAGCATGCTAGTTGCGCGTGGTCTCTCTGAACGCGTAAGAGAAGTGAAGAAGAACTTTGTTTCAAATGAACTTTCCCCACGTAAATGACTGTTCGCATTTTCAGGTTTCCAAACATAATGAAGATGACTCTTTTATTGGAGCCCCATTGCTCATAATTTACCGGAGTTAAATCAGATATACAGCATTTAGAAAGCTATTAACGCAGATGAATTAATACGCCGCGATTAGAGTGCGCTGGAGAGGCCATTAGCCGGGCCGCGGGGCTGCGGGGGCTGTTACCACGGCGACGTTTAAAAGGGAACATTGCACTAAAGCAACTTTTCGACAACGGCGTAATGTGCGCATCGATTAGCATAACACATTCTGCCGGCTACGCGCGCTCCATTTGTGCATCATTGATTTCCCATAAGTCCATATGTTTCTGACGCACATGAGCGGCCCCCGACCCCCGGACCCCCGACCCCCGAGATGGAAATCTGCACGTGAAGATCTGAGGAAACACTCGCGCTGTTCGAGGATGATTTATGTTTGAAGGAAACATTTGTGTTGGAGGGTGCGTCACCTGCTCGTCGCCGTGTGTTTATTCTGTCATTTTGCAGCTCGACAAAACAAAACAAAAAACACAGACGAACATGAGAACCTTAAAAGCAATAAAATCACTTCATGTAGTTTGACAGAAAATCTTTATCTTTTCATCATTGTCTCATACTTCAAAAATATAATATCTTAAGTTCTGGAAATTTTAGGACCTTTAAACTCGCCTGCTCAGTGTATAAGGTCTTAACCCCTTAGCGCCTGAATTCATATAGATGTACTATAGATGGTAAATTAAGATGAGATTATTAATTTGACTATAGCAAAATCATTAATAGATATTTGCTCATGTTGCAAATTTGCGACAGAGCTTACGGTTGCTAGAAAAGGTTCTACATATTCACTCACCGGCGCTGGAGGAACGCAGCCGTTATTTCATCTTATGTCTTGATCCACGCGGTTTGTCGCATATTTGTGACACTCGGTGTGAAGGTCTTAAATGGACTCGCTCCAGCTCCTCTGGGGGAGTTCATTACGCCCAAATCCAGCACTAGTGGTCGAGTAACAAGAGTAAAAGAGTCTGTACCTCAGGCCTGTTACAGACGCTCAACATTCAGTCTGCAGGAGCTTTCAGTCCAGGACAGAAATGTGGAACAACATCGAAGCTGCAACAAGAGACTCCACCACATTCAGCACATTTAACCCCTGAAGATCTAAGGGCAGTTTTAGTACATTTCTCCTCGCCTGGATTTTTTTTTCTTAATTTTGCTTTTAAAACTGCCCCTTTTACCCCTAATGAAGTGTTCTACCTCCTTTTGTTCAGTCCAACCTGTTATTTCACAATCTGCTGCTGTAGTTGTGTCATGAGGCTGTGAGAAAAGCTACAGGACCAGAAATAGAGATGAAAAAAAAAAAACAGAAAATTTAAATAAAATTCCCACTCTTTTATACAAAACACACAGCAAACATGTAGAAACAACTATTTGGACATAAAAAATGCTTAATTTAGGGCCTTAGCTACAAAAATGCAAAATATCAAGTCTGTAAGTAAATTAAAAATCTCCTTATTGCCCTAAAAACAAAAAAAGTGCAGTCGCTCCATGACTTTTCTGGTCCAGTCATGGAAACAGCTCCTGTCAGGTCCAGGGCCAGAGCCACAGCACTTCTGCATTTTCATGGTGTTTATTACATTTGGATTTGTTCATTTGGACTGAAATAAACCTTTCAAATAAAAATAGAAAGAGATGCACAATTACACACACCAAGATGTGTAATTTTCCATGTGTGTGAGAATTAACTCCACTTAGAGCGACTTTTTCCCTCGTTATAAACACACACAGTCAGAGGAGTCGACCATCTTGACTCACTTCACTCTTTGGCAAAGTTTGGCTCGATCAAAATGGACGGAGCGCATGAGTTTGGGGAAAACAAAGTTCCTGTTGGACACTCGTTTTGCTCACGTCATCACACAGCGTGAGTGTGACGTAGGATAAAGCCGCAGAAATGTACGGAAACCTCTATGTCTGCACTTTCAGAGGGGAAAAGGACGTTTCTGTCTTTTACCGTTACAAAGTTCTGCGGTTATAGAAAACATATTCCTCGTATACGATGACCACATCTGTGATCACTAATGTTTTGCTTCTGTGTTGTTTATCTTGATCGTGTCTTGTTCTGCTGTTTGTTTGTTGTGTGAAGTCTCGTGTTGCTTCGATCTCTCTGACCTGCAGTCTACAGATGTGAAGTCGCCTTTGGGCTAATTCGGGCCTATTTACACATATGTGTTCATGAATATGCACTGTCCCTTTTAAATAAATAAAACTAACACAAAAAAAAGAGAGAAAAACCCATGGATCATGAGCGAAAGGGTTTAGGCTGAAGTAAAAGTCCTTCTAACGCCAAAACATATTAAACTATGACAGAAAAGCAGCGTCTCTTGCGACTTACTGTGTGTAAAAGAGACAAAATATAAATGAAAACAAAATTTACTGCATAATTCATTAATTCCAAAGCTTTACGTTTTTCAAATGAGAACGTTTATACTCTTTTTTTTATTTTTATGCTTATACAGTGGCCTCGTTTACATGAGAATTTAAATTCCAAATTAAATAGATCAGAATTAAGTTATTCTCCTTCGAGTTTGCATGCAAATAATAATTTCGAATAAAAGTTTACATGGAAATATTATTTTTAAGCGGAACAAACGTTTACATGATCGAGGAATAATTTAAATTGGATTTAAGAACAGAATCAACCACCCATTTAATTCGGAATTAAGTTTAAATGCAAATTAATTTATTTAATGACCAGATTTTCAGAATTAAAGCCTGGGACAGACCTGGGTTTGTTCATAATAACAGTCGTAATATGAGGGAGTGTTGCATGTTTTTGTTTGTTTGTTTGTTTTATGGCCATTTTCAATGATGGTTTCTATATTTTAGCTAAACAAATGATAATATATTCCCCTCTTTACTGTTGGCGGGGATCAAATTGGTCAAAAATAGGGACATTTCTTGTATAAAACTGGGACAAATCACAGGTTTTGGGGACACAGGGCTCAAAACTGGGACTATCCCGGGTAAACAGGGACGTCTGATCACCCTGTTTTCCCTTTGTTTTCCTTATGACCTCTTGTACACAGCTTATTACTTATTTTTCTATTTTATTTTGACTTATACATTCACATTTATATAATTACGCCTTATGTGACACCTCTCTGCTATTTTGTCTTCTTATTTAGAATTTATCATGAGCTCCTGTGTCCAGATCATTTCCATAAAGTTTGGCTTTATGGAAGTCTGTAACTGCTGGCCTCTGTGAGCTTCATTTGATTTGGGCGACGTCGTATTTCCTCGGTCGACTTCTTCATAGACTCTGTGTTATTAGACGCGTCTGTGTGAATAATGAGGACGCTCCGGGTGCAGCAGGTACGAGGGGAATGAGGAAACCCACGTGTAAACACAGCCGTCCCGCTCCGTGTCCTTGGGCAAGACCCTTCTCCCTTTCGCCTGCTGCATTATGCATGTTAACAGGAAGCACATTGGCTCTGACGTGCCCCGAGGAGAGGAAATAAGTGTGTTTTACATCGTGTATGTGTGCGCGCATGTGGAAGTGTGTGAGTAATCCTCAGTGATCCGCTGGGGTCTTTATGCAGAGGTGTACAGCGAATCCTTTGTGTTTTTACTTGTGTTTGTTTGAAGAAGAGACTAACGCTGTTCTACTGAGTGTCTGTTCATGTGACCATGTGTCCAGATTTCGTGGTTTTAGAGCCTTTTGTCCCGACCTCTGTTGTGCGTCCTCATTTTTGACATTTTGTCCTCATTTCGGACCCTCGGCCGCCACCGTTGCATCACCACAAATCCCATATTAATTAATTCATTAGTAATTAATCATTGAATTTATACAGGGCCTTTCGAGACACCAAAGCTCTTTACAGTTCACTGTTCGTTCACTCCACACTCGGCGGTGTAAACTCCTACTGTGGCCACAGCTGCCCTGACGGAAGAGAGGCCAGTCTGCACCATCGGCCCCTCCGACCACCACCACCATCGCGCACACTCCACTTTCATATGTGGGTGTAGTGCCAGTGACAGTTTTTATGACTGGCGCCCCCCTGTGGCACCTGTAATCAGAATCAGAATTACTTTTATTCATCCCGGGGGGAAATTTTCTTTGTTACAGATGCAACCGACCAAGTAGTTAGAATAAAGTTTCAAAAATAAAATAAGATAAATACAATAAGATAAAAGATAAAAATTCCCAGCGGTCTCCAGGTACGACCCAGGCCCTGCTGAGCGTCTGAGATCTGACCATAGCCCGTACATACGAGTGGACTAAGTGAGTGTGATGTCTCCACAGCGTCAGCGTCGCTCAAATGAGGCTCCTGATGTTCACGGATACAGGAGCGACTTTGGAGCCAGGCTCTATGTTATGAATAGGATTTTTTTGATGGACAAAAAAAATCAGGATCATGTGTCGCAGGTTCATACGAACATTTTAAGACCAGAATGTCGAGGCCACAGCAGCAGGTCCAGAGAGACGAGCGAGAAGATCCCAATGTGAGTCAATGGGAAAAAGGGGGAGAAGGAGCCGGAAGAGCCTCCTGAAGCACTTCCTGTTTGGCACACGGCGGCTAACGGGTTAGCTTAGTCCACTCATATATACGGACTATGGATCTGACGAGCTCAGGCTTTGACAACCTGCTATGGCCACTACTGCACCTGCGATGGTGCGATAACAGTGTTTGAAACACTGTGTTTGCTGTTGAACAAAAGCAAATGGCAAAAAGGAAGAATCCTTCAAACATGCTCAGAGCTCAGAGCATCGTTTTGCCAGAGCACCAGAGGAGAATAATCTGCCTCCTGTAACTCTGCTGTGTTCACACTGATGTGAGGAGCTGAGGCAAAGGTTAGAGCGACACAGACACAGAACGACACAAGGAGAAACGCTGCAGTGCTGCACACTCTTCTTTAACGTCTGTTTTACCCCAACAACCAACACAACACATGTAAAACCACTGCTGAGTAACATGTGATCTCATACTTGTGTTACTCAAACAAATACACGGCTCTAAAATGATGTTGTCTTCATCATGTGGCCGATGTGTGCGATACAGAATCATCCTGCTTGTCTTGAAATAATGATACTGAATAATAATAATAATAATAAGTGTGACAATTATAATAATAATACTAATAATATCATTAGCCTAATAGCATAATTGCCTAAGTGATTTTTTTGGCCAAATTGTGATATCTGTTTAGCTTTACTCTCCTCCCACTGCTGCATCACCTGCCATCAGTGTTGTGTCTTTCTTTTTTTGGAAACTTGTGGTTGAACTTCTGGCTGAAGTTGCTAAAAATGTGTTTTTTCGTTCAAATGTGACTAAGGCAACTATGCTATTAGGCTAACGAATGATCAATAATAATATAATCGTAATGGTAATAATGATAATAGTGATAAGAGGGGTTGTTTTTAGCCATTTTGTTGTGCTCTGTGGTTGCCCTCTTGGTTCCTGTAGTCTCCTCACTTTTGGGCCTAAATGTCCTAATGTTCAGAGTCGCCGTAGTGTCGGAAGACGATAAATCCGAGTCAGTTTTCCCGACATCTGTTATAAAGCGTTCCATTGCAACAGAGGGAAATATGGACGCCTGAGAAAGTGTAATGTAGCCTCAGGTGTCGCTCACTCCTGCTAATAAATAGTTTGTTCCCTAACGTTAGCTGTCGGCCACTTAATTACAGCAGTTTGACGATCACATGTTCAGAAAAAAACTTGTGTTACTGTCTAATGATGTGAAAGAAAGTCTCAGGCTTCGTTCAGACTGCAGGGCTTAACGCTCAATTTGGATTTTTTTTTGTGAAATCTGATTTTTTTTTGCCAGGTCGCTCACATTTCCAGTTAAATGCGACTTGTCTGTGATCTCCGGTGTGAACTTTAAACGCCCCAAAAGTGTCTCGCATGAGCAGTGGAGACACGACGACGCCACAGCAGCGACGATCAGGGTTTACGGAAGTCGCCTGAACGTGGAAGCTGCACTGAGCTCCTGGAGATTTTCAAGTTGCTGTCGTTCCACTCTCGCGGGAGGAAACACTTCTTCGGCCTATTTCAGTAGCAAACACGTCGGCGTTGGGCTGTACTGGCTCAGAACAGGAGCTTATTACAGCACAACAGCCAAACTCTCGCTTGTTGATGACGTGTAGGTCGGATGAAGGTCAGAGGACTATGATCTGGACGTTCAGACTGAAGTCGCGTGTCCAAAGATCGGATATGTGTCGGTTTTAGGAGCACAGATCCAAGTGGCCTGGGTCACATTTGAAAAAAATCGGATCTGTGTCATTAAAATATCAGATACAGGTCGTATAGGGGCGAAAAAAATCAGATTTGGGTCACTTCAGGTGCAGTCTGAACGTAGCCTGAATGTCACTCTAACCAGACACAACTTAACACATCAAAACGAAGACGAAAAGACAATTCTCCCCGTTTACCGTGAGCGTCGACATTTCTGCCGTGACGTAAATGCAACCGAGTCTGCACCGGAACCAGCTCGAGTTTGTGCTTCAGAACTCCGTCTTGATTGACCGTTCCATCGCACTTTCTCGAAGTGGAGATCAGCTTTGCCCGTGTCCCGAGAACAAGAGAATGCAGCATCAGACTCTGTTAGCATCGCTCCATTAGCAGGTCGATAAGAGGTGTGACGTCTCTTCTGATGGCTGCGGTAAATAATCTGTAACCGTTTGTTTCTTTGACAAACTGAAGCCTCTGGACTTGAGAGAACGGGATAAAAACATGACTCCGCTTTGAACCGCGCTCTCTAAGACGCCCAGTAAACAAACCTCCATCTCCCTGAAGATTAGCGCACAAACAAAACAAGAGAAGGATTAATTAGCGTGAGCTGCGGGCTCGGGGTTAGCGCACGCACTCGATAAACCCCGGTCCCTCTTTCTCTGCCCCGAAAACTGTGAGGAAACGAGTCCTCGGCCTCAGAAGAGCTGCGAGTATCGATCACAGAAGTGTAATTACGCTCAAGGCTGCGGCGCGGGACGTGAGAAAATAATGAATGAAAATATGGAAATGATGTGACGGTAATGGCCTCCTCGGAGAGACGGAGACGGGACTGTTTTTCCCCGGGAATCTGAGCAAAGTTTGTCTCGCTCCAGTGCAAATGTAAAGCGTAAGCAGCTCCTGAGGTCAACAGAAGTCCACTGTGTACTCGCGCTGCCTGCACTGAATTATAACGCTTGGTTTGTCCAATAAAAGTGCGTGTTTGCATGCTAGTTGTTAGTTTCACTGTGGCTGTGACTGGCACCCTACAACCCAAAACCACTGATTTGTCCCTATTTTTGACCAATTTGAGCTAAATCAGGACTAAACAGGGACTAAACCAGGACAATATCAGGTCTAAACCAGGTCTAAACCAGGACTAAACTAGGGCTAAAATAGATCTATTATCAGGTCTAAACCAGGTCTAAACTAGGACTAAACTAGGGCTAAAATAGGGCTAAAATAGAACTATTATCAGGTCTAAACCAGGTCTAAACTAGGATTAAACCAGGACAATAGCAGGTCCAAAGCAGGTATAAACCAGGACTAAACTAGGGCTAAACCTGGTCTAAACCAGGACTAAACCAGGACTAAACTAGTGCTAAAATTATCAGGTCTAAACCAGGTCTAAACTAGATCTAAACCAAGTATAAACCAGGTCTAAACTGGGTCCAAACCAGGACTAAACCAGGCCTAAACTAGGGCTAAATCAGGACTAAACCATGTCTAAACTAGATCTAAACCAGGACTAAACTAGGGCTAAAATAGAACTATATCAGGCCTAAACCAGGTCTGAACCATTTGTAAATTAGGTCTAAACTAAGGTTAAACCAGGACTAAACCAGGTCTGAACCAGGACTAAACCAGGACTAAACCAGGTCAAAACCAGGTCTAAACCAGGCCTAAACCAAGTGTAAACCAGGCCTAAACTAGGGCTAAACTAGTCAAGTCGAGAATGGCCAATGCTACAGGCTTTTTTCACGGTTTTATTTACACCAACCATCCCAACCGCTTATTCTCTACATAAGCCTGACCAGATTTTCAATGGTGGTATTTGTGGTAGTTGGTAATAATAAAATTGTGAAACAAGTGCACAATTAAGGAAAATTGTTCTGCCCTCGGCTCTAATGTGAGTCAGTATAGTCACATTTTCTTTGTTTTTGTGACATTTTTAAGCAGCTTTTCTGTATTTTACCTAAACAAATGACTGTTTATGCTCCTCTTTGCTGTTGGCATGGATCAAATTGGTCAAAAACAGGGACGTCTGGGACATTTCTCATATAAAACTTTGGATAAGTGACTGGTTTTGGATAAATCTGCTGAGACAGAGGACACAGGGTTCAAAACTGGGACTGTCCTGGATAAATAAGGACGTCTGGTCACCCTACTCTAAAGTGCACTCACTCACAGAGAGATTCAGACATCAGACGTCCCTGTTTACCCGGGACAGTCCAAGTGTTGAGCCCTGTGTCCCCCTGTCCCAGCAGATTTATCCAAAACCAGTCATTTATCCAAAGATTTATACAAGAAATGTCCCAGGTGTCCCTATTTTTCACCAATTTGGTCCTTGCCGACAGCAAAGAGAGGTATAAACTCACATTTGTTTTGGTAAAATACAGAAAAGCTGCTTAAAAATGACCAAAACACAAAGAAAATGTGACTATACTGTCTAACCGACTGCAGAACAGTTTTCCTTAGGCGCTTGTTTCACAATTTTATTATTGCAACCACCACAAACCGAGAGTGTCCCAGTTTTTGAGTTTGAGATTCTGGTCACCCGCAGCTCACTACATTCGGGTCACAAGACTCTGGCGTCTGGGTGAAACAAAACAACCAGATAACCAATTTTCTGCGGGAAACACTGAGTCCTGGTCAAGTCCCGATCAAGTCCTGGTTTAGTCCTGGTTTAGTCCTGGTTTAGTCCTGGTCAAGTCCCGAACAAGTCCTGGTTTTGGCCTGGTCAAGTCCCAATCAAGTCCTGGTTTACTCCTGGTTTAGTCGTGGTTTAGTCCTGGTTTAGACCTGGTTTAGTCCTGGTCAAGTCCCGATCAAGTCCTGGTTTACTCCTGGTTTAGTCGTGGTTTAGTCCTGGTTCAGACCTGGTTTAGACCTGGTTCAGTCCTGGTGATGGGCTCGGCGTTCCTCTAATGACTCGGTGTACGCAGACGCTCCACACAGGATATTAAGACGAGGAGTTTGTTTCGGGAAACGGGAATCGTTATCCATTTTTCCCATTATTCATTTAAACACAAAATTGAAAAATTTAAAAAATTAATGGTTCCCCGTTTTTTTTTGTTTTTTTTTTGAAGAAAAGAGTTGTTTTTTCGTTTTCTTATTTTTGGTTTTAGTTTGAAAAACGAATGACACACGGATTACGTTCGTCCACTGATCCGGAGATGAGTTGTTTGAATAACGGTCAAGTTGGTGCTGTGATTCCACCTCTCACAGGTGAACTGTCTGTCCTCGTGTCCTTCGGCAAGACACTTCGCCCCAGTGTCTGTGTGAATGTGGTTCCTTTATGTGGCCTTGAAGGTTTTGGAAAAGCGCTACACGAAAATATTTACGGTTAATATTTAATGATTTACCATTTACTAGGGGATGGGACGAGATAAAGTTTCCACAAAACCAGACGAGACACGAGACTTGAACTACGAGAACGAGACAAGACGAGATTTTGAGATAAATTGTGCAAACCAATTCCCAGTTTGTTTAATATTTCTCCTGATGTAGCTGTGCTTTTTGGGATTATGATTTCTCAAAAAAATTACTCCCCACCACTACTTTACTCATACTGTACTGAATTTTTTTTTATCCAATCCAAATGTAAAAACATGGGAACACATCTTACGAGATAATTTTCAGCATGTGTCCACTTCACGATCTTGTGACAGTTTTTGTCTGGTGAGATCTTGTCTCATCCTTGACGTTTGCCGAGCCAAAACTCCACTCTTGCCTCTAAGTTAAAGCGCTTTTCGTAAACTCTCATCACTTTGAGTAATAAGTACACTCTGAACGCATAAGGTAAGTGAGGAATAACTTTGTACCTCTGCAAACTGTTTCAGATGAACTAGTTTCATGGCAAAACGCTGTTGTCTGAGTTCATAAGCAATTTTCACAACTCTTATCACTGTGAATAATAAGGATCCTCTGAACGAATATTAATTCTGAATAAAGGTTTACAGGGAAAACATGTTAAATCGGATTTATTTAATTCCGCTCAACACCTGGGGGTCGAGAAGGGTTCTGATTGGACAGCGACACAGACGTATTTACGTCATCTCGGTTTGTCGTTAGGCCATGGGGGTTTGTACCTATGTTCCCCAGTACCACTGTTCTCCAGTTTGTTCTGGCAGGGAACAGAGTTCAGTTCCAGCAGGAGCAGCTCTGCCTGAGAAGCACTTTACAAGTGCAGGGAGGACGAAGCGCTCAGAACAAGACCCAGACTGGATGCTTTGCACCGCCTTAGAACCAGCTGCAGCCCTGGAGCAGGAGGACAGGAGCCCCGGGTCTGGACTGTGGTGAGTCCCGAGTCTTTACCACTGTTGCTGCTGCTGTTAAACTCAGAGCTTCTGCTCCGGGCTGATGTGTGAGGAGGTGTGGACAAACTTACAGGCCACGAGTTCATGATGAGAACTCGGGATGAGGACGGCCCGCGGCGTTAACAGGCATCGGTACATTTCGCTTTCGCTGAACGACCAGAATCATTTTTAAGATTACATGATCAAGGAATATTTAAAATCGGATTTATGAACGGAATAAACCACCCACTTAATTCAGAATTAAGTTTAAATCCGAATAAACATTATGAATTAAGGTCTTTTTAAATCCGAATGAACTTTGATTATGAAATAATTTATTTTGAATCAGATTTAAAGGTCTCATGTAAACGGGGCAACTTAAAGGTAAATAAAAGAATTCTGGGCCGGTTTTATGTCTTTTTATGGCAGTATTTCGTGGACCCGCGGTGGGCCGGTGTTTTTGGGATGGCGAAACTTGAGGACCGGGGTCAGAGATTTGTGCTTTGTTTTGCCCAATGTCAGATAAGACTTTCACGGACCAGTGGCCGGGGGGGGTGTGTGTCTGTGTCTGTGTGTCTGTGTGTGTGTCTGTGTGTCTGTCTGTGTGTCTGTGTGTGTGTCTGTGCTTTTGTGGCCCGATACTCAATGACCCACAGCCCGGGGGTTGGGGACGCTGATCTACAGGACAGGGAAAAGTACAGCAACAATCACACAAAAGTACATCACACCAGGACACTCATTATATACGTACAGTTCATTTTAGGCAGTTCATTTGTCAAGAGTTAAACCAGCAAACCCTCAATATATTAAACTTTCCATTTGGTTAAACGTGGCGACACAGGGAATGGAAATATAGAGAATTCTGCAGTGTTTAAAGCTCTTCGACCTGTTCTAGAAGCAAAAGAGCGACGTCCAAAAGCACTTTTCCTAAACACCACAGAGCAGATCTGAATTTAACATCTGCCTTCAAATCAAATGTTATAATTATATGTTAAGGTTCTCAATTTTGAATTTATTATCACCATTTACATTTTTACTGTTTGTTATTATATTATATTGTGATGTGTGAGCTACTCTGGCCAAATAATTTCCCTTGTGGATAAATAAAGTTGACCTAAGTCTAATTCTGACTGTGAGCGGCGTCGCCTCTCCACAGATCTGACCTGTAACTTGGTCCGGTTTGGTCTCCACGAGGATAGAAAGGTTTAATGCCGTACTGCGAAACATTTCAGATGAAACAATAACATTAGATTTAGCTCTGGACAAACTTTATTGATCCGCAATAAAGAAATGACTTGGGACACATAAGACCTCCGTGAAGAAGAAAGAGAAAAGTCACGCAGTGCAGCTTTAAAACTCTGGAAACACAGGTCCAGTTGCGATTCTAGTACATTTTTTGAAACCGTAAAAGCGAAGACGACGTACAGTTTGATCAGATTCAGTAAAACTCAACGTGTGTGGACAGATCGGAGATAATCCCTTTAGCTTTCACCCGCCCTCCACCTTCGTATCGACCTCCGGGCGGCGAAAAGTTCAGGCTGAACTTTTGCGGTTTTTGCAGGTCGTGTCAGCGTTTCCATGGTGACAGGTCGGATCAGCTCAGCGAGGCGGAGAGCGGCGGCGTGGCTCAGGCCGGAGGTCGGAGGTCAGGCGGTCGTAGGTCGTGCCCTCTGCTCCCGACAGCTCCAGTGTGTTTCCAACTGTCACAACAAGAGCGACGCTTCCACACACCGACACACACACGAACGCACAAACACACAGCAGGTCGAGTTAAAAACGTCTCTGCGTCTGATTTTTACGGTTTTAAAAAGATGGAGAAACAAAACTAGTTCATTGTAAACAGTTTGCAGCACATTATGCAGTCAGAGCGTCCTCCTTAGGCAGGGCCAGTTTATTTGTGCAGCGCAATTCGTGCACAAAGTAATTCACAGAATAAGAAATACATTAAAATCTTATTAGAAACAAATTAAAACAGAAATAATCGTCATAAGATTAAACGGAGAGAGAGACATTAAATTAGAGAAGAGTGCAGGATGAAAAATAAATTAAAAAAAACAGCTGAACAGAACTGTTTTAAGCCTGAGTTTAAATTAGAGTCAAAGTAGAGTTTGTCTCACATGTTCAGACTGTTTCAGGTTTTTGCTGCATGAATCTGAAACTCTGAAGCTATGTTTACATGGAAACTGTCTGAAGCAAAAATGCAAAAGTGCATTTTTGTTCTCGCTCTTATTCCGCGTTTACACGAGCGTTTTGGGGAATTCTGCAGCACACGGAGACACAAAACCTGCAGTTTGCTGATGTAGTTTGCACACCCAGAGCGTAGGGGGCAGCACCACCAGGACCAAATGCCTGAGTATAATCCTTCTGCTTCTCTACTTCCTCTTCTCCAGCGCCTCAGTTCAAAACCACATGGGGAAGTGCCATAACTCCACCAGTTTAATGTGGACGGACGAGGCTCTGAGTGACTCTGTGTGACCAGTGTCACTTTCCGACTCGAGTCCTGTGACATTTGCAGCTCGGGGAAGTTAAAGTTCTGCCATGTTTGTTTTTTTCCCTGAACTGACTCATGCTCGTGATGTAATCTTTATGCCACAGCCCCAAAAAAAGTTTTCCGTTTTCAGTCATTTACACGGCGACAGGGTGGAGCATTTTCAAGATTTCCATTCTTTAAGATTTTTGCGTTTTCCAATCCCCAAAACTCTGTTGCCGTCTAAACAATATGAACATCTGGCAAAATGTTTTGTGTTTTCCACCTGTTACCGTTGTCGTGTTAACGGGCCCTGACTCCCCGAGTTTAGTCCTGACTCTGGGACCAGCAGGAGGCCGGGACTAAACCAGGACTACAACAGGACTACAGCAGGAGGCCGGTCCCTGAGCTCCTCAGATGCAGATGGTTCATGAGGCTCTAACACACATGTGTCAAACATGCGGCCCGGGGGCCAGATCCGGCCCTCCAAGACCTTTAATCTGGCCCTCGGCTGATTTTTCTATTAAAATACTTAAAATTTTCAGATTTTTCTGTTAATTTTCTGCACCGTTTAGCATAGCAGCTGTTCCGGCGTTTCTGTACGTTGCAACTCCCACCAGAGCAGCACAAATGAAGACTTTCCTCTTTCCAAACGCTCTTAAAGGACGATCGTTTTGACTGTCGACCGTGACCCTCATCAGCAAAATGTCGAAAAATGAGAAAAGCAGATGCTGAGTTCAGGATTTCCCAAGAAAAATAGTCTAATTCTTATTTGTTGACAGAGGTGAATGGGAAATCTGTGCTCAGTGTGTTTAGAACAAGTGGCGTTGCTCGAGGAATATAATCTTAAACACCACTACAAGAAACGGAGAAAAATACAATAACTTGAAGAGAGAACTGAGTTTTCTGATCCGGCCCTTTTGGGATCACAGTAGGCTGCATACGGCCCCCGGACCAAAATGAGTTTGACACCCCTGAACTAACATGTCACAGACTCTGGAGAGACTTGTGCACGAGCAGAGCTGCTTTAAAGTCTCTGAGCCACAGGGGGCAGTGCAGAGACCTGAGACCAGGACGGATGTGCTCGTACTTCCTGGTTGGAGTCAGGACCTGAGCTGCAGCCGTTACAGGATCTAACCTACTGGAGACAAACACATGGATGAGTGTCTCCAGGTCGGCTGTAGACAGTAGAACTTTGATTTGTGCTGTTTTTTAGATGGTAAAAGGTGCAGATGTTATTGATTTGATGTGAAAGTTCAAGTCTGAGTCCTTTATTACCCAGAGATTTCTCGCCTGATTTGCAGGTTTTAGAGAGAGACACTGGAGGTGGAGGTGACACTGTCTCTGTTTCTATGACTTGTGTCTTGTGTGAGTTTATCTGGAGAAAGTTGTTTTCCCCCAGTTGTGGTACAACACATTATTGCTGCATTATTCACCATAATGAGTTCATAAGCACTTTATAAGCACAGTTTTGCTGTGACTGCAAAGCCAACAACAGCTATTATGCTGCTAATGTGCACTTCCTGAATAGTGGGCATTAAGGCAAACCTTTTTAGAGCTTTGAACCACATAAACATTTTTTTCCCCTTCTCAATTACCCTCTGAAGTTGTATTTGGTAAGACGCCAAATTGCAGATGAACTCCTTCCTTCCTTCTCCAGTTTTATTTTTTTAATCAGTGATACACGTGGGATATGGGGAAAAACTAATCACAATTTTATTTTCTCATGTTTATCTCCATTTTGGATTTGATTTTCCTCCATCTTATTGAAAACATATGCAGGCAAACTTCAGCCATAAAGAGCAAAGCGTCAGGACCATTGCATTTTTTATTTTGTGTCGATAGGAGCAATAATTCTGGAGAAATTCCCATGTAAACTTTGGAAGAAGTTTGTACAATATATTAAACATAAAAGCACACACGCGTTACCACTATCAACAGAAAGACGTGCGATGTCCGTGCGCCAAATCAGGACTTAGGTTTCACTCATAAATAGTGAGAAAATAGGCGTTTACTTCTCGTAACGTTGATTTATAATGAAAAGAAGAACCAGAGGAGAAAAGGTGAGGAGCTGCAGCTGGATCAGAGGCAGAGGGAGGCTGGACTTTTTAGTCAGATCGCAGATTTACCATAAAATGTCAAATAAGAGTCGGGGTGTTTATTTGTTTCAGTCACTTAACAGACCAGGAAGTTACTTGAGTTTGGAGCAGGCGATTAATCCTCTCCTCACAAAAATCTTGCTCAGCAAAACTGGGAAAATCATAATGTTTACAAACTGTGAAACCGGTCTATACAGATGTAGGCGGAAGTTACAACAAAATATCTACAGAGCGGAGAGTTTCCCACATTTGAAAGCAACTCCTGAATTACAAAAAGTCATTAAAGCCCTCCAGCAACATGCAGACATTTCTTTAACAAGTTGGGATTATCTTTTTTCATTTTCTTCATTGCAGCTTGAGCGTCCTCCGCTTTTCTTCTCGCTCACTCCAAACTTTCTTTCTGCTGCTCGAGTTCCGTTTTCAGCTGCAGATTTCAGCACTTGCAGCAGGACAGCGGCTCTTTCTGCAGGAGACATGAGCAGTGGAGCGAGAAGTGACAGTGGAGCAGGAGGAAGAGCCTGAGGCGGAGCAGATACTGGTACATGAGCCTAGAGCGCCCCCTGTCAGTGTGAAAATAACCAACATGTGAAATTATAGATTTTATATACAAGTCACATCTGAGTATAAGTTGCAGGAAACCCCCAAACCATCACTTATAGTCCGAAAAATACAGTAATTGAAGCTCTTATTTGGTATTTTACAGTAAGTGAACGTGAGGAGACGCTCTGTGGCTCCGATTACTTTTTCCTAAATAAAAGCGTAAATCCTCATCAGCTCCACGCGCTCGTACTGCCACACGATTGGCCGTGGACCTGTCGATTAAAATGCGCTCACCTAATCATCGAGATCGCGGTTCATCAAACGCGGCGCTTTGTTTTGATGACGTTTACGGCGACGTCAGCTCCCACTGGACACCACAGTTTTCTACTGCAGAACTCGGCGCATTTCTTTCTTTTATTAAATCGTTTTACATGAATATTGTGATTTAAAATGTCCAAATGAGAACAGAATGATCCACAGAGGCTGATGTTATTAATACAGCGGACACACGCAGAGTATGTCGTCTTTAACAAAGCTGCGGTTAATTCCCAAAACGGTCGTATCAGTATTTTCCATTACAATTTTAACGCAGTCAACGTGCAGCAGCTTCACGGTGCCTTTAATGGGGTCTCTAATGACGACGGAGGAGAGAGAGTGCATTTATCTGAAGGTTTCGAGCCTCCGATTGGACGAAAAGGAGGAAACGGCGCCTCCCCTACAAGCTCGATTAGAAAACGATTTACTTTTACAGTCCCGACGCACCTTCCGTTGGGCAAACCCGATACAGCGCTCGTAAGGACGCAATTAAAATGTCATCCGGCTCCTCTGCGTCGGGACTCCAACTCCCAGGATGCTTCGCTGCCTTCGCCGTGGCTGAGTTACACGTACGGCGAACATTACGGCTGAACGAACGCTCGGGAGGGCGTTCTAATGGAGCCGCTCTTATTAAATTAGCCAATCGCCGCGACGACTTTATTATTAGATTCAAAGCAATAGTGTTTGATGGACGGGGATTTAAGTTACTGCCAAGATACCGCAACTTTTACCATTAATATTCAGAGAGCGACACTTTGAGTGACCGGAGGCAAAATAAGAAACTGTATTGACTTTGAAATGTATGAAATTATCAACTTGTGTGAAAAAAATTGGTTCTAAATTGCATTTAAAAGTCCAATATTACGCCAAAGGGATTCTTCTGAGCTTTAAGTCATGTTCTAATGTTGTTACCGCCTCAAAAACAGACCTGGGGTTGTGTTTTGTTTCATTCGCACGTTTGAGTAACTCTTTATTATTAGTTTTTCTACATCTCTAAAGCTCAAAACGCTCTGTTCCACCTCGTGATGTCATGAAGCAGTTGTTTACAAGTGAACAGCTCCTTTTACCTTTAGCCCAGTAGAGTTTTGTATTTTCTGATCTGTGTTTTCAGTGTTTCCCACAGACCAAGTAACACTGTGTGGCCTATTAGCTTATTTGGTGCACCTGTGCTATCAGAACACCTCATTTTACGAGACTTTCTGAAAAATAACTCCCATCATAAGGGACGTCCTTTTGTTGTGGTCATAAACTGTATTAAAGAAGTGGACTAAGCGAGTGTGACGTCACCACAGTGTTCAGCTCCGCTCAAATGAGGCTCGTGATGCTCACGGTCACCGGAGCGAATCTGGAAACAGGCTTTTTGACGGACAAAATAGCGAAAAACAAAAATCAAGATCACGTAGAGCGAATTAATACGAACGTTTTAAGACCAAAATGACGAGCCACAAGATCCCAATGGGAGTCAATGGGAGAGAGAGTCAGAAGGAGCCGTAAGAGCCTCCTGGAGCACTTCCTGTTTGGGACTGACTCAACTGACAGATTGGGGGAAGGGAGAATGAATGGTCATGTAATCTCGATTTGTTCAGTATTATCATGATTATTATTGTTGTTTTTATGATATTAGTGTTAACCCTCGAAGACCTACGTTATCATATACGATAACGAGGAATATCTTTCTATAACTGTGCAGAACTTTGTAACGGTAAAATACAGAAACTTCCTTTTCCCCTCTGAAAGTGCAGACATAGAGGTTTCCGTACATTTCTGCGGCTTTATCCTACGTCACACTCACGCTGTGTGATGACGGGAGCAAAACGAGTGTCCAACAGGAACTTTGTTTTCCCCAAACTCATGCGCTCCGTCCATTTTGATCGAGCCAAACTTTGCCAAAGAGTGAAGTGAGTCAAGATGGTCGACTCCTCTGACTGTGTGTGTTTAGAACGAGGGAAAAAGTCGCTCTAAGTGGAGTTAATTCTCACACACATGGAAAATGACACATCTTGGTGTGTGTAATTGTGCACCTCTTTCTATTTTAATTTGAAAGGTTTATTTAACTCAAAATGAGCAAATCCAAATGTAATAAACGCCCTGGAAAGGCAGAAGTGCTGTGGCTCTGGCCGTGGTCCTGACAGGAGCTGTTTCCAGGACTGGACCAGAAAAGTCATGGAGCAATTACACTTTTTTGTTTTTAGGGCAATAAGGAGATTTTTTATTTATTTACAGACTTGAGGTTTTGCATTTTTGTAGCTAAGGCCCTAAATTAAGCATTTTTATGTCCAAAAAGTTATTTATACATGTTTGCTGTGTGTTTTGTATAAAACAGTGTGATGATTTTTTTTCATCTCTATTTCTGGTCCTGTAGCTTTTCTCACAGCCTCATGACACAACTACAGCAGCAGATTGTGAAATAACAGGTTGGACTGAACAAAAGGAGGTAGAACACTTCATTAGGGGTAAAAGGGGCAGTTTTAAAAGCAAAATTAAAAAAAAAAATCCAGGCGAGAAGAAATGTACTAAAACTGCCCTTAGGTCTTCAGGGGTTAATGGTGAGTTATGTCTGGGCATTTAACATTTTCAAGTGAATAACACAAATTTTATGAAACATATTTGGATAATGGGTTGGCTTTGTCCACTCATACATGTATGGTCTATGTTTCTGGCCCTTTTGTTGCGTGTGGGGATGAGCCCGGAGGTGAAAGGAGCTCTGGGGCCCCATGTGGATAAGCGCAACCGTCACCCGATCGCACTTTACGGCCACTCTGCTCCACGGAAGACTCGGGAGGAACAATTTCCCGTCCCACCACCGAGCCGCGGGCAGATACAGTCGAGTCCGGAGAGCAAAAAGTGCCAGTGTTTTATAAGTGTACATCCAATAACATGTACGTGTGGCTGTAGATCTCTCGATCTGTGCGCGAGAACGACAGAATTTCATTTTAAAAAAAATAGGCGAAATCCATTTGTGGCGCTCGGTTTTCATTCACTGTGCCCCAGATTGGTCTGTGTGTGGGGAAACACTGGTTATAATGTAGTTTCCTCATCACAAACAGACCTAGAGTCGAGTTTTGAGTTATTTTCTCAACCAGAAAACGCTCTGTTCCACCTTGTGATGTCATGTGGTGATACAGGAAGTGCTCTAGTGTTTTTAAAACTCCACACACTTTCAGTAGAATCATTTGGATCATTTCAGCCGTGGAATTTCCCATTTCTACTGAGCTAAAGGTAAAAAGGAGCTGTTCATTTGAAAACTACAGCTTCACAAGGTGGAACAGAGCGTTTTGAGCTTTGGAGATGTAAACAGACGAATAATAAAGAGTTACTCAAACACGAATGAAACAAAACGCAACTCCAGGTCTGTTTTTGAGGAGGAAACAACATTAGAACATGACTTAAAGCTCACAAGAGTCAGTTTTGACCTTTAAATGCATAAAATGGAGAATAAAGAACCAACTTACTGCAGATTTTTAAACACAAGTTGATGATTTAATACATTTCTAAGTAAATAATGTTTCTTATTTTACCTCCTGTCACTCTCAGAATATTAAAATAAAACGTAGTATCCTCTAAATGTCTGTTTTTGAGGAGGAAACAGCATTAGAACATGACTTAAAGCTCACAAGAGTCAGTTTTGTGTAACGTAGGACCTTTAAAATGATCTTTTTGGTGACAGGTTGGAGACAAAGAACTGAAACCCGTGTTGGAAAAACTGAAAAAAAGTCGTGTGAGGCCAGGTTCGGTTGTTAATACCGATCAGGACCTTTCCTCCTGTAAACTCCTCGCTCCGTCACACTCGCGGCTTCATTAAGGCAGAGCAGAGCGGCCGCTGCAGGCGCCGTGAAAATCAGGCGTCTGCGCTTTAAAAACAGACTCTCCCCGTGTCTCTGTAATTAGGACCAAGTGTTTTGAAATGTCATCTTCTTGTTAACATTTCCCAGCATGCCGAGGGTTGTGCGTTGTGGGTTGGATTCTCGGGGAAGCTGTTGGCGCCAGTTGCAGCTCGAGAGATTTTCAGCTTAATAACCACAAAAATGAGAGAATGAGAGAAACGCAAACCAAACTGAGGTGTTTTATGGGTTTGTTTGGATATTTTTAAATCTGCAGGATTTAACCAGGACTGAACCAGGACTGAACCAGGACTGAACCAGGATTTAACCAGGACTGAACCAGGACTGAACCAGGATTTAACCAGGATTTAACCAGGATTTAACCAGGACTGAGCCAGGACTGAGCCAGGACTGAACCAGGACTGAACCAGGACTGAACCAAGTCTAAACAAGGACTGGACCAGGTCTGGACCAGGTCTGAACCAGGTCTAAACCAGGTCTGAACCAGGACTGAACCAGGATTTAACCAGGATTGAACCAGGATTGAACCGGGACTGAACCGGGACTGAACCAGGACTGAACCAGGATTTAACCAGGATTTAACCGGGACTGAACCGGGACTGAACCAGGACTGAACCGGGACTGAACCGGGACTGAACCAGGACTGAACCAGGACTGAACCAGAACTGAACCAGGATTGAACCAGGACTGATCCAGGACTGAACCAGGACTAAACCAGGACCAAACCAGGACTGAACCAGAACTGAACCAGGATTGAACCAGGACTGAACCAGGACTGAACCAGGACTGAACCAGGATTTTACCATGATTTAACCAGGATTTAACCAGGATTTAACCAGGACTGAAACAGGACTTAACGAGGACTTAACCAGGACTTAACCAGGACTTAACCAGGACTGAACCAGGACTAAACCAGGACTGAACCGGGACTGAACCAGGACTGAACCAGGATTTAACCAGGATTTAACCGGGACTGAACCGGGACTGAACCAGGACTGAACCGGGACTGAACCGGGACTGAACCAGGACTGAACCCGATCTAAAAGAGGACTGAACCAGGACTGAACTAGGACTGAACAAGGATTTAACCAGGACTGAACCAGGATTTAACCAGGACTGAACCAGGATTTAACCAGGACTGAACCAGGACTGAACCAGGATTTAACCAGGATTTAACCAGGATTTAACCGGGACTGAACCGGGACTGAACCAGGACTGAACCAGGCCTGAACCGGGACTGAACCAGGACTGACCCAGATCTAAAAGAGGACTGAACCAGGACTGAACTAGGACTGAACAAGGATTTAACCAGGGCTGAACCAGGATTTAACCAGGACTGAACCAGGACTGAACCAGGATTTAACCAGGACTGAACCAGGATTTAACCAGGACTGAACCAGGACTGAACCAGGACTGAGCCAAGTCTAAACAAGGACTGGACCAGGTCTAAACCAGGAATAAACCAGGTTTAAACCAGGTCTAAACCAGGTCTAAACCAGGTCTAAACCAGGTCTGAACCAGGACTGAACCAGGACTGAACCAAGTCTGAACCAGGTCTAAACCAGGACTAAACCAGGTTTAAACCAGGTCTAAACCAGGAATAAACCAGGTTTAAACCAGGTCTAAACCAGGTCTAAACCAGGTCTAAACCAGGTCTGAACCAGGACTGAACCAGGACTGAACCAAGTCTGAACCAGGTCTAAACACTTATGATTATAATTATAATAGTGATAATTATTATCAGTTCTTATTATTAGTAATGACTTTCATAGTTTGTTTACTCTTTCCCTGAGCATCAGTATTGAGCTGTATTGTATTTGTATTGTAGCAGACACAGGGTTTGGGCCTTTTGGGGGGAATGAAGTGCTGCATTTTATCATTCAAACATGTGACATTTTTGCATTTTGTTCCCAAACTGCACCGAAAATGCACCGAACCGTGATTTTTGTGCACCAGACGTAAAGCGTGAGGACAGAATTCTCCAGCTGCTGCTTCATTATCACCGGAACGACCGCGGGAAAAAGTTCGGATCGTGTTTGTGTCGGCGGCGAAACGACAAACCGAGATGACAGAAAAGCCGGGAGCAGCTGAAGTGTGGGTTTTCTTCCCAAAGACGGAAATACGTTTGTGTCGCTGTCCAATCAGAACCTTCCCCACCCCCAGATGCTGAATTAAATAAATCCGATTTAACGAGTTTTCCATGGAAACCTCAATTCAGAATGATTATTGCCATGTAAACTCTTGAACTATTTAATTCAGAACAATTAATTCGGAATTAAAAACAACATGTAAACGTGGCCAGTGTGGCTTTAAACCTTTCTAGACCAAGCCAGACCAAGTTACAGGTCAGATCTGCGGAGAGGCGTCGCCGCTCACAGTCAGAACGCCTGTTTTTCGAGACGTTTTTGAGCTATAAAACCACCTGTAATTGAGTAAATGTAAAGTAGAGCTGTTTAATGTCACACTGTGGAACATTCCAGGCAGAGTACTGATGTATCCATAGAAACAAGCAGGTGACGGACCCCCAACCAAAAAGTTACACAGTGCACCTTTAAAAGTATTGATTTTATGGGTAACTTTTCAGATCTTTTAATCATGTTGTAGTTGTTTCTTTTCCGTTTTGGTGATACGACAGTAGCTCAGTCAGACTCCCTTATTCTGAAGGTTGACGGTGCGATTCCAGCTCCGACAGATGACAAATAAATACTGTCGTCGTGTCCTTGAGCAAGACACTTAACCCCCCCCTCGCCCCCAGTGTCTGCGCGGCAAAAAAGCTCGGCCAAAATGTAAGATATGAACACTTAAGTCTATCAGAAAAGTGGTGAAATGATCTGTCCACGGCGCGAGATCATTTTACTTGACAAGTTCTCTTAAAATGAACGACCTCTAGACGAGAATGAAACAGTCTCAGAACGAGTACGTCGATAATAAATCTGAAAAGAAGACGAATATCCTGATAGAAGCTTTGAAATGGTGAGCGAGTGCTTCCTTGAGGTAAACGGGTTCGGCTGTTTTGAAGGTGGAAACGAGTTAAATAAAACTGTGACATTTCCAATTTTCTTATTTCCTTCCTCAATTACCTTTGCTGAAGTTGTGTTTCGAGTGATTCATGTTTGAGCAATCTTTATTTTCCTGTTTTGCAGACGTAAAAGCTCAGATTTACCCCGTTTACCCCTGCGCCGCTGCCCGCCCGCTGTGACAAACGCGCTCCCTTCTCCTATTGTGTTTGTTTTTTGTTTGAGTAGCATTTTCTTATCAGTCTGTTTACATCTCCAAAGTGTTGTGTGGTCACTTTGGTGCAAATGAAAACAAAATCCTGTGCTCTGACATGATCTGCAGATATAATAATGTCCAATATCGGGATTTAAAATGTCCGATTAGAACCGTAAGAATCCACAGGCGTTACATTACATTACACTTGTGCATAATTATCTGGCAGCTTGTATTTATGAGGATTTATTTTAGAATTGAGGTTTATTCACATTTTGGATTGACCCAGAGCACTGTAGTGGTTCAAACCTGAATATTTTATACTTTTAGATTTAGTCTTTTATTATTTAAGAAAGTAAAATTGAAGTTTTGGCTCTTAGGAGAAAATCTGTGTGTGCATAATTAATGGGAAACTGTTGATTTGCAGAATTATTACACAACTAAATGAAACATTAACATTGTGTATTCTCACTTCTGTTTTCAACTCTAAATGTGCAAATACACATTTGTGACATTTCAAAGAAACAAAAGAATCAGTGACTGGTATAGTCACCCTTCTTCTCTATAATGGTCATAAACCTCCTGTATGGAGGCAGTTTCAGAATCTGTTGACGATCAACTTTTGTGCAGCAGCGTCCACAGCCTGCGGAGCTTTTCCTTCACCGTAAATCTCCCGTTTAAGAAGGGCCCACAAGTTCTCAGCAGAGATTAGGTTGGGTGAGGAAGGGGCCCAGGCCATTATTTTCATCTTTAAGGCCTTTACTGGATAATAGGGGTGGACGATGTCTCGATATGCATTTTGACATGTCGTATATATGGATATAAAGCTCATATTTACTACTCATTTTGCTGCTTCTCTCGTTTGTCTTGTCTGTGCTCGACCTCCTCGTCCTCCCCTCGCGCCACAACAGCCTGTGAAAGCCCAAAATGCCAAAGCTTCAGCACCACAAACCTTTTCCACCATTTACCTCCTCAGCATCAGCAGCACATCCTCTGTCACAGAGAGAACACTCATATTCCACTGAGTCGAGTCCTTTATTCCCACAGAAGCTGAAGCATCAGGGTGAGAGAGTTTTTTTTCCAGCGTTTATAGTTTATGCAAATGAGCCGTGCTGTTTTAAGTTCGGTTTGTGTAAAACGTAAACAAATGTGCCAAAACTGCGTTAAACACGTCGCTGTTTCAGACGGGCTTTTGTGGCTCTGTCCGAGTTCTGGTTTAGATGTTGTAAAGTTTATTTGTGCAGAAGATTTGAGTGAAGAATCTGCTGCAGTGTTGAACTTGTACGATCTTGTTTGGAAACGTTCAGTTTGATCTGTGCAGGGGATTGTGGGATACCTCAGATCTGTGCAGGGGATTGTGGGATACCTCAGATCTGTGCAGGGGATTGTGGGATACCTCAGATCTCTTGGAGGAACGTGGGTCTGTTAAAATAAGGAACCTCGTGAGCTTCAGGCTAAAGGAGCTCAGGTTCTGTTCTCGTAGGTTCACAGAGTTCATGCGAACAGGAGCTTGAGCCGAGTCATTTTATTTTTTAATGAAAAGAAACTGAAAATATGAAATTGTTCCTACTTGAACGGCCTCTTTGCACTTCAGTAAAAAAGACCTTGTGGAATTTGGCTCATTTCTTTTAGCAGTAGTTTTTGTTGGGCTTATTTTTCTTGTACAAATATTGAGATGTAGCAAAATACATCAAGGAAATTTACTGGATAGCTACGCAGTGGAGGACTTTGGTGCAGCGATGGAGCGTAGTCCTGCATAAAAATCACGGTCCTCTTGAAAGATCCAGACTTTTTCCTGTACCACTGTTGGAAAGTGTCTTCTAAAAACTGCCAGTAGGTTTTGGAGTTCATCTGGAGTCCATCATCAACCCGGAAACATCCAACAAGCTCATCGTACCAGTCTCCACCTTCACGTTTCTGGCGTCTTGAGTCGAAGTGGAGCTCTGCCCGTCACTGATCCAGCCCCGGGTCCATCACTCTCATCTTATCAGTCCAGGAAACCCTTTGATAAGTTTGTCTTCAGATATTTCCTGGTCCAGTCTTGACGTTTCAGCTCCTGTTTCTTGTTCCGTGGTGGTGGGTTTCAGCCTCCCTCACCTTGGCCGTGTCTCTGGTGCTGAACACCCTGTACTTTTGGACTCTCCAGGTCGGCGGCAGCTCTGGAGAATGACGGCGCTGGAGGATAATGAGCTCCTGGAAGCTTCACGTTCGATTCTTCCCACATCTCTTGCAGTTAATTTGCATCTTTTTTTTTTTCTCAACACGTTTCTTGCGACAATATCTTTGCCATTTCGAGAGCGCTGCGTCCCTCGGAAAGACTTTTTTACAATATTTTGACTTCTCAGAGTCAGTTTAATCTCTTTTTTGGTCCATTTTGCCTGAGGTAAACGAGCTGCCTAATAATTCTGCGCACTTTGATACAGGTTTTGATCTCCTTAGGCGACACCCTCCCTCTTTCGACAAATACACATCACCGGATATGCTTAAATCCAATAAATATTCAAGTTTACACAGCCCGGAGTCGGAGAATATGCATAAAAATCATGATGCGGCTCAAAATACTTGTAATAATTGTGCGCACAGTGTTTTATTATATTGCAGACACAAGCGCAATGTCTTCTTTTGAGTTTGTTTTGTGATTTGATGGCAAAGGAGAGAATTTAATTAAGTTTATTTAGTTGAATATGTTTTGGCAGCTCATCCAGGCTGCTTCTTCAGTTCTGGTCAGACTCTGGAGGACACTGCCTTAAATCTGTCCGTCAGGCGGTGGAGTTAGATATCAGGAATTACTCTGAAACTAACACCCTAGTTGTTTTCAGTTTCTGTTGTTCGCTCGGCCTGTTGAAATTACCCTGAGTGTGGCTTATATCAGCAGAATTATACCATTGAATTCTCTCCTTTGCCCTGGATTCTACCTGGACGACTTAGACTTTTTTTTAGTTTTTCATTTTCTTAAATTATGAAAATCTTGCAAATTACACGAGCGAAAGAAAATTACACTTAATTTATCAATTTCCAAGTCAGCAAATCCTGAGTATTCAAAAATATCTTGGCTACACACAATAACATAATAGGTAAGATTCGCATTTCAAGCCTTTCAGAAGCAACAGGCCCTTTGCAGTTAGTCTGGAACAGAGGTCGTGATAACCCGATATTCTCCCACATTGACAGATTTTTTTTTTTTTTTCCGTCAATGTTTTTTTTTATGTTGACGGGAAAATCTGAAGGCCGTCCCTCATTTTGACAAATTACACTGAGGGTGATAAACCATAAATTTAAGTTTGATAACATTTTCTTAATCGTTCGTCAGGAGAATGAATGATGAATTTTCGATTAATCATTAACATTTTTTATATTAGAATAATCATCATCATTATTACTATTAATAATCTGCATAAATAAACTCAACTTTACAACATATAAACCATAACCACTATAGAGCACAAAAGAAGCACAGATGATTGACTCCATTTTGGGCGTGTTTTGAAGCTTTCCGTGGGGCTGACCGACCGTAATTTCACCTATAAAAGAATCGTTAAAGGGACAGTTGGGAATTTTGGACATAGTTCCTCATTTCCTCGTGATTCAGAGTGTTGGAGACGTGTGGAGACACTTTTTTAAATCTTTCTTTCCTTGTATTTATTCATTTATTTATTTATTTATTTAAGAGACATCCATCCATCTTCTCCCGCTTAATCCAGCTGGGTCGCGGGGGCAGTTTGCTGCCCAATACTCATAGCACCTGACCCCCCCTATGAACCCCTCTGCAGGTGGAGCCCACAGGAGGGTGGACAACATGGTCCTTGATGTTAGTTCAGGTGCTGCATGTTTTAGGTTGATGGGGGAAACCGGAGCACCCGGAGGAAACCCATCCAGACACGGGGAGGAACATGCAAACTCCACACAGCGACCCGGGGATCGAACCTGCAACCTTCTTACTGTGAGGCCTGAGTGTTGCCACTCAGCCACCGTGCCGCACGGTCAAACCACCGGTCAAACGGTTACCGATTAACATCCCCAGTTTATAATGCGCGCAATGCCAAATAAACAGTTATAAAAGTGTATTGCCTCTAAATATGCGGCACATGGAGTCACGCAGGTGACGGACCCTCTACCAGAAAAGTTACACAGTGCACCTTTAAACTATAATAAGGAAATATAATCTATAAAAGCTCTAAAACCACCTGTAATTGAGTAAGTGTAAAGTAGAGCTGTTTAAAGTCACACTACGGAACATTCCAGGCAGAGCAATGACGTATCCATGGAAACAAGCAGGTGACGGACCTCCAAAGAGAAAGTTACACAGTGCAGCTTTAATTACTTTGACGAACCTTTGATCAATTTAGGAATTGTCTCACTGAATTGAATCTTTTTTTTTTTTTTACGCATTTACACATTTCGAAATGATCCAAACTCTCGCGGACGTCTTGCTCGGAGGCGTTTTTCCCGTCTCCTGTCGGCGTGCGGAGGTTGTGGGTCAGACTCCCGCTCTCCCGCCGGCGCAGGGGGCTGAATGCCGGCGCTGTGGGGGCAGTTTTACATTCAGGGCGAGTGTCTGTGAAGATGCAGCGCGTGGAGTCTGAGGAGGAGGACGAGCGCTTTAAATGTCTCGCAGAGAAAGGCCCGGGCTGTGCTGCGTCAGGACTAAGGACAGCGCCGACAACGGTTTAAACGCCGACCTGTGCGTTTCCCGAACGGATCCGCCAGGTCGTTTCGAAGGGAAAGGTCCCGTGTCGGAAAACGTGTCTTACCCCAGAGCAAAAAAACGGTCAAAATAAATCCACTGTGTGCAGTCTGCAGATGATTATGAAGAGTTAATGTTGTTAGATTATTAAGAAGTGCACGATTAGGATCCTAGTTGTTTTCTCTCGCTTTTTCCTCTCTTCTCTTCCTCGTCCTCTTTTTCTCACATCTTCTGTATTGTCTTTCTCTGCCCCCCAATATCTCTCCCTCTTTTTCCACTCTTTCCCTCTTTTTCCCGCTCTCTTTTTTCCACTCTCTCCTTTCTCTCCCTCTCATCTCTCTCTTTTTCTCCTACTCTCATATCTCTCCCTCTTTTTCTTTTTCCCACTCTCTCCTTTTTTCTCCCACTCTCATCTCCCTCTTTCTTCCTCTCATATTTTTCCCTCTTTTTCTTTCTCCCTCTTTCATATCTCTCCTTCTTTCTCCCTCTTTCATATCTCTCCTTCTTCCTCCCTCTCTCATATTTCTCCTTCTTTCTCCCTCTTTCATATCTCTCCTTCTTTCTCCCTCTTTCATATCTCTCCTTCTTTCTCCCTCTTTCATATCTCTCCTTCTTCCTCCCTCTTTCATATCTCTCCTTTCTCCCTCTCTCTCTGCCCTATCCTTCCCCTCTTTCCCCTCATATGTCCATCTCTCCCTCTCTCATATGTCCCTATCGCTCTCCCTTTCTCTCTGTCCTCTCATCCTCTCATGTCTGTCTCTCCTCCACCTCTCATCCCCCTCTCATATGTCTTTCTCCCTCTCATTCTCCTCCTCTCCCCATCAAAATTCCCTCTCTTTTCCTCTCTTCTTCCTCTCCTCCCTCTCTCACTTGTCCCTCCCGCCCTCTCTCCTTCCTCTCTCCCCCTCTCATCGTCTCACATCCCTCCCTCCTTCATCCCCCTCTCTGTCCTCTCCTTCTCATCCCCTGCCTCACATCAAATGTCCCTCTCTCTTCCTCGTTTTGTCTTCTTCCTCCTCCTCCTCCTCCTTCTCTCGTTTGTCTAGAGAGAGGAAGAGGAGAAGAAAAGGAGAGTGAGAGGAGAGAGAGACAGAGAAGAGAGGAGGGAGGAGAAGAGAGAGGAAGAGGAGAGGATGAGGTGGACGGAAAGAGGAAGGGCAGACAGTGAGAAAGAAAGAGAGAAGAATGGAAGGAAGGAAGGAAAGAAGGAAGGAAGAATGGAAGGAAGGAAGGAATAGAAAGAACTGACAAATCGATCTCTGACCATCACAGAACAAAGAGAAGGAAAGAAAACACACAGAAAGAGAAAAGAGATCAGAACCCAACGACATCAGCAGCTCCTGTGTGACCTGAGATCGTCTTTTTTTCGTTTTATTTACCGTATATTTTATCAGAGGGACCGGGAGTCAAACCCACAACCTCGTCGCACTCAGAAGAGACGGGAAAACGCCTTTGAGCAACACGCCTTTGGGTCGGGCGGTCGCCGAGGTCGCCGAGTTTCAAAACGTCGGGCGAGTCTTTGTCGTTTCGCGTCCGAGTTCTGCGCCGGGGTTGGAAATGTCACGTATGACATCATTTCTTAATCCTTTTACAAAAAAACCAAATTAAATCCCCGGAGCCTAAAGGTGGGCGACGATATTCACTTCATTCTCTCTCCGTGAAAGTTCATTTCGGTTTCCCTTTCAGAGCGGTTCTGTCGCGTCAGGTCGGGAGCTGGACAAAAGCCGACCGCACGTTGAGGGGACGAAGTGCATTAAACCCGTGAATCAAAAAGAATTACGGATTTAATGAGTTTAATGAGGAAAAATAGTAAAAAAGGGAAGAAAGAGAAAGAAGTAAATGCGTTTTTCAGATTCGTCAGTGTGACATTAGACTTTATGAGACAGATTTTCTCCATTGCGGGTGTTCTGCGTGCATGTTTATGGCGGAATGTTCAGCAGTTACCGTGGCGATACAGCGCAAAAGTTTTAAAATGGTCCGAAAACTGAAGAAAAAAACAAACAAAATGGATTTAAAAAGCGCACAAACCAGCTCACCTGTTGCACTTCTTTCTGGTCTGATTGTGTTATAATGAAGCTCAGATTAAAGTCTAACAGAGCCTCAGACAGAGCAGTGCCTACAGTTAAAGTGGTGCTCTTTCTGATACATGGCAACGGGAGGAGTTAGATCCCCAAATTAGTTAGAAACTCACCCTATTGAAATGGACTGGGGGGGGGGGGGGGGTCAGTGGACAAACGCTCGACCAACTGAGCTACTGTCGCCCCTATTCACACCTCTGGACCTGACCTGGCTACACCTGTTGTTTTGCTTTAGGTTTGAGGATGGAGTTATAGATGGAGACAGGTGGTGCCTGAGTCCATTTCTGTTTAAAGGAGGGTTCTCCTCTTTTTTAACAAAGACGCTTCTTTAACTCCACGTTCAAACCAATTCTCTCTGGCTCAGATCTGCACCTCTGGGTAAGAAGAACTGGTTTTGAACGTGGAGTTAAAGAAGCGTCTTTGTTAAAAATGAGGAGAACCTTCTTCAAACAGAAATGGACTCAGACACCACCTAATAATAATAATAATAATGCATCAGTTTTATACAGCGCTTTTCAGGACACTCAAAGACGCTTTACAGAGCATTATTCATTCACTCCAGACCCGGTGGTGGTGAACTACTATTGTAGCCACAGCTGCCCTGGGGCAAACTGACGGAAGCGAGGCTCCAATCTGCGACCACCACCATCACTCACGCACACACCACTTTCACACTAGGCAATGTGGGTGATGTGTCTTGCCTAAGGACACTATGACAGTTTTTGCCACTGGCGCCCCCCTGTGGCACCTGGAATTCCCAGTGTCTCCATCCAAGTACTGACCAGGGCCTGCTGAGCTTCTGAGAGCTGACGGGATCAGGCTTTGATGAGCCGGTATGGCCACAACCTGTCTCCATCTATAACTCCATCCTCAAACCTAAATCAAAACTAATCAAGAAAACAACAGGTGTAGCCAGGTCAGATCCAGAGGTGTGAACAGCCCTGTTTGATTCTGCTAATCTGACGCCACCCCCAGTCTGCTTCAATAGGTGAGGTGATAACAGAAACTGTAAACAATAGGGTGAGTTTCTAAGTAATTTGGGGATCTAACTCCTCCCTCTTGACAGCAGATATAAGTCAGTGTCTCCAGCGTCTGACCAGAACTGAAGAAGCAGCTCGGATGAGCCGCGAAACGTCTTCTATCAAAACTTTGGTCCAGTTGACAAATTGAACTCTGCCCGTTGCCGTGGATTCTACCTGGACGAGTGAGGGTTTCTACGCACACTTCACTTTCTGATACCTTTCTGTGTAGTGTCATGAAGGAAGTTTGTACTTTGGCTCCAAAAAGTCCATTAGACGACAAAAGCCGATGTTTTCCACGACAGACGGCGGTTGATCGTCTAAAGCCCGATTTGCACGGGATAAGTACAACCCAGGGACGTCTGGTAATGTGCAAATTCCTGCCCCACTTCTGTGTGACTCGCATTCGCACGGGATAAGCGAAGTCCATAAATTACTCTATTTTACTGAAATTACGACTGCACATGTCGTAACTTCACATCAGTTTCTATGTCTAAGTAAATTTTAATGTTTGCTAAAAAATAAAAAAATAAAATAAATGTTCCTTACCGCATGCTGCTACACATGTCGTCCAGGTCGACATCCTGCGAGAATTTCCCTTTTTGTGGATCGGTTTCCATGTAGAGGCTGTGAGGCCGTGTTATAATTTGCCCCTAAAAAGCTCAAAACTGCAAATTAAAATTTCTACCGCAGCCTCCATTACTCCAGATGGAAAGAGATGTAAAAGGGCAAAGCGATAGAAAATGTGCGCAATATATAGAGAAAAGACCGTGGAAATAAAAGGAATAGACAGAAAAAAACGTGCAGTTACAACAACAAACACTGAGCTGCAGATTCGCACGGGACGAGTATCATCACCGGACGTCTGCGTTTGGTGAAATATCGTAGGTAATTTGCGGCGGAGTTTTTACTTTACAAATTACAGACGTGGAGCATTCGCACGGGATTAAGATCTCAGACGTCCTCCGCGATTATTACAAATCACCAAAAGTCCACAGGTAAAACTGATCCCGTGCAAATAGGACTTATACCGATGGATTCGACAATCCTCTGTGTTATTCTTTTGGACTTGTCGCCGTTTCTAGGTATTTTTTTCCTCTTCTCTGAAACGCCTCCGCCAATTTTTTGCCGCAGTGGCTTTGCCGTCTTGCGCTTGTAAATCTCAAACTCGTCCGGATGATTCTTTTCTAAGTGAAGAATCAGATGTGTCGTGTTAAAACTGTTTGAAACTGTTTGTTTGCGTCGCCGTTTGACTCTCGTTTCGTTGTAGTGAAAAGTCCCGACGTGGCGACACGGCGATTTTCGATTTGCGTCTGCCGTAAAGCTGCCTGCAGTTCGCTACCAAGAAATTACTCTGAAACTAATATCCTACTTGTTTACAGTTTCTGTTGGTGGAATCCGAAAGGTTTCATCGCCGTACGAGTGAACAGGGTCACAACGTGAGGAAACTGCTGCGGTTCTTGGAGCGAAACGTAGACAAAACTAAACATGCAGCAAATAAAACGGAATAAAATCAAGTAGAAAACGACAAACTATTTTTGTACTGTTTTTGTACTTTCTTTATTTTATATATATAGTATTTATATTTCAATTCTCCTTGTAAATTTTGCACATATACTTATTCACTTTATATTATTATGGATTATGGCCGTGGATTCTACCCGGACGACGGATTTTACACGAAGAGAAATGATCAGGTTGAACATTTTAGGCAAGGCGGGTTTATTTGTGTAACACATTTCGTACACAAAGTGACTCAAAGTGCTTTACTGAAGAATTAACCGTTTTAATTATCCATTAAAATCGCACAAACAAAACAAAACAAAACACTAATTTGATGAATAAAACGGGAGGAACGTGTTCACTCAGACCGACTCTACAATTCAAATTAAATCGATTTCATGATGTGGATATTAGCGGATAAATTTGTGCAGTTCAGATGCGAGACATTTCTAGGAGAACATAACTGCCGAACATCCTCGCCCCCTCCTCGCTCCCTCCTCGCTCCCTCCTCGCTCCCTCCTCGCTCCCTCCTCGCTCCCTCCTCGCTCCCTCCTCGCTCCCTCCTCGCTCCCTCCTCGCTCCCTCCTCGCTCCCTCCTCGCTCCCTCCTCGCTCCCTCCTCGCTCCTCGCTCACGGCTCCTCACTCCTCGCCCCTCCTTGCTCACGGCTCACTCCCTCTTCGCTCCCTCCTCGCTCCCTCCTCGCTCCCTCTTCGCTCCCTCCTCGCTCCCTCCTCGCCCCCTCCTTGCTCCCTCCTCGTTCCCTCCTCGCTCGCGGCTCACTCCCTCCTCGCCCCCTCCTCGCTCCCTCCTCGCTCCCTCCTCGCTCCCTCTTCGCTTCCTCTTAACTCCCTCCTCGCCCCCTCCTCGCTCCCTCCTCACTCCCTCCTCGCCCCCTCCTCGCTCCCTCCTCGCTCCATTCTTGCTCCCTTCTCGCTCCCTCCTGGCTCACTGCTCATTCCCTCCTTGCTCCCTCCTCGCTCCCTCCTCGCTCCCTCCTCGCTCCCTCCTCGCTCGCGGCTCACTCCCTCCTCGCTCCCTCCTCGCTCCCTCCTCGCTCCCTCCTCGCTCCCTCCTCGCTCCCTCCCTCCTCGCGGCTCGCTCATGTCTCACTCCCCTCCTCGCCCCCTCCTCGCTCCCTCCTCGCTCCCTCCTCGCTCCCTCCTCGCTCCCTCCTCGCTCCCTCCTCGCTCCCTCCTCGCCCCCTCCTCGCTCCCTCCTCGCTCACGCTTGCTCCTCTCGAGGTCACTACAGCCGCTGCGTTTGTGCCTCGTCCACAAACCGCGATCGAAGGCGCCGTGTCGATATATCGCCTGATAATTGACCCGCAGGGAGTTGCATGTAGGGTAATAATGTGTGAGCATTAGATCCACAGTCCCAGAGGAGCTGAGGTCAGGACAGAGGCTCTGGAGAGAGAAGGACCGGGATGAGAGGAGGAGGAGAGAGGAGGAGAGGAGGAAGAGGAGAGGAGGATGCAGAGGAACAGAGGATGGAGAGGGTCAGAGGAACTGGATGAAGAAGCAATGATTATAATGTCAGAGGAGGGAGGGCTAGAGAGGAGCAGATGGAGCAGAAGTCAGAGGAACAAAGGATGCAGAGGAGGGAGGGTCAGAGGAGTAGAGGATCAGACAGGAGTAGAGGAAGGAAACGGATGAGTAGAGGAAGGAAACGGATGAGTAGAGGAAGGAAACAGAGGAGTAGAGGATGCAAACAGAGGAATAGAGGAAGAGGAGTAGAGGAAGGAAACAGAGGAATAGAGGAAGGAAACAGGAGTAGAGGAAGGAAACAGAGGAATAGAGGAAGGAAACAGGAATAGAGGAAGGGAACGGAGGAAGGAAATAGAGGAGTGGAGGAAGGGAACAGAGGAAGGAAACAGAGGAGTAGAGGAAGGAACCAGAGGAATAGAGGAAGGAAACAGAAGAGTAGAGGAAGAAAACAGAAGAGTAGAGGAAGGAAACAGGAGTAGAGGAAGGAAACAGGAGTAGAGGAAGGAAACAGAGGAATAGAGGAAGGAAACAGGAGTAGAGGAAGGAAACAGGAGTAGAGGAAGGAAACAGGAGTAGAGGAAGGAAACAGGAGTAGAGGAAGGAAACAGGAGTAGAGGAAGGAAACAGGAGTAGAGGAAGGAAACAGAGGAATAGAGGAAGGAAACAGGAGTAGAGGAAGGAAACAGGAGTAGAGGAAGGAAACAGGAGTAGAGGAAGGAAACCGAGGAGTAGAGGAAGGAAACCGAGGAGTAGAGGAAGGAAACAGGAGTAGAGGAAGGAAACGGAGGAGTAGAGGAAGGAAACAGAGGAATAGAGGAAGGAAACAGGAGTAGAGGAAGGAAACAGGAGCAGAAGAAGGAAACAGGAGTAGAGGAAGGAAACCGAGGAGTAGAGGAAGGAAACCGAGGAGTAGAGGAAGGAAACAGGAGTAGAGGAAGGAAACAGGAGTAGAGGAAGGAAACACGAGTAGAGGAAGGAAACAGAGGAGTAGAGGAAAGGAACAGAGGATGAAGAAGAGCAGAGGATTCCCGGCTGACGCTCGCTCAAACTCACTTCTCCATCGTTTCGCTCACAGACGTCGTGAATAAACACGACTCCGTCAAACTCAAACGATTCGACTCAAAACGAATCGACGTAAAAAGAAACGGATAAACGAGAGGAAAAGAGGAAGAAGAAGAGAAGGAGGAAGCGGAGGAGTGACGCCTGCAGACTCACAGCACATTATTTATGCTCATGTTAATGTTAATGTTGACGCTGATGTGCAGATTCGGGGGTTTGTGGGTGAATCTTTTCTAAAGGTAAAAAGTTCAGGCTGAAGTAAGAAACTCTTCACCAAAAATATGAAATTTACACTTTGACAGTTTTGTGTTTTGTTTTGGGGGTTTCTGCCGAAGTTAAAGTCCCGATGATAATCAGAACTTCTGCTTCCCCCAAATTTTGACAGGTCACAATTTTCATTTTGAGTTTAGTCTGAGGATGATTTTTAGGAAAGTTAAAGGTGCACTGCGGGACATTTCCAGTGGAGAGTTTGCCACCTGTTTGTCTCCATGGAAATGTTCTTACTTTATCGAGAACCAGGTCTTAAACTGAACTAAACCAGGTCTTAAACTGGACTAAACCAGGTCTTAAACTGGACTAAACCAGGTCTTAAACTGGACTAAACCAGGTCTTAAACTGGACTAAACCAGGTCTTAAACTGGACTAAACTAGGTCTTAAACTGGGTTAAACCAGGTCTTAAACTGGACTAAACCAGGTCTTAAACTGGACTAAACCAGGTCTTAAACTGGGTTAAACCAGGTCTTAAACTGGACTAAACCAGGTCTTAAACTGGACTAAACCAGGTCTTAAACTGGACTAAACCAGGTCTTAAACTGGACTAAACAAGGCCTCAAACTGGACTTAAACTGAACTAAACCAGACTTTAAACTGAACTAAACCAGGTCTTAAACTGGACTAAACCAGGTCTTAAACTGGACTAAACAAGGCCTCAAACTGGACTTAAACTGAACTAAACCAGACTTTAAACTGGACTAAACCAGGTCTTAAACTGGACTAAACCAGGTCTTAAACTGGACTAAACAAGGCCTCAAACTGGACTTAAACTGAACTAAACCAGGTCTTAAACAAGACTAAACCAGGTCTTAAACAAGACTAAACCAGGTCTTAAACTGGACTAAACCAGGTCTTAAACTGGTCTGAAACACCCGTAATGAATAAGTGCAGGTGCAAATGTTTAAAGTCATATCATGGAAGATTCTAGGCAAATCAATATCATCTCCATGGAAACGAGCAGATAGCAAACTCTCCGGCAGAAAAGTTCCGCATTGCACTTTTAAGGTGTAAAATCAATAGAATCCACTGCACTTTATTAACCTTTGCATTTGACCCGTCCTCAGTGTCTCTGGGTCTAAACCGTCTCCAGATCTTGAGCTGGTCTTGGTCAGGACTTTTAGTTGGAGGATTTGACCCGTTGTCTCCATAGGAAACCCACTCAGACACAGGGAGAACATGCAAACTCCACGAGGAAAGACCCTGGAATCGAACCCGGATCCTTCTGGCTTTGAGGCAAACCGCTTAAGCACCAATATGTCTGTTTATAAGGAAAAACGAAAGGGAAAAACATCAGATTTGTGCAGATTTCTGTAGTTTAGATCTGTCCAAACATGTCCTGAAACGTCCCGGTGTGTCAGATGCCCTCCCAGTGCCCCCTCTGGTCTCTCTGTATGTCGAACACCAGGGCCCCGGGCTGAGGTTTGGCGTCACATTATTGTTGTTCTTCAGTCTGTGCAGCTGTGGAAATGGAAAACTGCATTAAAGCCTCGTGTCCTGATGATGTGTTTCCTCCGGCTGCAGCTCACAGAACACAAACAAACTGAATTCACCGAGTTTCACTCTGAACATCGAGCATTTGGGAGTTTTAAACTGGACTGAACCAGCCTTTAAACTGGACTAAATCAGGTCTTAAACTGGACTAAACCAGGTCTTAAACTGGACTAAATCAGGTCTTAAACTGGACTAAACCAGGTCTTAAACTGGACTAAATCAGGTCTTAAACTGGACTTAAACTGGACTAAACCAGCCTTTAAACTGGACTAAATCAGGTCTTAAACTGGACTAAATCAGGTCTTAAACTGGAATAAATCAGGTCTTAAACTGGACTAAATCAGGTCTTAAACTGGACTAAACCAGGTCTTAAACTGGACTAAACCAGGTCTTAAACTGGACTAAATCAGGTCTTAAACTGGACTAAACCAGGTCTTAAACTGGACTAAATCAGGTCTTAAACTGGACTAAATCAGGTCTTAAACTGGACTAAATCAGGTCTTAAACTGGACTAAATCAGGTCTTAAACTGGACTAAATCAGGTCTTAAACTGGACTAAATCAGGTCTTAAACTGGACTAAATCAGGTCTTAAACTAGAATAAATCAGGTCTTAAACTGGACTAAATCAGGTCTTAAACTGGACTAAACAAGGCCTTTAAACTGGACTTAAACTGGACTAAATCAGGTCTTAAACTGGACTAAACAAGGCCTTTAAACTGGACTTAAACTGGACTAAACCAGCCTTTAAACTGGACTAAATCAGGTCTTAAACTGGACTAAATCAGGTCTTAAACTGGACTAAATCAGGTCTTAACCTGGAATAAATCAGGTCTTAAACTGGACTAAATCAGGTCTTAAACTGGACTAAACAAGGCCTTTAAACTGGACTTAAACTGGACTAAACCAGGCCTTAAACTGGACTTAAACTGGACTAAACCAGCCTTTAAACTGGACTAAATCAGGTCTTAAACTGGACTAAATCAGGTCTTAAACTGGACTAAATCAGGTCTTAAACTGGAATAAATCAGGTCTTAAACTGGACTAAATCAGGTCTTAAACTGGACTAAACAAGGCCTTTAAACCAGACTTTATGCTGGACTAAACCAGGTCTTAAACTGGACTAAACCAGGCCTTAAACTGGACTTAAACTGGACTAAACCAGCCTTTAAACTGGACTAAATCAGGTCTTAAACTGGACTAAACAAGGCCTTTAAACTGGATAAGTCGCACTTAAAACACTCAAACCATGAAAAAAAGTGTGACTTATAGTCCGAAAAATACGGTATATACATACAGCCTATGAAACGGACTAATAAACCACTCGAACATGTGAATGAAACGAAACACAACACCAGGTCTGTTTCTCAGGAGGAAACAATATTATAACGTGACATTAAAGCTCACAAGAGTCAATTTAGAGTTTCCTTCCGCGATTGCTCTTCTGTTCCTGTTGTAGCTCCGTTTAAAAAGACAAATCTGAGGACGAGGCGGGAATGACTCACTCTGAGGCGCGTTATCGGGGCTGGAGTTTACAGCCCTGGAGCCAGACCAGATCTGAAGGACAGAATATTTGGTGATTTCACCCACACGTCTGTTCTCCGTCCGTTTCCTTTAGGGCTTAGGCGGGAGGAGCCGTTTGTCTGGTGAGTCTGTGCGGTGGCATCGTGCTGGGGGGTGCTGTACATGTATTCCTACGGCGACATCGTGCACACGTTGGCAAGCTCTGTCAAGAAGTGTGAAGGTCGTCTGGAAACTTAAACACAAAATGGATTTAAAGAGCAGATTTCCAGGAGGCTGGGATCAGTCGTTCATGGTCGGAGTTTTGACTTTTAACAAAAACGTGAAAGTGACTCGGGGAAAAACTGCTGGAAAACGCAGCGCTGCACATTTCTCTGATCTGCCCAAGATTTTAGAACTTAAATCAGCTCATTCGTCTTGTTTTCAGGTTTATTATCGACTTATTAGTTCTGAGGCGGCTTCATTCTCGTCTAGAGGTCGTTTATTTTAAGAGAACTTGTCGAATAAAACGATCTTGCTGCACGGACGGATCATTTCTGATGGATTTAAGTGTTTATATTAGGGGTGGAACTTGTTAAAAAAAATAACCTCATTAATTACAGGCTTTGTAATTAATCACATCACCGTTCATGTGAGGAAAACGGTGAATAAACTCCGCTCCAAAACATACTTCAAACACGCATTTACCTTCAGTGAGGACTGTACACAGACACAGAGGTTTTGCAGCCTCGTCTCCGGCTGTTCCCACTCCTCCTCCTGTCCTCCCTCCTCTGGTATCGCAGCAGGACTCGTATCTGAATCACTGTTTAATAGATGTTTCTGCCATTGGACCATAGCACGTATAATCAATCACTTAAATACTGTCCCACTGTAAATGGGGCTTTTAACCGTGTTTTAAATCATACTGAATTTGTTTATGTTGTTTAAGGCGAACTTGGGTGTCCAGAAAGGTGCCTAATAAATAAAATGTATTATTATTATTATTATTATTATTATTATTATTATTATTATAGTTAGTTTAGTTTAGTTTAGTCTTTATTTGAAGGGACAATGCACAGATACATTAAGTTTAAAAAAACAGAGATGTTCTGCACCAGATTATAGCTCGATAGCTAGTTTCCATCTGCAGTCCCTAATTTACAGGAGTAAATAATACGTCATTTAAGCTAAACAGTGAGAGCAGTATTTCATAGCACCAGTCTGACACAAACACTCTCACAAACACGGCATCTTGTTCATACCTTAGCATTAGATTCAAATTTTTAACACATTCGCACTCGCCTGCTGTCCATTATACAACATTTCAGTCCTATTTCATTCAGCGGTAAAAGGTTAAGAATCTTACACATACTAAAGTTACAGTTTTACATCAACAATTATATATTTACAATAATATTTCCATAGAATATAATGAAACATCTGGAGCTGCTTTGTTCAGTGTTCACAGGCCTGATTGTTCCACAGCCACTTTTTCACTTCTGCTGTAAATGTTGAATAGTTTGTTAGATTTTTTAATTCAGTTGGAAGATTATTCCACCCTTTTATTGCGTTATAAGAAAATGCTGATTGTGCAAATGAGGTTGTTATATCTGAGGCTCCTGTTGCCACGGTTACAGGAGCGAATCTGGAGCCAGGATCCATATTTGGAAATCCTCCCGCGAGTATCATAGCAACCACGAGAGCCAATCCGGATTTAGGTGGTTAAATGTGCCGCCCTCCTCAGAGCGGTGATACTCTGCACCTGCAGGAACCGCTGGATTTACCTGATTCTTGAGAATAAGAAGGAAACTTTGAGCTTTTATCATCAAACTTTAAATAGTTTAAGTCATTGATTTATGTTCTGTGTTCTGTTATGTATGAACAACAACCAGCTGTCAATCAAACCTGTTGCTAACACTAGGGGGAGGGACCTCGGGGAATGGAGGCGTCTGATTGGTCTGTTATTTATGTTTATATCTTGATTTAGGGACAAAACAGCAAAATTAAAAATTCAGGATCCTGTGTCGCGGCTTCAGACGAACATTTTAAGACCAAAATAGCTTTGTCCACTCATATTTACGGTCTATGCGCTGGACTTATTTTCTCTGCTAAAGCATTAACTCTGCTGTGGACGTAGTGCACGTCTTTTCTGCACAGTTTGTAATAGATTCGGCCTTTGCCAGTACTTCCATCGGGTCATTTTTTGAACAGGTTTTTGTAGTCAGAACTATGTGTGTCAGTATAACGTTCGTACCACGACGTTTCACTGACAAACGTTGCGTGTTTAATTGGAAACTGCGCTAAAATGCGTTAAAATTTATAATGCATTATTTTCTTTGTAATTTATTCATTGTAATTAATGCGTTAATGTCCCACCCTCAATTTATATCTTAAATTTTGGCCTAGTTTTTGTTTGTGACACATTTATGTATCGGCACAAATCGTCTCACCTGCCGTATTTCCAGCTAAATCAGATTTATGGTTCAGTGGTGTTAAAGTAAAGCTCAGATTAAAGTCTAAAGAGCTTCAGACAGAGCAGTGCCTGCAGTTAGCACCACAGCCCCAGGTAATGTTGGTGACGTCAGCTGAAAAGTCTCTGGAGGTTTTCAGAGTCTCAGATGTGATGATTTGATCCTCCAGATGGGGCCAGGGCCAGGTTTATTTTTTGATTTAACATTTTTCTTTTTATACGAGATCTCCAAAAGGTAAATTTAATTTCTCGATCTCCTTGGAGACGGTTGACCCGAGCGTAGAGAAAAGTGCAGAAATATAGGTAATAAAATAAATGTAAGATAGATGGACGCGACTGTGAGGTTTCCCTGGATCCACAGTTCTTCAGCACTTTTTACACGACAAATTTCTCTGATCTGGCCACGATTTTCAAACTTATATCAGGTTATTCGTCTTGTTTTCAGGTTTATTCTCGCTTCACTCGTCCTGAGGCTGTTTCATTCTAGTCTAGAGGTCGGTTATTTTAAGAAAACTTCTCAAGTAAAATGATCTTGCTGCATGAACAGATCATTTACTGCTTTTTAGGGCTGTAACAATAAGGTAAATCTGGTGATATCGTATCGTCAAAGGTCTCACAATAATATCGTGGAGCATCACAATATATCGAATCCCAAGTCTCTTTGCTTAAATGAACAGTTCTGATGCAGAAATGGCTAAAAAACAGAGGGAACTACATAGACCATGATCCTTTGCTCCGTTTCAGTGCAGACGACATGAAGAAATAACTGTTCTCAGCACTTTTACATCTTCATTCTTTGGATTAAGTCTGTGAAGCATTTTTAGCGGAAAAAGGAGCAGATTCACCACAAAATATTGCAGTAAATCTGGTCTGGTGAGATTTTTTTATTGTGTTTTACTGTATTATGTTCGTACAAACTGACGATAAAGAAGCACAGAAGTTTATCGATTATGATCAGATCAAAATAAACAAAATGAGAATGTAGAATGTCCTGGTTTAGTCCTGGTTTAGTCCTGGTTTAGTCCTGGTTTAGTCCTGGTTTAAACCTATTTTAGTCCTGGTTTAGACCTGGTTTAGACCTGGTTTAGACCTGGTTTAGACCTGGTTTAGTCCTGGTTTAGACCTGGTTTAGACCTGGTTTAGTCCTGGTTTAGACCTGGTTTAGTCCTGGTTTAGACCTGGTTTAGACCTGGTTTAGACCTGGTTTAGACCTGGTTTAGACCTGGTTTAGACCTGGTTTAGTCCTGGTTTAGACCTCTTTTAGTCCTGTTTTAAACCTGCTTTAGACCTGCTTTAGACCTAGTTTAGTCCTGGTTTAGACCCGGTTTAGTCCTGATTTAGTCCTGGTTTGGGGTTAGTCTTGGACCTGTATATGGTGAAAATATTGTACAGAGAGATTTTGATTTCGTTCCTTCTCTAATGACAATAAATGCACCAAATGACTGGTTAAAGTATTTTAGAGTCAGTCTTGTTATTATGTAGAATATCATAATATCAGGATCTTTCCCACCATATCACAATAAATATCGTACCGTGAGGTTCAGACCGTATCGTATCGTGAGACGTGGATATCGTTACCTAGTACTTTTAAGTCTTTCTCATAGATTTAAGTGTTTATATTTTATATTTTGGCGAAGCTTTTTTGTGTGAAGATGTGAGTCTGTCTCTGCTGAGTTCAGATAGGCTTGATTGACAGGTGCATCGGCCAATCAGGAACAGGTGTGGTCCGTTTGTGTCGAAACAAAAGTATCGGCTTACGGGGAAAAAAGAGATGGAAAAAACACGGGGGACTGAGAAAATCCGTAAGAGAAGCACTAAACTCTGCTCATCTGCAGAAAGAGAAATGTGGTTTTATTATAAACGATGAGCGACCAATCAGATCGTTCGTTTCACATGAGTCACGGCAATGAACAAATCTGATTGGACGAAGACGTTTGGTTCTGGCTGATAATTCTCTGTATAAGAAAATAAAGATGTCAAAAGAAGTTGAATGCTTTACTGTGAAATATTCCTGGCAACGCAATAACCTCTCCGTGGAGACAAGCGTGTGACGTACCCTCCACCAGGAAAGTTCCGTAGTGCAGCTTTAACAGCAGGTCAGCTCCATAATGAAGTCTGTGTTTCCCTGAGCAGCTGCAGCACACGTTTGTTTGTGTGATTTGAGTGAAAATGAGTTTATTTTTGTGCAAAAACAATCTCCATTCTCCAAACACAAAAAACTGCTTCAGAAAGCGAGAAGAATGGAGAGAGAGAAAGAGAGAAGAAGAGAAAGAGAGAAAGAGAGAGTTTTAATGAGCGCCGTCCTTCACCTGTACAAACTCATGTCTGTGTCTCACACTGGAGACGGATGAAGAGACGACAGGTGAGTCAGATCTGCAGGTACAGGCTTCACGGAGGGAAAGAGGGAGGAGAAAGAGGGAGGAGAAAGAGAGAGGGAGGAGAAAGAGGGAGGGAGAGAGAGAGAAGGAAAGAGGGAGGAGAAAGAGAGGAGGGAGAGAGGGAGGGAAAGAGGGAGGAGAGAGAGAGGAGGGTGCAGGTACAGGCTTCACGGAGGGAAAGAGGGAGGAGAAAGAAAGGAGGGAGAGAGGGAGGAGAAAGAGGGTGGAGAAAGAGAGGAGGGAGAGAGGGAGACAGAGAGAGAGAGAGAAAGAAACAGGAGTGGGAGAGGAGAAAAGGGAAAGGAGGGAAGGCAAAAGAGGGAGGGAGAATGAGGGAAGGAGACAGAAAGAGGGAGACGGGGTGTGGTGGAATAGAAAGATGGGGAAGGAAGAAAAAGGGCGACAGAGAGAGAGAGAAACGGGTGGGGGAGGAGAAAGAGGGAGAGAAGGTTGCAGGAGAGAAGAGGGAGGGAAGGAGACAGAGAGAAAGAGGGAGGGAGAGAGACGGGTGGGAAAGGAAAAGGAGGGAAACTGAGAGAGAGAGAGGGAGAAAAGGGTGTGGGAGAAGAGAAAGAGAAAGAAACATGGGTGGGGGAGGAGAAAGAGGAAGGGAGAGAGAGAGAGGAGGGTGGAAGAGGAGAAGGAGGGAAGGTAAGAGAGAGAAAGGGAGAGATATGGTGTGGGAGAGGAGAGAGGGAGCAGAAAAGAGGGAGAGAGGGAGTGACCCGTGGCATTCCTCTACACAAACAAACCTTTGTCTCTGCCCCTTTACTCTCCTCCTCTCCTCCACCTCGCCTCCTCTCCTTTCTCCTTCTCCCTGTCTCCTTCTCTTCTCTCCTCTTTCCCTCCGTCTCTATCACCCCATTCTCTCCACTCACTCTGTGCACGAGTGTTTAACCCAGGTCTTTCCGTGCACAGTTTGCATCTTCTCCCTGTGTTTCAGTCAGTTTCCTCCAGCGAAACCAAACAAAACGGGTCAAATCCTCCAAAACGGGTCAAATCCTCCTTTTTTTCCCATTTTTTCTGTGTAATAAGATTAATTTTCATATTTTAGCTATAAAAAAGTGCAGATTATTTTATTTGTGAAGTGAAATTTACTCAAATCGTGATAAAACTTTCTTAATTCCAGTTCATTTTGACTGGGCTGCATTTCAGTTTTTACACTGCGCGCTCTCCCTCTTTCTCTTTTTACTACCCTTTCATCCCCTCTCCCTCTTTTTCCTCTCTCTCGCTTCTCTCTTTCCATTCCCTCTCTCTCCGTTCCCTCTCTCCGAGCTCCCAGAAAGATTTGCTCTGTCGCTCTGTGAATGTTACTCATCTTTTTATTATAAGATCTGTTATTCTGGGGCGACACCTGATCTGAACTCTTCAGTCTGACACAGAAATAAATCCATGGAACCTGTGAGTGTGAAAGGTGAAACCCACAAGCTGGACCAGGACTAAACTGGACTAAAACTGGACTAAAACTGGACTAAAACAGGACTAAAACTGGACTAAAACAGGATTTAAACTGGACTAAACCAGGACTAAAACAGGACTAAAACTGGACTAAAACTGGACTAAACCAGGACTAAAACTGGACTAAAACTGGACTAAAACAGGCCTTAAACTGGACTAAAACTGGACTAAAACTGGACTAAAACTGGACTAAAACTGGACTAAAACTGGACTAAAACTGGACTAAAACTGGACTAAAACAGGACTAAACCAGGACTAAAACAGGACTAAACCAGGACTAAAACTGGACTAAAACTGGACTAAAACAGGACTAAAACTGGACTAAAACAGGACTAAAACTGGACTAAAACAGGATTTAAACTGGACTAAAACTGGACTAAAACTGGACTAAAACAGGACTAAAACAGGTCTAAAACAGGACTAAAACAGGACTAAAACTGGACTAAAACAGGACTAAAACTGGACTAAAACAGGACTAAAACAGGTCTAAAACTGGACTAAAACTGGACTAAAACAGGTCTAAAACTGGACTAAAACAGGTCTAAAACTGGACTAAAACAGGTCTAAAACTGGACTAAAACGGGTCTAAAACTGGACTAAAACAGGTATAAAACTGGACTAAAACAGGTCTTAAACTGGACTAAAACAGGTCTTAAACTGGACTAAAACCGGTCTAAAACTGGACTAAAACAGACCTTAAACTGGACTAAAACAGGTCTAAAACTGGACTAAAACAGGACTAAAACTGGACTAAAACAGGACTAAAAAATTGGACTAAACCCGGTCTTAAACTGGACTAAACCCGGTCTTAAACTGGACTAAACCTGGTCTTAAACTGGACTAAACCCGGTCTTAAACTGGACTAAACCCGGTCTTAAACTGGACTAAACCTGGTCTTAAACTGGACTAAACCCGGTCTTAAACTGGACTAAACCAGGTCTTAAACTGGACTAAACCCGGTCTTAAACTGGACTAAACCCGGTCTTAAACTGGACTAAACCTGGTCTTAAACTGGACTAAACCCGGTCTTAAACTGGACTAAACCCGGTCTTAAACTGGACTAAACCTGGTCTTAAACTGGACTAAACCCGGTCTTAAACTGGACTAAACCCGGTCTTAAACTGGACTAAACCTGGTCTTAAACTGGACTAAACCCGGTCTTAAACTGGACTAAACCCGGTCTTAAACTGGACTAAACCCGGTCTTAAACTGGACTAAACCCGGTCTTAAACTGGACTAAACCTGGTCTTAAACTGGACTAAACCCGGTCTTAAACTGGACTAAACCCGGTCTTAAACTGGACTAAACCCGGTCTTAAACTGGACTAAACCAGGTCTTAAACTGGACTAAAACAGGTCTTAAACTGGACTAAAACAGGTCTTAAACTGGACTAAACCCGGTCTTAAACTGGACTAAACCAGGTCTTAAACTGGACTAAACCCGGTCTTAAACTGGACTAAACCCGGTCTTAAACTGGACTAAACCCGGTCTTAAACTGGACTAAACCCGGTCTTAAACTGGACTAAACCAGGTCTTAAACTGGACTAAACCAGGTCTTAAACTGGACTAAACCCGGTCTTAAACTGGACTAAACCCGCTCAGATCTGTATTGCTCATGTTTCTTTCAGTTCAGTAAAATAAAAGTGTGGAGTTTGTGTTTAAGGAGTGAGAGGGAGGAGCTTAGATAGAGAAGAGGAGGAAGAGAGGAGGAAGAGAGGAGGAAGAGAGGTGAAGAGGGGGAGGAGGAGAGGTGGAGGAGGAGGTGGGGTCAGGAATCTGGGACAAAAGTCTCGAAAAAAGAAAAAGGAGGTTTTATTGTTATTGTGTGAGTGACTCCACAACACACATGAAACAGGAGCTCAGAGAGAGAGAGAGAGAGGGGGGGATGAAGAGGTAATAAAGACAGGAGGGAAGGAGAGAGAGAGGGAGGGATGGGAGATAAAGACAGAGGAGGGAGAGAAGAGTGAAATAGGATCAAGAGAAGAGGGAGAGAGAGAGAGAGAGGCTTAAGGCGATGACGAGGCAGGTCTGGATGAGATTTGAGACAAGTTAAAACACAGAGGAAAGAGGAGAAGAGGAAAGAGAGGGAGAGAGAAGAGAGAGGGGGAGGGAGAGAAAAAGGAGTGTGAAGTGGGAGGAAAGCGGGAGGAAGAGGGAGTAAACAGAGAGAAGGAAAGAGAGAGAGACAAGAAGGGGGAAGAAGGGGGACGGAGAGAGAGGGAGTAGGAAAAGAGGTGAGAGAGAAGAGAGAGAAGGAGAAAAGAGAGATAAGGAGAAAAGAGAAAAGGAGAAAAGAGAGAAGGAGAAAAGAGAGAGAAGGAGAAAAGAGAGAGAAGGAGAAAAGAGAGGAGAAGAAAAGAGAGAGAAGAAGAAAAGAGAGAGAAGGAGAAAAGAGAGAGGAGAAGAAAAGAGAGAGAAGGAGAAAAGAGAAGAAAAGAGAGAGGAAAGAGAGGGAGAGAAGAAGAGTGAAAGAGAGAGGAGAAGAAAAGAGAGAGGAGAAAAGAGAGAGAAGAAGAAAAGAGAGATAAGGAGAAAAGAGAGAGAAGGAGAAAAGAGAGAAGAAAAGAGAGAGGAAAGAGAGGGAGAGAAGAAGAGTGAAAGAGAGAGGAGAAGAAAAGAGAGAAAAAGAAAAGGGAGAGAGAAAAAAGAAGAGAGAGAAAGAAGAAAAAGAGGGAAATAGAAAACAGAAGAAAATAAGAGAAATAGAAAAGAGAGAAAGAGAGCAAAGAAGTAAAGAGTGTGAGAGAGTGAAGAAGAAAAGAGAGAGCGAAGAAGAGAAAGAGAAAGAAAGAGAGAGAGCGAAGTGAAAAGAGAGAGAGAAGAAGAAAAAGAGAGAAAAAGAGAGAAGAAGAAGAAAAAGAGTGAGAGGTGAAGGAGAGGACACAGAGAGAAAGAGAGAGGAAAGAGGGAGGGAGGGAGGGAGAGGGGGCTGAACAGAGCGAGAGAGCGTGAGAGAGAAGAAGAAAAGAGAGAGAGCGGTGGGAGGAGGGACAGGAAAAGGGGGCGGGGTCTGGACTTTGGACTAGACCGGGTCCAGGATCAGAGCCTGGACTTGCCCACACACGCCGGGACCACACGGCTCTCAGGAAGCCCAGGTACGAGCTCCACTTTGTGCCTGTGTTTCAGACTCTAAAGCTGCACTCTGGGACTTTTCTGGCGGAGGCTCCGTCGTGTCGCGTCTCCATGGAGACGTTAGGGCTTTGTCCGGGTCAGGTCTGTGGAGAGGCGACGCCGCGCGCAGTCAGAATGGTGTTTTTCGTGGGATTTTTGAGCTCTAAAACCACCTGTGATTGAGTAAATATAGTAAAGTTGAGCTGTTTAAAGTCACACTGCGGGACATTCCAGGCGGAGCAATGACGTATCCGTGGAAACGAGCAGGTGACGGACCCGCAACCATGAAGTTACACAGTGCAGCTTAATTTTTAGGGTTTTGAGAAGCTGAATTGCGACTAAAATACAAGAAAGTTTTACCTGCGGCAGCGGAGAAGACTTCAGATGTCTTAAAGTTAAAGATTTTAACTTACGCAAAATTGACTCTGAGATTCAAAATTCAAGATTTATTTTATTTTATTTATTTTGTTTATTTGTCATATGCAGGTTCAGCACAAGGTCAACAATGCAAAAAAGTGAAATACTCCGTTTGACTCGCTAAGATATTCAAGAAGTACTAATCGCTGCAATAAGGACTGGAAATAAGTAAACTGTATAGTCAAAAATATAATAAAATATAATAATATACAAAATGTAATAACACTGATGAACTTTTTAAATCAGATAATCACTCTTTAGAATTTTGATTAATCATAGTTGATTATTCTTCAAAAAAAGACCAAAATATTTTGACAAAAATGCAATTTATTATCAAAAAGTTATTTTATTGACGATTTTTCTATCGTTGGCAGTTCTGTTGCCGTGGGTTGTCGTGCTCGGTTTGTTGTTGTTGGTGCAGTATCGTCGTGGCTGCTGCTGAATCAAACCCGTGTTTTGCTTTCTTTACCGTCTCCTCCGTGAAAGTCTGACTTCGCCCTCGGGAACTTTCTCCTCTTCAGCCTCGTCCCCTCTCGACTCTCGGCTTCAATAAAACGTCTCCGTCACGAACTTTCGGGCTCAACGTCGCACACGAAGCGTCAGTCGGGTTTTTTTCTTCTTCCTCGCTGCGTGTGGATGGAAATCTCCGAGCGGAACCAAGTTTGAAGAGGTCCTTATGCAGATTATTTTAATGACGGTGATGAAACTGATACCGTTGCTACTACGCGGGATTATCGGATTACCGCCCAACCCTAATTGACAGTAAGTTTAAGTCATGTTCTAATGTTTCCTCCTCAAAAACAGACCCTGGGGTTGTGTTTCGTTTCATTCATATGTTTGAGTAACACTTTATTATTAGTCCGACTGCATCTCCAAAGCCGGGATCCTGCACCAGTTACACGGGGAACCAAAGTTCTCGCCGTTGATTGACCCACGTTTAAACCATTTAAGCGACGCGTCACGGACAGAAGGAGTGGATTTGCCACTAAATAAAAACAAGGCCGTACGAAAGCAGACGTCACGGCGAGGAAAATAACACTCACGGGTCGCATCGTCCACACAACGAGCATTTGGACTCCTGTAAATCACGATTTATCTGCTGCAACATCTGCTGTGGAGAAAGCGGCAGCTACGCCCGATCCGAAGACGGAAGTTTAGCGGTCGAATGTTTACAGCAAATAGTTGGTCTCCTCCTCTGACCACGGCACAATCTCCTGTCGTTTGATTTCTCCACCATATTCCACACAAGAGTTTTCTTTGTTTGTTTATTTGACCCAGAGGACGTCTACTGTGTCGTCGCGGTTCGCTTAGCGTTAACAAGTTTCGGTTCTGTCAGCCTAAAAACGCCACTCGTTATGCCGTGAAGCGTTCGTTTTCAAGTGGACAGCTCCTTTTAGCTTTAGTTCAGTAGAGTTGGGCTGAAATCATCCAAACGACTCTCGTGAAGGTGTGCGGAGTTTAATGGGGCACTTCCTGTATCACCGCATGACATCACAAGGTGGAACGGTGTGTTTTTTGTTTTGTTTTTCATGTTTGAGACCCAGAACTCGGCCTAAATCTGTAGCGTTTGTGCGTCAAACATGTGTGAATGAAACGAAACACGACTCGAACACCGTTATAACGTAGATCAGAAAACAGTGTAATATGCATGCGTCTCCATGGTGACGTTATTGGTTTACTTTCGTGGTAAAATTGCAGTTTGAACGGATGTAATTAGCGAATCCATAATTTACCATAATCACCACGTACGGCAATTTCCTCCACAAACAACAAAATCTCCGTCTGTCTTATTCTGCATAAAAGCTGCTCGCCCTGGAGTTTAGATCTGTACAAACATGTTCTGAGCTCTCCCCGTGTGTCAGATGCCCTCCCCGTGTGTCAGATGCCCTCCCCGTGTGCGTCAGATGCCCTCCCCGTGTGTCAGATGCCCTCCCCGTGTGTGTCAGATGCCCTCCCCGTGTGTCAGATGCCCATAACAACCGGAAATAATCTAAAGCGTTATAAAGAGTCTAAAGCGTTATGTTTTGAAGGATACAAGACTCTGGAATGAATGAAATATGTATTAAATTCTGTTTGTTTTCATTTATATTTTGTCTCTGTTACACACAGTAAGTCGCAAGTGAAACTGTAAACACAAAATCGCTGTTCAGACGCTGCTTTTCTTTCTGGAATTCTGTCATTGTTTCGTAGAGTTTGGCGTCAGAAGTACTTTTACTTCAGTCTAAAGGCCTGTTCATACTCCATAAGACTTCGTTCTCGTTCTTATCACCTCAGGAACAAGAACAAAGCTCGTTTGGGCTCTTGACATTTCATACTTCATGAGATGTTCTGCTGCCGAACTGCCCCGTCTCCTCCTGTTTAGTCCTGACTCTGGGACCAGCAGTGCAGATGGTTCATGAGGCTCTAACATGTCACAGACTTTGGAGAGACTTGTGCACGAGCAGAGCCGCTTTAAAGTCTCTGAGCCACAGGGGGCAGTGCAGAGACCGGAGACCAGGACGCATGTGCTTGGACTTCCTGGTTGGAGTCAGGACATGAGCTGCAGCGTTCTGGATGTCCTGAATGTTCTGGATGTCCTGGATGTCCTGGATGTTCTGGATGTCCTGGATGTTCTGGATGTCCTGGATGTTCTGGATGTTCTGGATGTTCTGGATGTCCTGAATGTTCTGGATGTCCTGGATGTCCTGGATGTCCTGGATGTCCTGGATGTTCTGGATGTCCTGGATGTTCTGGATGTTCTGGATGTTCTGAATGTTCTGGATGTCCTGGATGTTCTGGATGTCCTGGATGTTCTGGATGTTCTGGATGTTCTGGATGTCCTGAATGTTCTGGATGTCCTGGATGTCCTGGATGTCCTGGATGTCCTGGATGTTCTGGATGTCCTGGATGTTCTGGATGTCCTGGATGTCCTGAATGTTCTGGATGTCCTGGATGTCCTGGATGTTCTGGATGTCCTGGATGTCCTGGATGTTCTGGATGTTCTGGATGTCCTGAATGTTCTGGATGTCCTGGATGTTATGGATGTTCTGGATGTCCTGAATGTTCTGGATGTCCTGGATGTCCTGGATGTTCTGGATGTCCTGAATGTCCTGGATGTTCTGGATGTCCTGGATGTTCTGGATGTCCTGAATGTTCTGGATGTCCTGAATGTTCTGGATGTTCTGGATGTCCTGGATGTTCTGGATGTCCTGGATGTCCTGGATGTCCTGGATGTCCTGGATGTCCTAGATGTTCTGGATGTTCTGAATGTTCTGGATGTTCTGGATGTTCTGAATGTTCTGGATGTTCTGGATGTTCTGCAGCTCTCAGCTCGTTTGGAGAAGCCAGTCAGAGGCCGTTACAGTATCTAACCTACTGGAGACAAACGCATGGATAAGTGTCTCCAGATCTGCTGTAGACAGTAGAACTTTGATTTTTACTGTTTTTTTAGATGGTAAAAGGCTGCAGATGTTATTGATTTGATGTGACTGTTAAAGTTCAAGTCTGAGTCCTTTATTACCCTGAGATTTCTCGCCTGATTTGAAGGTTTTAGAGAGAGACACTGGAGGTGGAGCTGACACTGTCTCTCTGTTTCTATGACTTGTGTCTTGTGTGAGTTTATCTGGAGAAAGTTGTTTTCCTCCACACTCTGATCAGTTGCAGTGGCAGAGTGAGTCCACTGGCAGAGTTGTGGTCGAACACATTATTGCTACGTTAATATGAGGTTTTTTCTTCTTTCTGCTCCTTTTCGAGAAATGTGCTTTTTTTCTGTTTACAAAGTGTACGTAGTTTGTACAGAGCTTAACAAATGTATTAAGTCACCGCCCAGTATAAGGTGTTTGCTGCTGCTGCGTGTAATTTAACAGTATTTCTGTTCACCAAAATATCTTTTTATGTTTCTATAAAGGTTAATCCTCCAGTATGTGCAAGATCTTTCTATCAAAACGACATCTTTAATGCTAAAATAGAACTATTGTTGTTATCCATAAATGTTCAGCTTTACGATGACGCCAAAGTCTCATCCAAAGCAGAAGAAACTATTTGGAACTCAATAACAAAAGAGACTTTGCAAAACAACGTAAACAACCCAGCAAATATTCACATTTCTGGTTATTATTTGTCAATGAGGACGATTTAGTTATTCCAATTGGTCATTTTCTTAATGAATAACAATGAAAGTGTTAATTTGAAACAGTTTTTTGATGAACTGTGAAGTGATTTATGTTTTCTTGTTTTCTTGTTTTCATGACAGGTGCTGTAGTACATTTCTTAAGCTCTGTGTATGATTATTGTTTCTCTTTTGGCACAAACTCAATGCGATATATGGATGCGCTAAAAAGGCCTATCGAAAATAAGAAAAAAATACCAATTTTGAGGTAAAAATGCAGTAAGAAATTTTCACTTACCAAGTTTTCTTCAAACGAGGCGAACTACAAATCTTATTCTAAGCAGAAAACACTAGTTTCAAGTATTTATGGCGAGATTTTTCACCTTTTTTGAGTATATATTGAGTATATATAAGTCATTATTGCTTATTACAACATGAAATCAATTAACATTTGAAACTGCATTTATTCATATGTCACATTTTCCACTTCCCCAACATCTTAGAAGATCTTTGAGGATACTGAGGTACAGATCTTAGCCAGAGAAAAGAGGGAAGTTAAAGAGGCTTAACCTGGCTTGGTTTAATATAAAAAGTGCTTAGAATAAGTTCTAATATCGAGATAAGATAAATCAGGATGAAATATCTTGAAAGAAGTAAAAAATATCTAATTTTATTAAGTAAAAAAATCTTAAAATTGATCTTTTAAGATGAATCTGCTTAATTCAAGTCAGTTTAACTATGCTAAAAGATCCTTTTTTGCAGTGCATTTCAGTATTTTTGCACCCCCCTAATAACCCCCACAGTCCTCGATGAGCTTCATTTGACTGTAGCTGTACACTATAGGTGACGTCATGCTCCCTTTAGTCCACTTCTTTCCTCAGTTTACGCTCTGACCTTGGACGTTTTGGCGCTGAGACTAAAATTACGTCACGGTTTGAAGCCCGTTGGAAAATACTTTTACTGTGGAGTTTGAGTTTCTGCCAATTTCCACTTTGACCTCAGACTTTTACAGACTCGTCTCCAGACTCGGGCTCAGGTGAATCATTTACAGACTCTGCGTTTATGTGCAAATCTGAAACTGAATCCTCCAGTCTCAGTGAAACGGTTCAACTCGCTTCAGGTCGGGAATGAGTAACAAAAACACTCTCGGGGTCATGAGGGACGTTCTCGCTCTGAACTTTTAACCCTGTGGAGCTGCTGAGTTGGAACCGAACCAAAACCAGCCTGAGTTTTGGTCAGTGAGAGGAGGAAGGGGGCGTGTCTGTGTGAGTCTGTGTGTGAGTGTCTGTGTGAGTGTGTGTGTGTGTGTGTGTGTGAGTGTGTGTTTTATGTGTGTGTTTGCGTTTAATTAGTCTCGTCTTTTCGTCTTTGCTTTAGAATGAGCCTGACGTGGGAGTTGGACTTTAAGTTTTAAGTGCGGCTCATATTAGCTATGTTATACACTACGAAAAAGGATTTTCTTGCATAGTTAAGCTGACTTGAATTAAGCAGATTCATCTTAAGAGATACATTTTAAGATTTTTTTTACTTAAGAATTTTAAAACTTTTTTTACTTTCATATTCCGTCCTGATTTATCTTATCTCAATATTACAACTTATTCTAAGCACTTTTTATATTAACTCAGTCCAGGTTAAGCCTCTTTAACTTCCTTCTCAATCCAATAAGGTGAAAATCTTGCCATAAATAGTTGAAACTAGTGTTTTCTGCTTAGAACAAGATTCATATTTCATCTTGTTTTAAGAAAACTTGGCAAGTGAAAATTTCTTACTGCACTGGCAGAGAATTTCTCTTAAAATAGGCATTTTTACCTCAAAATTGGTATTTTTTTCTTATTTTTTTTGTTAGGGCTTTTTTGCAGTGTACTGTTTTATCTTCAAAAAACAGACCTGGAGTTGTGTTTTGTTTAGTGCTGTCAAACGATAAATTTATTAAATCAGAATAATCACACTTTAGATTTTCTTATCAGCAGTTAATTATTCTTCAAAAAAAGACCAAAATATTTAGACAAAAATCCAATTTATTATCAAAAAGTTATGTTATTGACATTTTTTACATGCTGTGGCCATCCATTTTGTAAAGGCGTTGGTCAACTTATCGGTGGCAGTTCTGTTGCCGTGGGTTGTTGTGTTCGGTTTGTTGTTGGTGCAGAATCGTCGTTGCTGCCGCTGAATCAAACCCGTGTTTTGCTTTAAGACGGTGTTTTAAACTTGTTGTGCGTCTGTGGAAAGAGAGTTCATCACTGCGACATCTGCAAACGACCTTAGTTCATCTAAAGTCCCGTGGGGCAGTTTTTTTGCAGATAAATTTGCCGCTGAGCTCCAGTCACAGTCTCATCTGTCGTCTTCACATCGGCGTATGGACCTGATCACTGACCTGATAACCTGCGCCGCCTTCAGGACCATCCGCACTTTAATCTGCGTTAAAAAACATTACTGTGATTATTTTTCTTTTGATTAATCACGTGCGTTAACGCATTAACGTTCACAGCCCTAATTTTGTCTCATTCGCGCATGCTGTGAGTAACACTTTATTATTACTCTGTTACACCTCCAAAGCTCAAAACACTCTGTTCCACCTTGTGATGTCATGGAGTTTTCAAGTGAACAGCTCCTTTAACCTTTAGTTCAGTCTAGTTTGGTGTTTTCTGATCAAAGTTCTAATGTTGTTTCCTCGTCACCTGGAGTTGTGTAAGAAAGTTTCAAAAGGAAGCGCTTCCTGGACGTCCCGAGGATAATACACAGTAGATAAAACACAGCGGTGCTTTTTCAGGAAGGGAAGTCAATTTAAAAATGCAAAAACCCCAAGGCACTCACTGGTTATAATAAAATGCCTTTATTAATTTACGGCATGTCTTAATGAGCAACTTACAAACTCCTGACACGTTTCAGTCTTTCCTCAGGGGAAAGCCATAAGCTGAAACGTGTCGGGAGTTGTCGGAACGTGTCGGAAATATAAAGGCATTTTATTTTAACCACTGAGTTTTTTTTTTTTGCATCTTTAGAGAGTTGTGTTTTGTTTCATTCATGTTTAACACACAAAACCTGCAGATTTAGAAGTGTCATAGTACTCAAGACCGTTTCTTTTTTTTTTTTTTGCGTTCCTGGTCTCGTCTCGGATTCAGGCTTGTTTGGATTCGGTCTTGTCTCGGTCTTGGAGGCGCTTGGACTTGGTCTTGAGTCGATCTCAAGGTCTCGACGGGTGAAGAAATGGAGATAAATGTATAAAAACTTTGATAGAAATGTGCCAAAACAACTGTAAAATACAAATAAATGTTAAAAATGATAAATATGGTCTTGATGGGCCGTGGTCTCGGTCTTGTCTCGGTCTCGGCCTTTAAAAGTCTTGGTCTTGAAGGTGCTTGGACTCGGTCTTGTCTCAGTCTTCAGGGTAGCAGGGTCTTAACTTTTAAATAGGTCTTAAATTTCAGTAAAAGTATTTTTTGTTATTTCAAGCAGTGAGTAATGGTCATTATTAGAATAGGATCTGGTGTTTTTCGCTGCATAAAGGGCGCAATGTTGGTCTAAATTTTCATTTAAGTGGTCTTAAAAAGTCTTATATTTGGGATATTCAAACCTGGAGATACCCTGGTCTTGAGGGTGCTTGGACTTGGTCTTGTCTCTGTCCTGAGGTCTGACACTCGGCCAAAAAATAGATAGATTTATAAAAATCTTGACATAAAGATGCCAAAATAACTGTAAAATACGAATAAATGTCGAAAATTACCAAGATGGTCCCGATTTGGTCTCGATGGGCCTTGGTGTTGGTCTTCTCGCGATCTTTAAAAGTCTTGGTCTTGTCTCGGTCTTTGAAAATCTCGGTCTTGTCTCAGTCTTTAAAAGTCTTGGTCTTGTCTCGGTCTTTAAAAGTCTTGGTCTTGTCTCGGTCTTTGAAAATCTTGGTCTTGTCTCGGTCTTTAAAAGTCTCGGTCTTTGAAAATCTTCATCTTTAAAAGTCTTGGTCTTGTCTCGGTCTTTGGGAAAGTCTCGGTCTTGTCTCGGTCTTTAAAAGTCTCTTTTGGTCTCGATTAGTGCGGTCTGGACTACAACGCTAACATTTAGGCTGAGTTCTTCTCTCAAACAGGAAAAAAACACTCTGTTCCACCTTGTGATGTCATCATGTGGTGATACAGGAAGTGCTCCACTGTGTTTTTAAACTCCACTAGAATCATTCAGATCACTTCAGCCCTACAATAGTCGATCTCTACTGAACTAAAGGTAAAAGGAGCTGTTCACTTGAAAACTACAGCTTCTTATGGTGACATCACAAGGTGGAACAGAGCGTTTTGAGCTTTGGAGATGTAAACAGACGAATAATAAAGAGTTACTCAAACACGAATGAAACAAAACACGGCTCCAGGTCTGTTTTTGAGGAGGAAACATTGTTAGAACATGGTTTAAAGCTCACGGGAGTCAATTTTGATCTTTAAACGCATAAAATGGAGAATAAAGAACCAACTTGCTGCAGGTTTTTGAGCTCGAGTTGCTGATTTAATACATTTCACAGTAAATAAAGCGTCTTATTTTGCCTCCTGTCGCTCAGAGTCTTCCCTGAATATGAAAAGAAAACGTTGCAGTGTCTTCTAAATGAAACGATGAACGTGTGAAAGAAACAAAACACGACTCCAGGTCGGTTTTTTGAGGAGGAAACGGCACCAGAACCCGGTTTAAAGCTCACGGGGGTCGGCTGTGGATAATAGGGACCTTCAAGTTTAAGTGTAAGAGCCTCCCTCCCCCTGCTGTGCCCGTCTGTGTGGGTTTTACTGCCTCTGGACTCAAAAGGATTCACTTTACAGCTCAGGACAATAACCTCACGCGCGAAACAAAGAACCTGCACGTCCCGGGTCTGACCCGGAGACACTTCGGAGTTTGAGTTGGAACGTTGGACCTTTTTGGGATTCAGTTTTGTGAAGCGAATCCGGCTTAAAGCGTGAACATTTCCTCCGTGCCGATCCGATCTCGACTCGCGCTTTGAGCTTCTTCCGTCTTCGGGAAAACGAACGTTGAACTCCGACCGCAGAGGGACGAGCGTCAGGATCCCTGCAGTTTTTATTTCGTGTCGATGGGACCGATAATTCTGGAGAAATTCGCGTTTAAAGTTTGGAAAGAGTTTGTGTGAAAGTGCATTAAGAGACACAAACTGCCACTTTTCTGCACTCTTCCTCCCCTCTTTCTCTTCTCTCCATCTCTCTTTTCTTCCTCCTCCTCTCCTACCCCTTCCTCTCTTCTCTCTCTCTCTGTTTTTCTCTCACACCCTCTCTTCTTTCTCTCTCATTCTCTCTCTTATTTTCTTCCTCTCTACCATCTCCCTTCTCTCGCTCCCTCTCTCGCTCCTCTTCCTCCCTCTCGCTCCATCTCTTTTCTTCCTTTCCTCCTTCTCTCTCTCCCTCTCTTCTCCTCTCCTCTCTCCCTCTCTCCTATCTCCCCCTCTTCCCCCTCTCCCCCTCTCCTCCCCCTCTCTTGTCCTCCGGTGTAATTAGCTCATAAATCACTCTGTAGTTGGACACAGCTCCTGTCTCTGTTTGGACTCACGACACTTCAGCTTTTCACTCTCTTCACTCTTTTCACTCTCTTCACTCTCTTCACTCTCTTCACTCTCTTCACCTCTTCACTCTCTTCACTCTCTTCAGTCTCTTCAATATCTTCAGTATCTTCACTCTCTTAAGTCTCTTCACCTCTTCACTCTCTTCACTCTCTTCATCTCTTCACTCTCTTCAGTCTCTTCACTCTCTTCACTCTCTTCACTGTCTTCACTCTCTTCACTCTCTTCACTCTCTTCAGTCTCTCACTCTCTTCAGTCTCTTCACTCTCTTCACTCTCTTCACTCTCTTCAGTCTCTCACTCTCTTCAGTCTCTCAGTCTCTTCACTCTCTTCACTCTCTTCACTCTCTTCAGTCTCTCAGTCTCTTCACTCTCTTCACTCTCTTCACTCTCTTCAGTCTCTCAGTCTCTTCACTCTCTTCACTCTCTTCAGTCTCTTCACTCTCTTCACTCTCTTCACTCTCTTCACTCTCTCAGTCTCTTCGCCACAAACATCTCGATAAAAAAGGGGAAAAAAACCCTCCTGTCCCTCGAGGTTCAAACACCAAAACACTAAATCTGCTAAATATTTGAATCCGAATCTCCCTTTTCCACTTATTCTGTCGCTTTTCTCGTCGTTTATTTTTATTTTGTGAAGCTTTGAACCCAGAACTGCTCAGATTTATCTTCTGCGCTTCAGCCTGAATCAGTAAATGAACCGTGCAGACTCAGAGTCGCCGCCATTAAGGCAAAATTACAAACAAACGACGCAGAATTGATCATTTTAAACAGAGTTCATTTGCTCCTTTGGTTCGGACCTTTTGGTTCTGGTGAACAAACGGTCAGAGTCCCGGCTGTAGAGGTGGTCTCGGCGCGGTACCGCACGAACTCTGGTGTGGTTCATTTGTGGTGTGAATGTAGCCCGGGCCCGATCCCACACAGGGTTGTTTTTGGACCTAATGAGCTCCTGTCGTGGGTCGAGCTGGAGATGAGTCGTGGTCAGACGTAAGCAGGACGTAGAACTAATGCTTTTTGTTAAGTCTTTTGATAAACTAATATAATCCATCTTCAGACCTGTTACATCCTGCGTGAAGAAGAGCGACTGTCACAACAGGACGTGCACATGAGCCTCTCCTCCTCCTACTGCCGCCATATTATAAACCTGACGTTGCATCAAACGCTCTCACTGCTCAAACATTTGTGCAAACGTCCGCATCTGTAAAATCCGACAATGACAAAAACAACACGCAAAATGGCCGCAATTCTCTCCTTTCACTTGGCGCTTTAATGGACACGGCTCATTTCTCTCCAGTGGCTGGACCGTCTCAGCACACGTGGTTTTGTTTATAGAGTTTGGTCAAACTTAATAAAATGTACAATGTGAATAAAAAAAATGGTCCGGCCCAAAGCGCGTGAACTCTCGGCCTTTCCTGACGTGAATAGACCCTAAAAGTGTGTGTTTGTGTGTGGACAGATGAGAGGATGCTGCAGAGGAACGCCGAGGCTCTGAGCCCGACCTGAGCCTCTGTCCCCAAGACTCCATTGCCCATGATGCACCTGGTGTGGTGTCGCGGCCGCCTCAAACTGCTGCTGGCCTCAGTCACCGCCCTGGGCCTCCTCACCTGGCTCTACCTGCTCGCGGGGAACCTCGATGGTGCGTATTATTATTACTACTAATACTACTACTACTACTACTGCTACTACTACTACTACTACTGCTACTACTACTACTACTAAAATGTGTGAGATATTATTGCAACAAACTCTCAGTGAGACAAGAGTGAAAGGAATGTGTGAGTTTGTCCTGAATTCTGCAGGAGGCTGTGGTGAGGTTTTTTTTTTATCAATACATTTGGGACGTACTTTTGGCTATGCTATTATTATATTGTATTATTTTATATTATCTACTATTATATTATATTATTTTGACTCGTAAAGACTGAGTGAATCCGTTTTGGATCAGACAGATCGACAGAACCGGAGCAGAGGTAAAACGTGCTCGTGTTCGTTTTTTTAAACTTTGGGATTAACACTCGAACATTTACATATGAACTCGGCGTCTGTTCTGTACAAAATCACATTTCACGTTGCCGGCAGCGTACACCACAGCTGTATGTACCGATAAATAGTTCGGTAACTCACTTATTTACTGATTTACTCCCTGGATTATTGGTCTGGAGTTTGTGGGTGTCTCTGTGAGTAAATGTCTCTGCAGGATCAGCTTTACGCTGTTGTCCAAACACATCTGTGTGGCAAAGGCGGCGCCGCCATTAGGCACCTGTAGGCGGCCGCATTGGGCCCCCAAACCTGGAGGGGGCCCCAACCACTTGTCCCTCAGTGCCACTAACGGCCGAGGCCTCAGAGCAATTGGATTTTCTCTCAATGTGGCATTAAATGAGAATAGTTTAGTTTCAAACAAAGAAAAACACCATCTGATCTGATCAAATCTATTTTAACTGTAAAATCCTTCCCCCCCTTGGTTATCGAGTAGTAATAACGTTCAGTCTCATAGCTTCCTGTTTCACTTTGTAGTAAAGAAAGATAGTTACAGTTGTGCTCATAAGTTTACAGACCCCGACAGAATTTGATTGATTTCTTGTCCGTCTTTCAGAGAATATGAATAACACAACAACTTTTCTTTCACTCATGGTTAGTGTTTGGGTGAAGCTGTTTATTATCAAACTCCTGTGTTTCTTCTTTTTAAATCATAATGAAACAGAAACTACACAAATGACCCAATGAAGCCTGGAGACTTTTGTGATAGTTGTGGATGTGTTCTTTTCTTGGCAAAAGGCTCCAGTTCCTGTAAATTCTTGGGCTCTTGTCTGAACTGCAGCTTGAATCTGCCCAGAGGCTCAGTGATACTGAGGTCAGAAGAGACGAACACTCCAGAACCTTCACTTTATTCTGCAGAACCTTCACTTTATTCTGCAGAACCTTCACTTTGTTCTGCTGGAGCCACAGGTCCACTTTGTGTTTTGGATCATTATCATGTTGGAATATCCAAGTACGTCCCAATGTGCAGCTTCTGGACCAAGAAATCATCAATTCTGCCAGAGGACGGAAACTTATGAGCACAACTGTACATCACAGTTAGAGATTAGAGAGATTTGTGCAGTTTAAACGCTGCAGATGTTCACAGACTAAATGTCGACCATTTAAACTGCACAAATCTCTCAGTCTGTGCTAATATATCGACATCACAAAATCGATTTTTAATTTTAATTCTAGAATCAGTCTGAGTGAACAAGTTCTTCATGTTTTCTTCATGACCATAACGTTAGTGTTGTTGTTGTTATTTATTTCATTCATAAAGTATAAAATGACATTGACAGTATCACAATATCAAACACGGTGGCACGGTGGCTGAGTGGCAACACTCAGGCCTCACAGCAAGAAGGTTGCGGGTTCGATCCCCGGGTCGCCCGGGCCTTTCTGTGTGGAGTTTGCATGTTCCTCCCCGTGTCTGGATGGGTTTCCTCCGGGTACTCCGGTTTCCCATCAACCTAAAACATGCCCGCACCCCTATGAACTAACATCAAGGACCATGATGTCCACCCTCCTGTGGGCTCACCACCTGCAGAGGGGTTCATAGGGGGTCAGGTGCTATGAGTATTGGGCAGCAAGCTGCCCCCCGCGACCCAGCCGGATTAAGCGGGAGAAGATGGATGGATGGATGGATGGACAATATCAAACATACAAAATATGAATGAAAAAGAGCAGAAAGAGGAGTCGTCTTATGTGATCTGCACCTTTCCCCTTTTCTCGACACATTCACGCCGATAATCGCTGTGAAGCCTTTCAAATAAGTGCAGTTCATTTCACTCACAATTATGGATCAGTTGCAAACAGAAATCTTCCCTTTTATGCACAACAACTTAGTTTTCCTTTTCACACATACACATTGCACTGGATTTTAGGTGTTTTTTAAATGCCGTCGTCGCACTTGATTCTTCGATTTCTTTTTCAGGCCTGTTCCATAACTGAGCTCCTTTCACAGCGACACTTCGCTCCATAACTTTGGTTCTGAATCTGGGTTTTTTTTAAACATGCAGGTTCCTTTTAAATTGTAGTGGTTTTGCTCTCCTCTCAAACAGTTTTTGAACATTGACAGGTAACACGCCGCACTTTGCTTTGTACATGACTTTGAGGAGACTCAAGTCAACAATATCACACATTTTCAACACTTTAAGTTGAACAAATAGTGGACTGGACGGCTCCCTGTAACGACTGTTGGTTAGTGCTGCTCAGTCGTTTCACTGACGCTCGTCGTCGTTTCCTTTAAGCTTTCGTCTCTCTTCCCTCGATCGTCGTGGATAAATTCTTCACGGACAGAATCTGTTCTTTGTCGACCTCGTTGGACGAAGATTTGGTGTCGGGGCAGATTTACGAAGCTGCTCAAAAACACGCGACACTTTTCCACAGGGATTTCGCCGTAGAAAAGCATCGACCGGAAGTTGCGCGACTCTCAACTTCCTGCGGTTGCGATAATCGTCTGTTGTGTGGATTTTAAATCGATTTGAGAGCAAAGAAGTGTGACGATATATCACCGAGGAGGCGTGTGTGGGTGTGTTTTGCGAAATGTGCAAACGGAGGAGGAGCTGGAGAGGCCGAGGAGGCGGATGTTTCTGCTGCTGTGGTGTAGACGAGCAGCTGAGGCCCGTGTGGAGCAGAGCGAGTGACTCACTGTGAATGGCGTGACATTTAATTCTAATTTCCTCTTCTAAGTTTTTATCTTGACAATATTTCCTGATCCCATTCTGGGCTTTATCTTTCGGCGCGACGCTAAAACGCCTCATAAATCTTCCAGACAAGGCTTTAATGCCTCCGAGATTAGCGCTGCGTGACTGGACTCAGGCCCCTTCTCGCAATTTTGACTTTTTTTTTAATATAAACGTAAGGTGGATAATGACTAGAAACATTTTCACAGTGCGTTTTAAAGGTCCTGTTGCGCAAAACTGACTCTTGAGAGCTTTAAGTGCTGTTATAATGCTCTTCCCTCCTCGAAAACACACCCAGAATCGTGCGTCGGACAGTTTTTTTATGATTTGTAACTTTTAAAAGTTCTCAAAACCGATTTAATGTGAGGGCTAATTTCGTTAGCCAAAACATTTGTCACAACTTTTGTCACTATAATATTTTGAAATTACCACGACGTTCTCATCAAAGAGTTATTTAAGGTTTAACCTTTACAAAAAACATATTTCTAGTCAAAAGATTGAAATTAAAATAGTCAAAAAACAAGTTATTCAGTTAGAGAAGGGGATTTAAAACAGGAGAACTTTTGAAATCAATCAATTTTCCCCGTTAGCAAACTTTGAAGGGCCTTTATTGTCTTATTTTCTGATGTTCTAATGTTGTTTCCTCGTCACAAACGGACCCGGAGTTGTTTTTGTTTCATTCGCACATGTTTAACGCACAAACCTGCAGATTTAAGATGAGTTCTGAGTCTCAAATACTAAAAAACCACACCGTTCCACCTTGTGATGTCATGCGGTAATACAGGAATTGATCCGCTGTGTTTTTTACACTTTCATGCAGAGTGGTCACTAGGGACGGCCCTGATTAGTCGATTAATCGATAATTGATCATTAAGAATTTGGTGGATCAGGTTCATTTTCATGGACAAACTGAATGTCGGTGTCTGTGTAACGTCGCCTGAGGAGTCGAGGTCTGAGCACAAACTCTGGATCCTCACAGTCCCACGTCTCGGCTCTGGCTCCTTGGAGATCCCTATATTCCTCAGAGTGCGTTTCCCTGCACATCAGTGTCCCGGGTATGATCGGGTTTTTGAGTGTCCCGGTTTCACATGTTTACGCAGCATCTGCAACGCGACATACGCACAGAACAGACTCAGCATCAGCAGAACATCCTCTGTCACAGAGAGAACACTCATATTCACTGCGTCACAGAGAGAACACTCATATTCACTGAGTCACAGAGAGAACACTCATATTCACTGAGTCATAGAGAGAACACTCATATTCACTGAGTCACAGAGAGAACACTCATATTCACTGAGTCACAGAGAGAACACTCATATTCACTGAGTCATAGAGAGAACACTCATATTCACTGAGTCACAGAGAGAACACTCATATTCACTGAGTCACAGAGAGAACACTCATATTCACTGAGTCACAGGGAGAACACTCATATTCACTGAGTCACAGAGAGAACACTCATATTCATTGAGTCACAGAGAGAACACTCATATTCACTGAGTCACAGAGAGAACACTCATATTCACTGAGTCACAGGGAGAACACTCATATTCACTGAGTCACAGAGAGAACACTCATATTCACTGAGTCACAGAGAGAACACTCATATTCACTGAGTCGTGTCTGACAGAAGCTGAAGCAGCAGCACAAGGAAACAGCTGCTTTTTTTCACTTACTGTTTATGCAAATGAGCCGTGAGGTTTAAGTTTAGTTTGTGTAAAACATAAACAAATGTTTAAATCTGCATTAAACTCATTCTGATCTCACACTGATGAGGCTCTGGAGCTGATGGTTTATGTGTTTAAAGTTGAGTTTATTTATGCAGATTAGTAATAATAACAATAGTGATGATTAATCGAAAATCGATCGTTAATTTTCCCGACGATCGATGAAGAAAATTGACTCGGATTCCCGTCCCTCTTGGTCACTACAGTGGACAGCTCCTCAATAGAGGTTTTCTCCTGAAATTTGTCAATTTCCGTTTAAGATAAGAAAACCTTTTCCTGCTAAAGACAAACTGCACTGATGTATTTAAGCACATGTGATAAATGCCGTAGAAGTCGGCTGATAAGAAGTGATCCGCAGGTTCATTGTTACAGCTGGAGTTAATTACACTGAATTATCTGCGTTTATTTTTCTCTAATTAAATGTTTTTGCAGTACGTTTAACAGGAACATGTTCAAAATATATGAACACAACGTTAAAGAGCAAAGAAAAACATGTTTTATAGTATTTACATTTGTTTTTAATAATGACTGTGAGCGCAGGTGTGCGGGGGTCGCCTCCCCGCGGATCCGACCTGTAACTTGGTCTGGTTCGGAATCGCCCAGGAGGTGACAACATTATAACTGTGACTTAAAGCTCACAAGAGTCAGTTTAGTGTCATATCGGACCTTTAAGACGGAGTATTTTACTTTTTACCAACTTACTTTTATATTTAGATCACGTTTTAATCTGATCTGTCGTCCGCATTTTAAAGCCGGAGGCTCCGTCTGATGCTTTTCCTCACGGAGGTGTGATTGCTTCGTCTGAAATGTTCCACAGTACGGCATTAAACCTTTTCTGTACGTTCACGGAGACCGAACCAGACCACGTTACAGGTCGGATCCGCGGGGAGGCGACCCCCGCACGCACCGTCAGAACGCCTGTTTTTCTGGGGATTACTACAAAAACCACCTGCGACTGAATCAAATGTAAATTCGAGCTGTTTAATGTCGCACTGCGGGACGTTCCCGGCGGAGAAACGGCGTATTTATAGAAGCAGGCGCGAAACAAAAGGTTCCGTGGTGCGTCTTTAGTGTTTGGGTTGATCCGTGTATATCGACGCGGTGTCCGTGTGAGCGCTGCCGTTTGATTCGCTCGTATTGATTTTGCGATGTGAGAGCGGCGCGGGGCTTATTGTGTCTGTAGCAGCTGGAGACGCCGCCCTGATGTCATCCTGGAACAGACTTAATGCTGTTTTTCAAATGGAAAATCCTGAGTGTGAATCAATATTTCGCTGTATCAAAAACAGATAGATACATATAACATTTATTCAGCCCTGTAGAGCTTGTAAACAGTGTTGTAACATTGAGGCTGCGGCGGCTCGGCGGTTAAAGGGCCTGTATTACACAAAATGAACCATCATGAGCTTTAAGTCGTGTTATAATGTTGCTGAATCCTCCAAAAACAGGCCTGGAATTGTGTTTTGTTTCCTCCACACATGTTTGAGTAACACTTCATTATTAAGCCCCTTTCACAGCGGCGTATTTGACGTATTTGCGATGCGTCGGCGACCGCAACATCGCAAACACCTCGTCAAGACATCGCTCGTGTTCCTCTTTTGCGATATATTTCCGAACTGTTGACGATACTTTGCGACACTGCGATGGCGGTTGCGACGCAAAGACAACGTTACCGCGATCTTATAGCGACCTCTTGACGAATATTAACGACTACTGACGACTGTTGGCGAAATACTGCCAACTGCAGACGAACTGTCGGCGAGGACTCGTGATGTGGATGTGATTCAGTAACGACCTCTTGGCGACTGCTCCACGAAGCACTGACGACACATGACCTTCAGGTATATATAAAGACGATTCAGGACGATCTCTGGACCAGTCGCAGTTGCAGTTTCACTTCTTCTTTGTCAGTGAAACCAGGGGGATGAAGTGGGGCCTCGGACGGTTCCTTCTCGACGGACGTGTCTGGATGAACCGGAGGATCTGGAGGCGGCTGCTGTGGGACAAATGAAGCTGGGTTCACTGGAAAAGGACCCGGATCAGAGGATGGACTGAGTCCGGCTCTGGGGGAATAGACGTCGCTCCTGGATCTGCCCGTAGATCTGTAATAAAATAGGGTTCATCAATTTTTGTTATTGAATCGCTACTAAATCAGTAACAAAGACTGGAGACGTTAACAGCGTCTTAGCGAACCTTTACCGAGTGGATTTTTCTTGGCGACCACTAACGAATTTTTTGAACATTTAAAAAAACACCATCAGAGGATGGTGACCTTGACAAGGCCGTGGCGAACCCTGGCCATTTCCCCCCCAAAAAACACAGTTTGCAACCGCATCGGTTTTGCATCACCTTCCAGTGTGAAAGGGGCTTAAGTCTGTCTACACCTCCAGAGCTCCAAACGCTCTGTTCCACCTTGTGATGTCATGAAGCGCTATAGTTTTCAAGTGAACAGCTCTTTTTACCTTTAGTTCAGTAAAGATCAGCAATTCCAGATGATTCTAGTCAAGGTGTGTGGGGTTTAAAAACACAGTGGATGTTTGTGATGTTGAAACAGTATAATGCTACAGTATAGGTGAGTTTCACTGTTGACAAAAGCCTGCGGTGCATGCTGGGAAATATTTTAGCCGGCGGGAGAAAGTGAGAAAGCACCTAAGGAGTACTGATCTCGGTTATTTATCCAAAGACAATTTGACCAAACATTGGTCATAAGCAGTGAAGGACGCCAACTCACTCTTTTCGACCCCTATGAAGCGTAAACGAAAGCAAATCGTGGCCTGAACTTGTTGGGTTCCACGGTTTGCTCGGATCGTCAATATTCTGCGGATGTTTGAAAGCCGTTTAATCTGACGTTGGTGGTTCTTTTCACTCGGAATACAAAAAAGACCTTTTCCTTCTTCTTTCCTTCTACATTTGTGCATCCGATAATGCAGCAGGAATTCACCATTATGGCTGAAAAACCATATTCCGTGGACTAAGTGAGTGTGACGTCTCAACAGCGTCGCTCAAATAATAATAATAATAATGCATCAGTTTTATACAGCGCTTTTCTGGACACTCAAAGACACTTTACAGAGCATTATTCATTCACTCCATACCCAGTGGTGGTGAACTACTATTGTAGCTACAGCTGCCCTGGGGCAGACTGACGAAGCAAATGAGGCTCCTGTTGCCACAGTTACAGGAGCGAATTTGGAGTCCGTCTCCATATTTGGAAATCTGACCGTGAGTATCATAGCAACCACAAGAGCCAATCATGGTTTAGGTCGTTAAATGTGCCCAACCTCCTCATGGCAGAGCTGCGATGCATCATATATACGGACTATGGATGTGATACTCTACTCCATTCTGCACAGACCGCTGGATTTCTGTGATTCTTGAGAATAATAAGGAAATTTTTAGCTTTTATCATCAAACTTTAAACAGTAAGTTTAAGTCATTGATTTATGTTCTATGTTCTGTTACGTGTGAACAACAATAGAGTCACAATTTAACCAAATTCACTTTACTTTATGCTAGTTAAGATTCTAGTAACATTAGCTATTGTAATTGTTTCAGATATTTTGTCGTTTTATCTCTAAAATAGTCAATCGGGGCAGAAAATCGGGAAGGGAACTTACTTAGCAGCGAAACACACTAGCTGTCAATCAAGCCTGTTGCTAACGCTAGGGGGAGGGACCTCGGGGGATGAAGTCGTCTGATTGGTCCGTTATTTATGTTCATATCTTGGTTTAGGAACAAAACAGAGAAATGAAAAGTTCACGGTCCTGTGTCGCGGCTTCAGACGAACATTTTAAGACCAAAATAACGAGGCTCAGAGCAGCAGGTCCAGAGAGACGAGCCAGAAGATCCTAATGTGAGTCAATGGGGAAAAAGGGAGAGGAGGAGCCGGAAGAGCCTCCTGGAGCACTTCCTGTTTGGTCCACTCATATATACGGACTATGTGGAAAAACTGAGAGACGGCGAAGTCACGCACTGTGTTTATGTTTTTTTGTCGTCGGCCTCAATATTTCCCATCACGCAACAGGCACATTTAAAAAGAATTACGTCGGCTGAAACTCGCCCATAGATCAGAAAGTATGAGCTCTTCAAACTGTTTGCAGTCGTCCAGCTTATTTCTCCCCTGGGCCCCTTAAAGCAGCGGTCGCCAACCTTTTTTGGAGCCACGGACCAGTTTAATGTCAGACAATATTTTCACGGAGCGACATTTAAGGTGCGGCGGATAAATACGATAAAATAATGACGATACGACCGACACAAAAACTTTTGTAGATCTGATAATAAAAGTTTCCAAAGACGATGAGTCACAGATGGATGGAGCGGAGAGAATTTGGTAATTTTTTCAAAAAGAAAACTTTGTTCAGAATCGGATAATAAATAAAACAGAAATAATGTAAGTTATTTATTCTTTCTCTGCGGCCAAACGACCCACAGACCAGTACCTGCCTTAAAGCTTTTCTTCCGCCAAACCAATGGATGCTGCTTCAGACTAGTGTACACGGACACCAGGTCACTGAGCAAAACACTGAATTGAATTGCTTCAGTTTTGCGGAAATATAAACAAATAAGGGTGTAACGATAACCTCACGGTACAATATTTACTGCGATATCATGGAAAAGCTCACGATATTACCATATTCTACATAATAACTGACTGACTCTAAAATGCTTTGACCAGTCATTTGGTGCATTTAATTCAATTCAATTCAATTTATTTTGTAGCGCCCAAAATCGCAACAACAGTTGCCTCTAAGGGCGTTCCAAGATATGGATGAGCCAAACATACACACAGACATATCAAAACAGGAATAAACAACATTCATGTAAAGCAGCAAATGAAACATTGTCCAGTCATCCCCTGTCCTTAGACCCTCCTTCTCAGCAAGGAAAAACTCCAAAAAACCCAGGGTCCTGGGAAAAAGAAGAAACCTCGGGGAGAACTACAGTGAAGGAGAGATCCACTCCCATGGACGGACAGGCTATAGATGTCCAGGCCCGTGGGCCAGTTCAGTATGACCACAGCTACCCAGGTGGGGAAGGAGCCGGGCGAGGAGGAGGAGCCGGGCATTTATTGTCATTAGGGATGGAACGAAATCCAAATCTCTCGGTACGATATTTTCACCATAAACATCTCACTGTACCAGATTTATTACAATATTTTGACTGTGAATCTGCTCCTTTTTCCTCTAAAAATGCTTCACAAGACTTAATCCAAAGAATGAAGATGTAAAAGTGCTTAGAACAGTTATTTCTTCATGAAACGGAGCAAAGGATCATGGTCTATGTAGTTCCCCCTGTTTTTTTTTTAGCTATTTCTGCATCAAAACTGTTCATTTAAACAAAGAGACTTGGGATTCGATATATTGTGATCGTCCACGATATTATTGTGAGACCTTTGACGATACGATATCACCAGATTTACGCTATTGTTACATTCCTATAAATAAGAGATCAACAGATGTTTTGGGAAATATATTTTTCAAGATACATTTAAATAAATAAGCAAAAAAAAGTTAAAAATGTACATGCGATTTGGAGTTCACACTTTGGAGGGAGAAAGGTGATCTATATTTTTATAAAAAAATTTGTGGTTTGTATTGATTGAGGTAAGGGAATTCATTTTGGTAAACATGTGTTTTAGTTACTAATAAAAAAAGATAATAATAAATAATAATAATGGAAAAATGATAAAATTATAATAGAAATAAAATTAAAATAAAATATGTAAGTAAATAATAATAATAAATAATAATGATAAATAATACAATAATTTAAAAAAATGAATAGAGGGCGATTTGGATCAATCCATATGGGGATTTTTATTTTTTTTATTTTTATTTTTACATTTTAATCGTATTTTTTATCTATTTATTTTTGATTGTATTACTTTTTTGCCCAGCCTATAGGTAATAACATTTAATAGGGGGAAACTACAATCAGTCAATGAGGAAACAGTTTATTATTAGTATTGTTGTTATTATTATTTCTTTTTTTCATTTTCTTTTTTTTATTTTGCCCAGCCATATAAATCCATGTGTTAATCCACCCAGAGCATCTTTTGTCTTTCTGAAAATTACACCGCCCTAAAAGTCCATCTTTTACTCGCGTCTCCACCTTTGTGCCGTATTGTATTTTTGGGGCAGATATTCCGGGGCAGATTTCCGAGCTGTTTTCCTCTGAACTCTACAGAAAAGTTCCATTTCGACGGGAGGATCGCGTTCCGTCTCTGGGCTCATTCTCCCTGGTCTCACAATAGCAGCGGGCCAAATGCATTCTGGGAGCTCCGCACTCGTCTTTGATGAGTTCATTTCTCTGGTGCGGCGAGGGGAGTCTGCGCCGCGGGAACACAGCTCCAACCGGCAACATCCGTGAACAGGGAATTTTGTACGCTCCAAACTCCAAAGTCTGTCAGTGTAAAGTCACATTCTGCTTTTATGCTCGGGTCTTATGTTCAGGTCTGAGCGGAGAAATAAAACCAAACCAAGGCTCAGTTGTTTTTAAAGGTCAGTGATCGTCTTGGGTCTTTATAATGGAGTCGTCTGTATTGATTCTTCGCAGTGACATCGCGCTGGGGGTGTTCTACATGTATGTCTGTGGCCTTTATCATGGAGATGTCGCGATACAAAAATTTGCCTCCTCAGGTCAGAGCCTCTCGATGGTCCCAAAGACTCTTTAAAAACACGGGGGAACCAGTCCTTTCAGGCTGTGGCCCCTAAATGATCTAAAATGTCCTCCCTTCAGCCATGAGCCAGACTTCACAGACTCTTCAAACGCAGCTCAAGACTCTGCTATTTAGACAAGGTTTTATTTAATTCTCGTACATGTTGTTTTTTGCACTCTGTAAAGAACTTATGATATATGTATTAAGCTTTTATCTGTGAAAGGCGCTCTATAAAGTCTTACTCTTACACAGTGGTTCAAGGGCGTACACTCGTCTATGTGCTCTTATATTTGTTCTGATACAGCTCATGACTGTTATAAATCTTCAGGAAAGCTTCATTTCTGTCCTGTCAATGTGAGTTTTTTAGTATCAGTACCTGTGAAAAATGAGTATCTAGTTTGGACACTAGTTTCAATGCTCGTGCCTGATTTTCGGCACTTTTGACAAACCGAATATACCTCATATCTCGCCTGTCCATCACCTGTCCATCCTGTGTGTCTCCAGGTGGGCGTGGCCTGCTCCTCCCGCCCTGCCTCAGCCTAAGCCCCGCCCCCGCGCTCCTGGACCGTTCCGTCCTGGAGTCCCGGGTCCGAGAGGTGGAAGAGGAAAACCGTCAGATCCGCCTCCAGCTCAGCCAGTCGCAGGCGTCCGCCCAGCTGCCCGCAGATGGCGCTCAGCAGTGGGGCGCCTCGGCGGACACGGGGCCCGAGGACGGAGAGAACACCGCAGAGGAGAGGGGCAACAACACCGACTGCCCCAGAGCGCCCCCTGTCAGCAAGTGTGAGGTAACTGCAGCTTTACTGTCTGTTACTGTAGTTTGTTTTAGGGTTTTATCTTTTGTATTTGCGTTTTCTATGGGTTATTTGACTATGGTTATTTTATTGGAGGATTTTAACTTAGTTTTATACAGGTACTGTTAATTTTACATCCCTGGGAGTTTTAATGGTTTTACCAGGCAGTATATAAGGGGCCCATAGAGCGTATATATGAGTGGACTGAGGCCCCGTCCACATTAGTATGTATGCGAATCGTTTGCAGATGCAGTGTTCGTCCACACTAATCTGATGGAGAACAGGAGACAGAACGATCTGGATACACCAGCTCCCACATATTCGCCTGAGTACGGATCTGATCCGGCACTGTGTGGATGAGTGAAAACACTGAAAACACTGATACGCTGACGTCGGGGCTCTAGCTGCTGTTCTTATTGGATCACGTCACTGTGATTTGCGCCTTCTAGATTTGCTGGTTTGTGACATCGATCATGTCACAAACAACAAACCCGAGACTAATGCGAAACAGCATCGCTCCACGAAAAGACTGTTTTCACGCTCGCCCTCTTCCGACTCGGCTTCGGCTCAAAATCGGCTGCTGCAGCTTCCACGGAACTACGGCAACTTCAGACACGATGCTCCACTCCCTGTTTTTACCGCCCATGTGGATTCGTGACACTGTGATGACGTTACGCCGGCCGAGCCATGTGACTAGTGTTTCTGCCGATCCAGACACGACGTGTGTGGACGCAAAACGTTTCCAGTACGCTGATATAGTGATTTGTTTCAGGGTAAACGCAGTCTAAGTGAGTGTGACGTGATTGAGGTGGTTGTGCCGCCCTAATCACCGGGGAGCGGCGATACTCTGCACCATTCTGTATTTCTGTGATTCTTGAGAATAATAAGGAAACTTTTAGCTTTCATCATCAAACTTTAAATAATAAGTTTAAGTCATTGATTTATGTTCTGTTATGTACCAACAACAATAGAGTCACAATTTAACAAAATTCACTTTACTTTATGCTAGTTAAGATTCTAGTAACGTTTTATTAAATGCCTTGATCCACTTGTTAAAGACATGAATCTGGTTAAAGTCGTGCTGTCATTGGATAAATGTAAATGTCACTCAAACCTGTCAAAACAGGGTGACCTCCCCGACAGTCGAAGGGAACTTACTTAGCAACAGAACGCACTAGCTGTCAATCAAACCTGTCGCTAGCGCTAGGGGGAGGGACCTCGGGGAATGAACGCGTCCGATTGGTCCGTTATTCATGTTCATATCTTGAGTTAGGAACGAAATAGTGAAATGTAAAATTCAGGATCCTGTGTCGCGCCTTCATACGAACATTTTAAGACCAAAATGACGAGGCTCAGAGCAGCAGGTCCAGAGAGAGGAGCCAGAAGATTCTAATGTGAGTCAATGGTAAAAAGGTAGAGAAGGAGCCGGAAGAGCCTCCTGGAGCACTTCCTGTTTGGCACATGGTGGCTAATGGGTTAGCTTTGTCCACTCATATATACGGTCTATGAAGGCACCTGTGTTTATCCTCCCTGCACCTTTCCCCCCCCCCCCACACTTTAGCACTTATTAATTTTTTTGAAGAATTAGAAAAAAAAAAAAAACTGGACGAAGCTAATCCTGCCTCAGTCGTCAATGTATTTGCAACTCACTGCAGCCCAGCCACTCTACCCATCCCGGTCACATCCATCATAAACTGTATAAAGAAGTGAACACCCACAGCGTTCAGCTCCAGTCAAATGAAACTCACTGAGGCTAGCAGTTGTAACGGCAAATTTGGAACTAGTTCTATATTAGGAATAAGAATGTATTAACGGACAAATTGGCAAAGTGGAAACACAAGGATCAAGTAGAGCAGGTTAATCCAGACATTTTAAGACCAAAATGAGGAGGCCACAGCAGCAGGTGCAGAGGCAGGGGTGATATTTTCTCAATACAAAGTGAATTGGAGCCAGAGTTAATGGAGCTGGAAGCGTGCCCATGTTCATTTCCTATCTGGAACACGACTTCCAACTGATTAGCTATGTCCATTTATAAACTCTTTGTTCTCAGCAAAGGAGAGTAGAGAAAATAGAAAAGATTTGGAACGGCAAACGTACTATTTTTTTTCCGCCAACCTGCATCTCCACTTTCTCTACATCATTCGAACACTGTGACCTTAAGTGAATGTTCTGAGGTACTTTTTGATGTTTACATAATTTCTTGGACTTTTAACACAATGTAAACAAAACGCTAAAGTATATAAGTAATAGTGTTGTCAATTGATTCAAATATTTAATCTCGATTAATCTCATGAATGTCATAGTTAACTCACGATTAATCAAATTAATTGTACATTTTTTTCCCCCTTGGATCAACATATTAATCCTCTTATCCACATAGAAAAGTGGATAGGCTTTGTGCAAATGTTTTTTTTTTTATGACACTTGTAATTGTTTGTTTGTCCTAATGCTGCTGTACTAAGGACGTCATCACACGGCGCTGTTTGTTTACATGTGTCGCAGCAGAGCTAACGCTTTAGCAGAGAAAATAAGTCCAGCGACAGAAATATCTATGAAATAGTGAGACCGATATGCGTCCTGCTGTGATTCGCTTCTCTGTGAGTTTATGGATATAACAACAGTGCGGAGGAGTGAGAAAGCTAGAAAAGAGAGGCTGCAAAACTTCGGTTTCTGTCACATCCTTATTGAAGGTCAGCGCAGATTTCCTGTAAGTTTTGGAGCGACTTTATTTCGTGTTTTCCTTGTGTGGATAACCTCAGTGCACCTGACAGGGCTTCTCAGTTTGGTACATTGTTTTTCTTCCTGTTAACAGCTGGATCCTGTAGCAGTGGCCACAGCTTATGAAAAAAAAACAATTTCAAGATAAAAAATAAAGGCGTTAAAACTGTTTTGCCTTAACTTGATAATAATGCAATATTTCTCACAGCACTAATAAGTCATAATACTCTGTTTCATGTAGATTTAAATATACCTGTGTTTCTATCTTGTGTATGTTTGTACAGCTGATCCATGTGGCGTGTGTGTGCGCCGGTCACAACGCCAGCAGAGACGTGGTCACTCTGGTCAAGTCCGTCCTCTTTCACAGGTCAGAACACTCACACGATTATATAACATTTATTCTGCTTTACAAATATGAATATTGTGTTTCAAATGTGTCGTCAAATACATGCCCCAGAGGTTAAAGGGCCCGTGTTTGATTTGTTCCCATTAGTTTCCTTAAACGTAGTGAATAATTAGGATGCTCAGGATTGAGGTAAGTGAGGAATAACTTTGGACGACTGCAAACTGTTTAAATGTTCTATATTACACAGTTTTCTTTTTTTTCTAATGTATTTTTCTCATCACAAACAGAGCTGGAGATGTGTTTTGTTTCATTCACACATTTCACTTTGTCAGGGAGGTGTTGGGAAGGAGACCGAAACTTGTGACCTCAGAAATGGATGTATTTTAGGACTGATTTAAGTATCTTCAATCTCCCCCGGTTGTCCACTTGACCAGGCTTTACCGATGAAGAATATGCAGGTTTATGACAGGTTCATGTCAGGTTCATGCTTGATTCATGGTCGCTATAAAGACAGAAATAAAAAAAATATAAGTAATGAATAAATGAAGCAATTATATAAATGACCAACAATAATTATGATGGTAATAATATAAGTATTTAAATATCAATCAATCAGTCAAACTTTATTTATAGAGCGCTTTTCATACAAAAAATGAATCTCAAAGCGCTTTACAGTGATTAAAAAAAGAACAATCCCACATTTCTCACATTTCCCCTCCACCCTCCATCCTCCCACAATGCTAAGCTAAACAGATGAGTCTATTAAATATTAAAAATGCAAAGAAATTCTGAAAAAGAAACCTATTTACAATGATACGGTGTAAAAACACTGGTGACGGCCTGATGACATTTCTCGCTAAAAAACTCAAAACTCCTATGGCCCTTGAACGCACCATGGGCAGCAATAGGGCGCAGGGAAAATGAAAATGTCGGCTGGTCAGTGAAAGCATCGTCAGCATAGATTACGCAACCAAGATGCAATAGACCGGCATGGGACTAATTTAAGCGCATGACACAAAGTGGATAAACAGAAATGACACATTATAATGAAATGACTCGTGGACGTACGAATCCACGACGAATGAAAACAAGAAGGAAAGTCCGAGAATAATGACGGGGGAGCGACTGGCCCCAGCGAGTGATACTTGTGTACTGAAAAAAGTTGCGCTGGTGGATGGTGGATCCTGATTGGTGGAGAAGTTGGGAGGAGAGCTCTGATTGGCTGAAATGGTTGCTGGGCTGTTGTCGAGGCACGTGGTTTCCGGGCCGTTGCTGGGATCCAAATGTCCAAATAATAATGAAAATATATGTAAAAAATATATAACGAATAAACTACTAACTAACAAATAATAACAAAAAAAAAAAACAACAAAAAAAAACAACCACAGCGCACTAAATATTAAGAAAACTGCCACAATGTACTTTGTAAATAACAATAAGAAATCATCCTTCCCAGAGTATCACTACCTGGGCGACATTTTAGACCCGCATCTCACTTTCAAAAACATGTAAAACAAATGTGCCATCGTTTATCAAAACATTCAAATGCGTCCGAATTTCTTTAACACTGGAGGCAGCTCAAACCTGCTTTATTAGTATGATTATGTCCTGGTTTTACTACTGTATAACCTGCTGGTCCCTGAGGCCACTGGAATCACTGCACAAACAATCACTCCACATTCTAGACAGGAAGCCACAGCCACATTACCATTGCACAATTCTCCAAAAATACAGACAACACCATCCAGAAATATGCCTCAGTTAGAATAACCCACAAAATATTAAATAACTCTTAAGAAATGTATCAAGTGCACATCTACGGTAACAACACGATCCACACGAGCTTCCACCAGCGGGCAATGCCAATATACCAGAACTCAAACAACATTTGCACAATCTTTTCTTACAAAGCTATTTAAAACTGGAATGATATACCACCTAATCTGAAAAATCAAACCGATTATTTGACCTTTTTCACAGAACTGTAGACAGACCAATAATAAAGAAATTAGGGCCCGACCGTTATGGATTTTGTTGCGGCCGATATGATACAGATAAAATGGGAGTTGGAGCTGCCGATATAATCACCGATATATTTATGATGTAAAAATTTACTGTAAATATTCAGTTGTTCATAAAACTTAAGTTTGGCTCTATTGGTTTTTCAGTTGGGTTTGTTTAGGCGACATTTCTTGTTCTTCTGCCTCTTTACGTCATATTTAAAGACAGTCGTTCGGCCTAATGGTGTTTTTGTACGATATTCTCACCAGTAAAGAAAGTACTGTATGTAAACTACCGCTATTAGCCTTTAGCGGTTAAATGCGTGTGTGCCGTGGTAATTAATGATCTGCTAAATGCCGATAATTCACACCTCTATTCACAGCTCATTTACATATCAGTTTGTCCAGTAACATATATACGGCCACTATAGTCACTTTACAGTCGCTAACAGAAGAGAAATCAGCCTGTTTATGTGTGCGAGCTACAGCAGCTAATTGCTAACCAACGAGAAAGAACCAAAACGAGCTTCAAAACCGACACATTTCAACACTCAGCCTCACACAGGCTCCTCTCAGATCAAAAGTCAGCACTAAGAACTGTCCTTTTAATCCAGACTCACACTGAGCGTCCGGAAAAAGAAAATAATCTCAGTGTTCTGTAGTGGATCTGTGGCTGTGGCTGTAAACAAACGCACATGGGGGTGTGTTCAGGGGCAGGACGACGTCACAAACACAAACAAATGACTCCTCAGATAAATCCTGATGCGGCGCCACAGATCAGGACGTTTATCTGTCTGTACATTTAATTAAATTGGCAGAATACAGACAATCTGAGTTTTGTCCATGTGGAATATCAGCAAGATTTAGGCAGATAGCCGATATAATATTGGCCAACCGATATATCAAAGAAATACAAGCATGTGTGAATGAAACAAAACACAACTCCAGGTCTGTTTTTGAGGAGGAAACAACTTTATAACATGACTTCAATCTCACAAGGGTCAGTTTTGTGTAATATAAGACCTTTAAAAGGAACTAGTTCTGTTTTTCATGTTTTTAAGATGGTAAAAAAAAACAGGTACAGCAACTTTAAATGAAAATTATTCAAATGTTGCAGTCACAGCTCAAACTGGCAGAATCCTGGCTCCGTTGTTCTTTTGTTCTGCGTGGACATGCCCCTGTTATTCTTGCAGAGTTGTAGTGTATATGTATAATGCATAGAGCTACGGTCCCATCTGCTCATTGTTGGAGCAGATTCATGGCTCCTCTCTCCTCCCTCGTATGTCAAATCCAGGAACACAAACCCACGGAATACAACAAGTCTCCGAGTCAAAGCTAATTTGGGTTCTATTGTGCACAGAACCAAAATATGGTGATAAATGAGTGCGCTGTTGAAATACATACAATACGGGGACATTTTAAAGGTCCCATATTACACAAAATGGACTATTGTGAGCTTTAAATCATGTTAGAATGTTTCCTGAGTTAAGAGCAATCTTTTACCTTTTGTTCAGAAGAGACTGACGGTTCCAGGGCTAAAATCATCCAAATGATTCTAGTGAACGTGTATGGAGTTGAAAAACACAGTGGAGCACTTCCTGTATTACTGTGTCCTAGTGTTGGGCAGTATCCAAATTTTGATCTCGTTAAAGCTTCTTAGCGTTTTCCCGGGATTTACGGTTTTACTGGGAGTAAGAATTATTCTGTAGCTGCTCCTAAACCCTTCAGAAACAGAGTCACAGTTTTATATTTGAAGATGAGGCACAAGTTCTGATCAAACCAAACTTTGCAGCACGTTCGATCGCATCAGCATCAGAGTACGAGCTGTTTTTATCAGCGCTTATACTGTATGCAAATGAGCCATGCAGTTTGAAGTTTGGTTTGTGTAAAACGTAAACAAATGTGCCAAAGCTGCATTAACCACATTATTACTCAAAGTCTAGAATGAGCGGAGGAAATGTAGAGCGGTGGAGAGGACCAATCACAGCCCTTATCGTCTGCTGCGTTTTGAGGCGTAGTCAGAAAGTTTGGGAGGTGCAGGTCGGACGCTGTGCGTAGGAGCCGCACGTCCACACAAACACGTTTTGATGCAGAACCATATATTGGGCTTTACCGTCTCCTCCGAGAAAGTCTGACTTTGCCCTCAAAGAGCACAGACATCTTACATTTCCTTTGCACAGACAGAAGTGCCTTAAACCTCACACATGTTGTATCTTCTGTTTGTTCCTGGTTCTTCAGGAGGAACCCTCTGCACTTTCACTTCATCACAGACTCCGTGGCTCATCAGATCCTCAGCGCTCTGTTCCAGTCCTGGATGGTTCCCTCGGTGCAGGTCAGCTTCTACGACGCCGAGACGCTCAAGGTGAGAGCAGAACTGCACCAGAACTACACCAGACTACACACAACTACACCAGAACTACACCAGAACTACACCAGAACTACACCAGAACTATATCAGAACTATACCAAAACTATTTCAGAACTATACCAGAACTACACCAGAACTATACCGGAACTACACCAGAACTACACCAGAACTATATCAGAACTACACCAGAACTATATCAGAACTATACCCGAACTACGCCAGAACTATACCAGAACTACACCAGAACTACACCAGAACTATATCAGAACTATACCCGAACTACTCCAGAACTATACCAGAACTACACCAGAACTATACCAGAACTATACCAGAACTATACCAGAACTATTTCAGAACTATACCAGAACTACACCAGAACTATACCGGAACTACACCAGAACTATATCAGAACTATACCAGAACTACACCAGAACTATATCAGAACTACACCAGAACTACACCAGAACTATATCAGAACTATACCCGAACTACGCCAGATCTACACCAGAACTACTTTAGAACTACACCAGAACCACACCAAAACTACACCTGAACAATGCCAAAACTACTCCACAACTACACCGGAACTACACCAGAACAGCACCAAAACTACACCAGAATTACACCAGAACTACTCTGGAACTACACCAGAACACCACCAAAAACGCACCACAACTACCCCGGAACTAAACCAGAACTATGTCAAAGTATACCAGAAATACACCACAACTACACATAAACAAAACCAAAACTACACCACAACTACACCGGAACTACACCAAAGTATACCACAACTATGCCATAACTACATCAGAACTACACCACAACTAAAACGCGGCACAGGAGCAGGCCAGGCCTCTCAGCTACAGGGTCTGCGGTTCTATTCCCAAACTGTGGAGTTACACGGTGTCACTTTAACCCTCCTGGAGTTGTTTACACCGCGAGCTCAATCCTACTTTTTTAAACAAACACGGCAAATCTGATCGTGAACACAGAAGTTTGGAGGAAAGTTTCGGTGCGAGTGGCGCCGACCTCGTTCAGACCTCCACAAACATGTTCTGAAAGGCACGGGGCTCGTATTAGTTCAGCTGCTCAGAGGCTCGGACGGGTTTAAATGTGACGGAAATAGAGTCTGAAAAACACGTATTGCAAACTGATCACGATATTTGAAATGGGAAATTGTACTTTTCTTCCCTCCACAAAGATTCATTTAGATTTTGTCCATCTCCCAGTCTGCGCAACACACTGTCAGTATTCAGAGCAACATCCCGCCCAAACAAATCTACCTCCCTCGTCTTCTCTATCCTCTCTCTTCCGTCTCTCTTTTTCCTCTTGTTTTCCCTGGTGGGTTTCCTCTGTGAGCCGCCATAAAACTTATACATCAGGTTCGTTTTTCCTTTGTAAAGACGGGGCATTATGGTAAATTGCCTTTTTGGAGATCTCCGATGTTTTAACGTTCCCTCATTAAAAACCAGCCTGAAGAGGTTTTAGTGCAGGGGAGGGCAATTATTTTATTCCACGGGGCCACGAGAGAAACTGAAAATACTGTGGAGGGACGGGCCAAAATGTGTGGAAGCCGAGGGGAAGGGGTCACAACAAGTGCAAATGCTGCAACACACACAAAAAAAAGCCATAACGGAAGTGGCCGTGAGGCTCTATTTTCTGACCCGGGAGGACTCACAACAAATACAAACCCCACAACACAACAAAAAAAAGCCACAACACAACAATAAAAGCCACAACACACCAATAAAAAAAACACAACATACCAAAACACATAAAAAAGCCACAACACAACAAAAAAGCCACAACACACCAATAAAAAAAACACAACATACCAAAAGAAGCTGCAACACACAAAAAAGCTGCAACACACCAAAAAAAAGCTGCAACACACCAAAAAGAGCCACAACACACCAAAAAGCTACAAGACACCAAAAAAGCCACAACCTGCCAAAAAAAGCCACAAAACACCAAAAAAGCCACTGCACACCAATAAAAAGGCCACAACACACCAAAAAAAGCGGCAACACACCAAAAAAAAGCCACAACACACCAAAAAAAAGCCACAACATGCCAAAAAAAGTCACAAGACACCAAAAAAGCCACAGCGCACCAAAAAAAGAAGCCACAACCTGTCAAAAAAGACTAAAAACACCCAAAAAAGCCACAGCACACCAAAAAAAGCCACAACATGCCAAAAAAGCCACAACACACAAAGAAAGCTGCAACACACCAAAAAAAAGCTGCAACACACCAATAAAAGCCACAACATGCCAATAAAAGCCACAAAACACCAAAAAAGCCACAACACGCCAAAAAATCCACAGCGCATAAAAAAAAAAAAAACACGCAACACACAAAAAAAGCCACAACACGCCAAAAAACCAAACTCCCCTTTTAAGACAGACCCCTGCACCAAAGCAGTTACTCAGAGCACCTTTCACCTTTCACAGTTCAGATTTGAGTCTTTCTCTCAAATCCGCCTCGTTCCACTGGCCTTGGGAAGAACAGCTCATGTAAAACTGCGTTCTTTTCTTTCTTCTTATTTCTGCATTTACCGAAAACATTTCAGTCCTCAGTGAAGCGGCTCTTGGAATGTCCATGGAGCTGACCAAGGTCCTCATCTGCAGATTTCTTATAATCACAATAAAAGAAAATGAAAATAACAAACCCTGAAACTTGTACTGCGCATTATTAATAAGAATGCACGAAACTTGTCTTAAAAACGCTGTATCTGATTTTTATTGCCTTTAAAAGCGTGAAAAACAGAACTAGTTCTTTTGAAACCGTTTGCAGACAAATAACTAGTATGCTAACGTGCACTTCCTGACTATCAGACATCAAAACGCTTTATATTTAAATACAGACAGTCCACACACAGTTATTCTGACCTCAAGAGCTGCTTATATAATAAATCTGAACTGGGGAAAGACATTTTTTGCTGTTAGAATTCTGTTTTTGTTGCGTTTTGTTTAAAATGCATCTCCAAGGCTCAAAATGCTCTGTTACACCTTGTGATGTCACGAAGAGGTAGTTTTCGAGTTTAACGGGCTACACTGCAAAAAGTGGAGTGTTAAAAGTGACTCTCACAGAATCAATTTTCACATTTTCTCAGGGTTTATATGAGTCCAATCTGTTCTAGAGTTATATTAACATTTTGAGACAAAATCAAGAGTTATATTAACATTTTGAGAGTAAATCAAGAGTTATATTAACATTTTGAGAGTAAACAGATAACACTTTTCAGGGTTATCCTGATTTAGCTAAACAACACACAGAGGTGTTTTACATTTACACTTTATTTTAGTTCATTCGTAGATCATTCACCCCCACTGCGGTCAGACTGTACAACTCCTCTGTGCAATAACCCTGTCTGTGCCACTACTGGACTGTGACAACCTGCACTGTTTTTGTACTTTCTTTATTTTATATATGTATAGTATTTATATTTCAATTCTCTTTGTAAATTGTGTACATATACTTATTCACTTTATATTATTATTTTTTAGCATTATTTCTATTTTTATTATTGTTTATCTTGATTGCATCACACTTTTTCCCCCTTTTTTACACTAAACTCTCCTGGAGCTACTGTGACTGTTGAATTTCTCCACTGTGAGATCAATAAAGTCCTGTCTTATCTTATCTTATCTTCATTTGAGATGAAATTATGTACAAAACTGGGTCAAACTGTGTTCTCTCATGGGAATTTGAAGTGGTGGGTGGGAGAAGCCAAATTAACACTAGTGGAAGAGTTTAATTAACTTTAACCATATCAACTCTGGCAAATAACCCCAACTCGAGCCCACATTTAACTTTCAAATATTTAAAATAACACTTTTTCTGTTAAAAACAACTATTTTAACCCTCCACAGGGTTCCTACACTGTCTTTAAAAGTCTTAAAAGCTTTGAATTTATGAATTTGGAAATAATACCTTGAAAAGACTTGAAAAAGTCTTGAATTTTTATATCTGGGTCTTAAAATTTGAGCAGTTTAACTGCTCCGTATCACATTTCTCCTCAAAAGTTACATTTTTCAAACAGCATTATTTGGTTAAATAACGTCGCCTAAATGAAAAGCGGCGGAAACATAACGAAAAACAATAATTGAGAACGAAACGCAGCCCCGGGTCAGAATACTCCAAACATGTTGCTGAAGATGTCGCGCTTCAGAACCACAAGAAACAAACTCAGAAGAACCGTAAAAACAAAGACAAGAACAGCAGAACACAAAGACTAAAACTGTTGTTTAATGTCGGTTTTATGTTACCGAGCGACACGTTTCACACTGGAGTTATGGTGAAGAGTGTCTACTCTTTTCCTTTGTTTGAGAAATAAATGACAAATTCAACAGTTTAGTTTTTCTTTGCTGGTAAGTCTGTGAAATAGGCTGTGAAATAAGTATTAAGTTTTTATATAAATGGTCTTAAAAAGGTCTTTAAACGTACCTGTAGGAAAACCTGCAGGAAAACCTGCCTCCAGTTTTTGCTGTGCACCTTTTGCATTTTCCTCAGTCGTGATTGGAAATGTGAGTGCTGAAATTATCCAAATGACTCCAGTGAAGAGAGAAGAACTCGGCCTAAATCTGCAGGTTTGTGCGTTTTAAAAATGCGAGAAAGAAACAAAACACTCGGCGCTCCAGGTCTGTTTGTGATGAGGAAACGACACTGGAACATAGATTAGAACACAGCGTTATACGAGACCTTCAAAAACGCAGATGCGAAATCAGCTACAGGATGTTTTTAATTGCGGTTCATTACAGAATAGACAGACCGAGGCCAGTCCAGATTTAGCCTTGTGCTGCAGACGTAACTCACTGCGATGGTTGGGTTCTGTTTATTATTGAGAGCACATGCGTTAAATGGAGCGGCCACATCATTACACGGGTTCATTTCTTTTTTAGCTGCGGAGATAAACACCGCGGGTAAACACCGGGGACGGGGGCAGCTTTATGGGGCAGAGCTCACACCGGGCACCTCGCTGTTCACCGCAGAAGCTCCAGTGCCGCCGCGGTTATTCCACGGATTATTTTGCTGGAATATTCGCCTGTTTAGTTCTCGTCCGGAGAACTTTTGCCGGTCTGAGTTCAGGTAATTCCCCTCCTCACCACTAGGCAGTTTTTGTAGTTCTTCTTTAAGTAGCTTTCATAGTAGCTATTGTAATAGCATTTGTAGTTTTAGATGTATTTGTAGTAGCAGTAGTAGTACTAGTAGTATTTTGTGTTCTCACAATAAGTAATTTTAGTAGTAATTATTGTAGCAGTTGTAGTTTTAGATGTGACTGTAGTAGTTTCAATCAAATTATCTAAATAAGCAAATAGTAATAGATGTGGTAGTAGTTACTGTACTAGCAGTATTAGCAGTATTATCCGTAGCTGTAGTAGTTTTAGTAGTAGCAGCAGTAGCACTAGTAGTTATTGTATCAGTAGTATTAGTACTACAGTAGTCGTTGTAGTAGTTTGAGCACCTTTTAGTTGTTCCTGCTATAAGTAGCTTTTGTTGTAGTTATTATAGTAGTAGTTTTAGATGTGATTGTAGTAGTAGTAGTAGCAGTAGTAGTTATTATAGTAGTACTTTTAGATGTGATTGTAGTAGTAGCAGTAGTAGTTGTTGTTGTTCTAGTAGTTTGAGCAGCTTTAGTAGTTCTTAAAATAAGTTGTTGTAGTAATTATTGTAGTAGCAGTTGTAGTTTTAGATATTATTGTAGTAGTAGTAGTAGCAGTAATAGTAGTAGTAGTAGCTGTAGTAGCACTAGTAGTAGTAGTTATTGTATTAGTACTATTTGTAGTGGTTGTCGTACTTATAGTAGTTGTTGTGGTAGTTTGAGCAGCTTTAATAGTTCTTACAATAAGTTGTTTTAGTAGTAGTTATTGTAGTAGCAGTTGTAGTTTTAGATATTGTTGTAGTAGTAGTAGTGATTGTAGTACCAATAGTAGTTGTAGTAGTAGCTGTAGTAGCAGTAGTTATTGTATTACTACTATTAGTAGTGGTTGTAGTACCAATAGTAGTAGTAGTAGTAGCTGTAGTAGTAGTAGTAGTAGTAGTAGTAGTTATTGTATTAGTTGTATTAGTACTATTAGTAGTGGGTGTAGTACTAATAGTAGTAGTAGTAGTAGTAGTAGCTGTAGTAGTAGTAGTAGTAGTAGTTATTGTATTAGTACTATTAGTAGTGGTTGTAGTACTAGTAGTAGTTGTAGTAGTAGCAGTAGTAGTAGTAGTAGTTATTGTGTTAGTACTATTAGTAGTGGTTGTAGTACTAATAGTAGTAGTTGTAGTAGTAGTTATTGTGTTAGTACTATTAGTAGTGGTTGTAGTACTAATCGTAGTTGTAGTAGTAGTTGTAGTACTGTTAGCAGCTTTAGTAGTTTCTTGCTCAGTTTTCGTAGTAGTTCTTGCAGTTGCAGTTGTAGTTTTAGATGTTATTGTCGTAGTATTTACAGTAGTTGAGGCACTGCTATTATTTCCAACAGGTTTCCAGAAAAAGCGGCCGTGACTAAGACGTTTTTATTTATTTATGTGTTTATTTTCTTGTCCTCGTGTGGAAAATAAACCTTTGGCACATTTCACACTTTCACCGGAGCAGCCGGGTTTTCTCTGGACTCGCCTTCGTCTCCGCTGCTGTTTGTGCTGCTCCTGAGAATTGAAACAGAAACGAAAAGTGTGGCGCAGGAGAGTGGAGGGAGTCGCCGTGGAGACGGAGAAGCTCAACACCGTACTGCGGAACATTCCAGGCCAAAACATGTCCGCGGAAACAAGATGATTAGTCGTTTTTTGAATCCATCTCTCTCTTCTCTCTCAGAAAAATCTCAGTCTCATTTTTTGTTGTTTCTTCCTGCTCTTCTCTCCTTCTCTGCTTGATCCTTTTCTCTTTCCTTCCTTCCTTTTCCTCACTCTTTCTCTTTTTCTACCTTTCCTCTTCTTGCTACTTCTTCCTTCTCACCTTTTCTACTTTCTCTCTCTCCGTTTCCGTTTCTCCACTGTTTCTCTCTGCAACTCTTTGCTCACTCCTTCTTTCTCCCACCTCTTGCTCCTTCTTCTCTCTATCCTTTTCTCACTCTCTTTTCCCTCTTTCTTTCTTTCTCTCTCTCTCCTTCCCTTTCTCTTCCCTCACTTTCCCACTGTCATCTTACTGTGCCTTCCCTCTCTCCTTTTCTACTCCTCTCATCTTGCTCTCTCGCATTCTCTCTCTCTTCTTTCCTTTCTTCCCTCTCTCCTTCTCTACTCCCTCTTTCACTCTTGCCCTCTGTCTTTTTCATGTAAACAAACACAATCTCTTTCCCCGTTCTCTGTCTTCCTTGCTACTTCTTCCTTCTCTCCATTTATACTCTTTCTCTTTCCCTCCCTCCTCCTCTCCCTCCCTCTCTCTTTCTTTCTTGTATCACTTCAAAGTCTGCTCCTCTCTTCCGCCTCCTCCTGCTCCGTTTGAACGTAAATGTGATTTAAGCGTCCGCCGGCCCTTTAAGAAAACCTTTTGCACACCGCACACCTTTACAGACGGCTTTTGCACACCGCACACACCTTTAGAGACCGGCATTTGCACACTGCTCACACCTTTACAGACGGCATTTGCACACTGCACTTTTAAGACCGACTTTTGCACACCGCATACACCTTTAGAGAGTGGCCTTTGCACACTGCACACAACATCTTTACAGATGTCTTTTGCACACCGCACACACCTTTAGAGAGTGGCCTTTGCACACCACACACAACATCTTTACAGATGTCTTTTGCACACTGCACACACCTTTAGAGAGTGGCCTTTGCACACCGCACGCAACATCTTTACAGATGTCTTTTGCACACCGCACACACCACCTTTAAAGACCGAGTTTTGCACACTGCACCTTTACAGATGGCTTTTGCACACCAGACTTTTACAGACAGCTTTTGCACACCAGACTTTTACAGACGGCTTTTGCACACCAGACTTTTACAGACGGCTTTTGCACACCAGACTTTTACAGACGGCTTTTGCACACCAGACTTTCACAGACTACTTTTGCTCACTGCACACACGTCTTCAGACGGCTTATGCACACCGCACACACCTTTAGAGACAGGTTTTGCACACCGCTCGCAGCTTCAAAGTGGCAGGACGACGACCCGACGTCCGCGATCAAAGACGGACGCATTAACCGCTTTGTCTGTGCAGAATCCTGGTTTAAGATAATCAACCAAAACAAACGCTGATGGGACCATTTCCAAACTTCAAATTGGAGCTTCAAACGTCGTCCTTAAGTGTTTCCTGTGATGACAGTGCAGCCGCTTTAGTTTAGCCGCTGTTTTTATGAAAGGAGGAAATGGGACCCGAGAGTTCTTTCTAAAATGGAAGTCTCGTAATTGTGTTGTCACGACGCCAAAATTTAGACAATAGAATGTGATTTTTCCACATTAAATCAAAGTACTTCCTTTTCTGTTTCCATGTGTCTTATATCTGTGTATTCCCTCAGTGCTCCAGGGGCGTATACGAGTTTTGTGCTCTTATACTTATACCAGAATGTTCTAAAGACATTCAGGAAAGGTTCTGCTCTGTCCTGTCAATGCAACTTCTTTTTTTAATATCGAAAAATGAGGGTCTAGTTTTGGTTAATATCTCATTTTCGATAACAACCCTAGTTTAAAGGTCCTATATTATGCAACTGCGTAATAATAATAATAATAATAATGATAATAATACATTTCATTTATATAGCGCTTTTCACGATACTCAAAGACACTTCACAAAAATAACAGTACAAGGAACATAACATTACAAATACATTAAGTTCATAAAATTAAACGTTCAGAAAAAAAAAAAAAGGTTAAAATTACAAATTAAAAGCAGCTTTAAACAGGTGGGTCTTGAGGTTGTTTTTGAAAGGTGGGAGATCGGTGCAGTCTCTGAGTTGTTGTGGCCGTGAGTTCCAGAGGGTGGGGGCAACGTACACATGCACATCAGTATCCCGGTTATTAGTGGTATCCCGGGATACTCATATCTCTGTGTACATACAAACGTAGTATCCCGGGATACTCATATCCCTGTGTACATACAAACGTAGTATCCCGGGATACTCATATCCCTGTGTACATACAAACGTAGTATCCCGGGATACTCATATCCCTGTGTACATACAAACGTAGTATCCCGGGATACTCATATCCCTGTGTACATACAAACGTAGTATCCCGGGATACTCATATCTCTGTGTACATACAAACGTAGTATCCCGGGATACTCATATCCCTGTGTACATACAAACGTAGTATCCCGGGATACTCATATCCCTGTGTACATACAAACGTAGTATCCCGGGATACTCATATCTCTGTGTACATACAAACGTAGTATCCCGGGATACTCATATCCCTGTGTACATGAGCAAATGTACAGTCGTTCCTCACTATAACACGGTTCCCCTTTCGCAGTCTCGCTGTTTCACGGATTTTTTTAGCACAATTTTACATGCTTTTTTTTTGCAGTGTATGAACGCATGTTGCGTCCTGCGTTCTGATTGGCTGAGGGAGAACCTGCGCTTTATGTTCTCCGTAATTGAAGGTGACGTGTCTGTTTAGAAGAATAAAAAGTCAGCGCACACATCTCCCCGTAACTGTTTTTCAGCCTCCCTCTGCTCCCTGCTCAGATCACGGACGGTTTTACAGCCTTAAAACATACTGTGTATAATAACTGTACAAAATAAAGTGGACTACTTTGTGGATTCCACCTATTGCGGGTTATTTTTAGAGCGCAACACCCGCGATAAACGAGGGACCACTGTATTATCCCGGTTTATTGACATAATTTTACAAATGCACGAGCGCAAAAATTCAATAAACGATGAAAAATTCAAACCATGAGCTCCTTTAGCAGAGGAAGCTCAGGAGGTTCCTCAGCACTACAGAGCCACATCAGCCCGTTTGATAATATGAATTCAGCTTCACGCACATTCGTCTTACAGAAACAAAACTTAAAACCACATGGTATAAACTGTTTGCGTCCACTTCTATTGGACTAAAGGACAGTGGATTATACAGTATCTGTTCTTTCTGTGACAGAGGGATGTGCTGCTGATGGTGAGTCTGTTCTGTGCGTACATCACGTTGGAGATGGTTCATGTTGAACTTTTCAGAGATCATACGAGTGCAGATTGTACATTGGCTTCTGTTGGGATGAAAAGACTGAAAAGTGTTTATTTTTTGGACGCAGCGCACTCAACTTTATGTGGCAGTAACCGGAATACTGCGTATACATGCCACAGTGTTCCGGTTACTCTCAGAATACCCCAGCTACAGTATCCCCGTCATGAGAAACTGGGATACTGGCTTATTCGCGATACTGAAACTGGGATCCTGTCTTTACATGCACCATGACGAAACTGAGATACTGATGTGCACGTAAACACACTCATCGACTCATGTGAGCTTTAAATCATGTTCTAATGTTCCCTCCTCAGAAACAGACCTGGAGTTGTGTTTTGTTTCGTTCATGTTTGAGTCACTCTTTATTATTCGTCTGTTTACATCTCCAAAGCTCAAAATGCTCTGCTCCACCTTATGATGTCAAGTGAACTGCTCCTCTTACCTTTAGTTCAGTACAGATCAGCAATTCCAGGGCTGAAATGATCCAAATGAATTAATCATTGCATTTATACAGCGCCATTCAAGACACCTAAAGCTCTTTACAGTTCATCGTTCATTCCCTCCACACTCTGTGGTGTAAACTCCTACTCCTGTGTTTCAGAGGACATCTATAGGCCGATTTTAATGAATACAGATGGGAGCAGCTAAAAGCAATATTGTTAAAATGCTAAATTATGTTGTAATACAGTGAGTTCTTGGGTTTAGTGAATAATTGAAAATCCCAGGTTCAACATTTCTTGGCAAAGTACAAATAATGAATAGGAAAATCTCTCTCTTGCCCCCATATGGGACTAAGACATCGCCACAGCTGCCCTGGGGCGGACTGAGGGAAGTGAGGCTGCCAATCTGCACCATCGGCCCCTCCGACCACCAACACTCACGCACACTCCACTTTCATACTAGGAAATGTGGGTGAAGTGTCTTGCCTAAGAACACAGTGACAGTTTTTGTGACCGGCGCCCCCTGTGGCACCTGCTGTTCTCTACCATCCAAGAACTAAGGCAAAAAGAGAAATTCAATTTGTCGACTGGACAGAAGTTTATTTTTTTTTTCAAATAAACTTTTGTTCAGTCGACAAATTGGATTTCTCTCTTTGCCGTGGACTCCACCTGGACGACTGAGGGATTTTACACACATCCAAGTAGGAACCAGACCCTGCTGAGCTTCTGAGGTCTGACAGGATCAGACTTTGACCAACCTGGTGTAAACTGTGCACATTTTGGCCCTTTTTGAGCCAATTTTTCACTAGTGTGACTGTTTTTGGGATCGGGCCGAGTTTTGGCTCAGCCGTGTGTCGTGCTCCGTGTAGTAAATGCAGTAGCAAAATTAATTTTAACATCTTCTTGAACATATTTACTGTTGTAATGATCTGGCCCAGCTTCAGTCAGTACTTTTCCATCAAAACTGGCATTCCTTTCCCAGGTCACTGTCCAGTCCTCCCCTTGTTATTTATGTCATGATGGCCTTGTACGTCCCTTTGTATCTGCCTGTATAAACCCAGTGTGGGACTGCTCCACATACTCGCTCTCTCTTTCTCCTTCTTCTGGTCTACTCTCTTCTATCGCTGCTCTTTCTCTTGCAAGAGAATAAACCCCAAAAAGACAATCATTTGACTCAAGATCTATTTCGTTCTCACCTAAATATTTCCACAACATAAACATGGGGTAACGAGAACCGATTAATACTTCACGACCAGCTCCTGATCGGTCGCAACATCAAGTTCAAGTATCAAGCAAGTTTCGCACCGTTGAAGTAGTTCCACGAGTCGTATTTTCCAGAATCTGACGGACACAGAGACGGGCACAGTTTGCCAAGGCAGCGTGTCTGTGTTTTGCAGCGTTCTCCGCACCTTCCGTGGTTTTGCACATCGGGAACAAGACTCCGGTCGTGATGTGGACGTGCAGAGTGCGCAGGCAGATCGCGTAAGAGCATCGGTCCGTACAGTGTGAGAACCTGAATCGTGAGCTGTGAAGTTTTAAACCCCTGAGATGGTCGTGGGTTAGACTCCTGATTGTTTTGCCGCCACTTTGCAAGTGTCCGACTCCATCGAATCTGGCTCCGATTCACTTTACACTGAAAAATCGTCACTTCTCTCTCTGTAACTGCTGCTGTGAGTCTCATTTTGGTCTTAAAATGTTTGTATTAACTCGCTCTACACGATCCTTGGAGTTTTATTTCGCTATTTTGTCCCTAAATCAAGATATGAACATTAATAACAGACAAAACAGACACTTTCTTTCCCTGGAATTGCTCCTGCTAGTGCCTGCTCCCTCCCAAATATTGAACTTGGCTCCATATTTGCTCCTATAACCCTCAGAGTCGATGAGCTTCATTTGACTGGAGCTGAACACTATAGTTGGCGTCGCACTCCCTTTGCTCACTTCTTTATGACCCTCATGAAGGTGTGTGGAGTTTAAAAACACAGTGGGGCACTTAGCTGTATCGCCGCATGACATCACAGTGTGAGGGAAGAACTCGGCGTAAATCTGCGGAGTTTGTGTGTTAAACATGTGTGAATGAAACAAAACACAAGAGCGAGCAGATCACACCGGTGCTGAAGTCTCTGCACCGGATCCTGTGAGCTTCAGGAGAGATTTTGCAGTTCTTTTATTGGTTTATAAAGATCTTAACGGTCTTAGTCCTATTTATCCTATTCCTATATCTGATCTGCTTTTATCATATGAGCCTCTTGGACTCTCAGATCCTCAGATTTCTTCTTTTAACTGCCCCAAGAGTCCAAACTAAAACTCACAGCGAGGCGATATTCACTTTTTACGGTCCTCATTTGTGAAACAGTCGACCTGAGGATCGGAGGTCTTCTGCGAGTGTTCATATTTTTTTTAAACTAAACTCGAAACTTATCTTTTTAACTGAGCTTTTAATTGAAACTTTTACTTGTTTTAAATTAAATTATTATTATTGTTTGACTTGGTCTCCTTCTAATCTTCAAGCTCTCCTTTTTTTTCTTTTTTTTTTTGCTATAACCTTTAGGAACTTTATGTTTTACGTTTCTGTCTAAACTGTTGTATATACGGGAGAAACGCTGGGGCGGGGTGGGGTTGCTGTTGTTTTTAATCATTGTCATTTTTCTGTTGCTTGTGAAATTGATTGATTGATAACATAGATCAGAAAATAGCACCATATGAGCCCTTTAAACTATAGAACTCTACGATGTTTTGACGCCATTTGAATGATTAAATTTCTAGTTTCTTTCATATTCTTTCGTATCATCAGGAATCAGACCGTAGACACCGTGGACACTTTCAAATATCTCGGGGTTCACAACAGACAAGGGACTTACATTTGATCAGCACATTACGGACATTTACAAAAGAAGCCATCAACGAGTGTCAATAATCAGAAAACTCAAAGGACTCAAAGGATGTTTCTCCACATTTGCTATTGCTGCTCTACAAATCCATCATCCAGCCCGTCATGTCGTCTTGTTCCACCTGCTTTTCCAATCTGCTCACTGTTAAAAACTGGTCCGAATTCACAAAAGTAACACACACAGCTGCTAAAATCATAGGACTCCCCACACCCAACTCTGCAGATCTTAATATCAGGGCTGTTGCACTTTCCATAGATCCAGCACAGGATCGCTTCACCCCTCGGCCCTCAGGACGGAGGTACATGGGGCTCAGGTGCAGGACCAGGCTTTAGCAGAAGCCTGATCCCCTCGGCCGTTACGTTTTTGAACACTAGACCCCAATGAGTGCACCGTACTGGCGATTGTAATGTGTCTGTCTGTTGTGTTGTGTTGTCACTGTGTGTCAAATGAGCTCTGTGTGCGTGAAAACGAATTTCCCTCGGGGACAATAAAGTCTAAAGTTTAAAGTCTCATATTCAGCCCCCCTCGTCCTCTCTCTGTTCCAGTCTGAGGTGTCGTGGATTCCGAACAAACATTACTCCGGGATCTACGGCCTGATGAAGCTGACCCTCACCAAGGCCCTGCCCCCGGACCTGAGCCAGGTCATCGTCCTGGACACCGACATCACCTTTGCCACCGACATCGCCGAACTCTGGGGCATCTTCAGGAAGTTCACAGGTAACGGGGAGGTTTAGACTCCTGATTGTTTTCACTTTGCAAATATCCGGCTCCATCGAATCTGGCTGCAAGTCACTTTACACTGAAAAATTGTCACTTCTCTCTCTGTAACTGCTGCTGTGAGTCTCATGTTGGTCTTAAAGTGTTCGTATTAACCCTTCGCTACATGATCCTGGTGCTTTTATTTCGCAATTTTCTCCCTAAAACAAGTTATGAACATTAATAACAGACATAACAGATGCTTTCTTTCCCTCCCAAATATGGAACTTGGCTCCAAATTCGCTCCTATAGCCGCGAGAGTTGATGAGCTTCATTTAACTGGAGCTGAACACTGTAGCTGGCGTCGCACTCCTTTAGTTCACTTCTTTATAGAGTCTGTGATGTCCTCTCTGTGTTGCTGTGGCAGAGTGGTTAACCGCTCTCTTTCTGTGTTCAGATAAGCAGGTGATTGGTCTGGTGGAGAATCAGAGCGACTGGTACTTGGGGAATCTGTGGAAGAATCACAAGCCGTGGCCGGCGCTGGGACGAGGCTTCAACACAGGTACAGACTTTAGGAATAAGTCAAATGATGTGAGCACCTAAGGCTTTTTTTAGGCCTTTTTTTAATACACACTGCTGAGGTCTATCGTACTCTGTAGTATCTCGGGGTTTTGTGGATCGGTGCAGCGTCGGCAGTGATGCGGTCGCTGTATCGGGGCCGTTGTGGTGAAGAGGGAGCTGAGCCCAAAGGCGAAGCTCTCGATTTACCTCAGTCTACGTTCCTCCCCTCACCTGTGGTCACGAGCTCTGGGGAATGATCTAAAGGAAGAAATTGCCGATACAAGCGTCCGAAATCGCTGGATTGGCTCGGGCGTTTGTTCTGATGCCTCCTGGACGCCTCAGGAGGCGTTCCAGGCATGTCCCACTGGAAGGAGACCCCGGGGAAGACCCAGGACACACTGGAGGGACTATGTCTCTGGGCCTGGGAACACCTCTGGGTCCAGGAGGAGCTGGAGGAAGTGTCTGCGGGTGAAAGAAGTCTGGGAGTCCCTGCTAAGACTGCTGCCGCCGCAACCCGGCCCTAGATAAGCAGAAGAAAATGGATGGATGGATAGTTTAGTTTAGTTATTTAGTGTCCTCTTACGAAGGTCCCAGACTTTCAATACAAACTGAACCCGTTTGAAAACATTTACACAAATACACGTCTCTCTCCTCATCAGACGCAGCAAACAAACAGTGAGATACATGAGACAAAAACTGACAGCTCAGGTCAGTCTGGGTTACAGAAACATCCCAGCTGCAATAAGAGACTCGACCACATTCAGTACATTTAAAACTAATCTGAAACAATAGCTTAAGAGAAACCAGATCTGTTCTCACTAATGTTCTGCTTTTCTGTAAATGTCGGTGTTGTACGTCATGATTGTGTTTTATTGTGCTTGTCACTGACAGTTTGTCTATTGTGTGAACTTGTCTCTTTGACCTGCAGGGACTACAGAAGTAAAGTCGCCTTTGGGCTAATTCTGGCATATTTACAAGTATTTGTTCATGAATATGCATTGTCCCTTTAAATAAATACAACTAAGGACAGAAGGCATTTTGGTTTACATAAGATTTCCCTGTGTTTATACTTGTCAAAGGTAATTTTCCAAGTTTGGCTGATACTACAGACCTATTTCCATAAATAAACGGGAGATCTGCATCCTCAGCCCGTCTACTCCAGGATGATTTATGTAACTCCAGTTAAATACATGTTTGGTCAGTCAAAACAGTAAATGTTACACTGTCCCTGTGCGGGTGTGATCCTGTCTCTGTAAATAAACTCCGGTCTGTAGTTCTGCTGAAGGTGCTGAGGTTTAAAGTTCTGGCCTTTAGTTTGGCCAGTGGAATCTAGGAGTGGGTTTTGGTTCATGTATGATACGGAATAAAAATAATGTACAAGGGGTTTTCAGGAACAAGAAGATGTAAAGAACTCAATTTTGCCAGAAACGTGAGCTAGAACCTTCTGAGGTGAAATGTAAACGCTCTTGCTGCCTTCACGTGGTGCGGGAAAGTTGATCCTTTCCACTTCTGCGAGGTGGAAATAACCAGTGTGTTGTGTTCAAATGCTTTTGTTTTCGTAGTGACGTGAAACATGTTAGACCCAAAGTTCATCCCGACCTGTTACTTGGGTAAAGTAAGATTTGCTAATTCGTCTGCGAGAAGAGAGCACATCAATGTACATGTGTAATATTAAAATGATGTTTGCCACAGCTTTATTTAGGCTAAATGAACCAACTAACAGCAGCAGAGAAAGTTTAACAGAATGCAGTTCAGGGTTAGAGTTCAGGGTTTAGAGTCTAGAGTTTGGGTTAATTAGTTTGTGTTCAGCATTCACGACACTTTCACTGCTCTGCGCCATCTTGAGAGGTCAAAGTTTATCCTCAGATTTCCAGTGGAAGTTACATCGTGAGTGTTCATGTGCAATTCTGATGTCAGTTTTTGGTATTTATGATAATTACCATTAGGGATGCACCGAATATATTTGGCCGAATATTGCAAAAAAAAAAGCCACATTCGGCTTTCAGTGGAGTTAAAAGTGAGGCCGAATAGTGGCCGGCGCAATGGCTCAATCAAACTTTATCTAAAATGTCGGCAGGGTGGAAATATTTTAAAGCAGGTGTGTCCAATACGTCGATCACGATCTAATGTATGTCTCATGTATGTTGATCTAATGTAGTACTCGAGACCGGTCTTGGTCATTTTTTTATGGTCTTGGTCTTGTCTCGGACTCGGCCACGTTTGGACTCGGTCTTGTCTCGGACTCGGCCACGTTTGGACTCGGTCTTGTCTCGGACTCGGCCACGTTTGGACTCGGTCTTGTCTCGGACTGGAGGTCTGACCCTCGTCGAGTGTGATCATATTTCATCACAAACTCACACTGGTGGATTGTGGGGCGTCTCTCTGCAGCTGCAGACACATCACCACACGCCCACAGTGTGCGGCTTGTCTCTTGTACCCGCGTGTTTTTCGAGGCAGGTTAAACTCTTTCTACCTGTCCATCTGCCTCACTTCAGCGTCCCGCTCATCGCCATTTCACACTCCCTCCTCCTCACATAAAGCTCACAGAGGCTCCCTCCTGCGCTGATTAGAAAAGCAGGACGAAATGCGAAGTCGCTCACATGCTGGAAAAGTGTGGGCCCCTGTTTTAAAGTGTCTGAGAGCGAGAAAAGAATTGCAGTCTGCAATTTCTTGAGCATTTCTTGCCGTTTCTTAAGCATTTTATTTGTGGCTTGATATACAGGCACATTTTTTAATGTTTAAATCAACATAAAACAAATTTAAGATGTCTCAGATGTCACAGTTTGCTTCTTTTTATTTTGAAGCTGAAGTTCTGTTCTTATCTGTTCTGGTTTGGGACGTGTACAGCTGTAGAAGTGGATGAGGTTAAAGCACAGACTTAATGACATTTACTTTACTTGAGTTTTCTGTTTATTTCAAGAATATGAAATTAAGATTTACTTTCTTTTAAAAACATGTCTAAAATGTGTTCTAGGTTATTTATGCAATATTTTAAAAAATTGTGAAAAATTTAACCGCATTTTGGTTTTGGTTTCGGTTTTCGGCCAAGCATTTAATTTTTATTCCCTTTTTATTCAGTCTAATTCTCTCTAATTTAATGTTGCATCTCTATTTTAAAATTTTATGATGATTATTTATGTTTTGATTTCTTTATATTGCGATTTTTATGTATTTTTTATTCTGTAAAGCACTTTGAATGACTTTGTGTACGAATTGTACTGTACAAATAAACTTGCCTTGTGCAGGTGTGATCCTGTTTCTGTATGTATATGTTTGATGTTAACCTGTGCAGGTGTGATCCTGTTTCTGTATGTATATGTTTGATGTTAACCTGTGCAGGTGTGATCCTGTTTCTGTATGTATATGTTTGATGTTCACCTGTGCAGGTGTGATCCTGTTTCTGTATGTATATGTTTGATGTTCACCTGTGCAGGTGTGATCCTGTTTCTGTATGTATATGTTTGATGTTCACTTGTGCAGGTGTGATCCTGTTTCTGTATGTATATGTTTGATGTTCACTTGTGCAGGTGTGATCCTGTTTCTGTATGTATATGTTTGATGTTAACCTGTGCAGGTGTGATTCTGTTTCTGTATGTATATGTTTGATGTTCACTTGTGCAGGTGTGATCCTGTTTCTGTATGTATATGTTTGATGTTCACCTGTGCAGGTGTGATCCTGTTTCTGTATGTATATGTTTGATGTTCACCTGTGCAGGTGTGATCCTGTTTCTGTATGTATATGTTTGATGTTCACCTGTGCAGGTGTGATCCTGTTTCTGTATGTATATGTTTGATGTTCACTTGTGCAGGTGTGATCCTGTTTCTGTATGTATATGTTTGATGTTCACTTGTGCAGGTGTGATCCTGTTTCTGTATGTATATGTTTGATGTTAACCTGTGCAGGTGTGATCCTGTTTCTGTATGTATATGTTTGATGTTAACCTGTGCAGGTGTGATCCTGTTTCTGTATGTATATGTTTGATGTTCACCTGTGCAGGTGTGATCCTGTTTCTGTATGTATATGTTTGATGTTCACCTGTGCAGGTGTGATCCTGTTTCTGTATGTATATGTTTGATGTTAACCTGTGCAGGTGTGATCCTGTTTCTGTATGTATATGTTTGATGTTCACCTGTGCAGGTGTGATCCTGTTTCTGTATGTATATGTTTGATGTTCACCTGTGCAGGTGTGATCCTGTTTCTGTATGTATATGTTTGATGTTCACCTGTGCAGGTGTGATCCTGTTTCTGTATGTATATGTTTGATGTTAACCTGTGCAGGTGTGATTCTGTTTCTGTATGTATATGTTTGATGTTAACCTGTGCAGGTGTGATCCTGTTTCTGTATGTATATGTTTGATGTTCACTTGTGCAGGTGTGATCCTGTTTCTGTATGTATATGTTTGATGTTAACCTGTGCAGGTGTGATCCTGTTTCTGTATGTATATGTTTGATGTTAACCTGTGCAGGTGTGATCCTGTTTCTGTATGTATATGTTTGATGTTAACCTGTGCAGGTGTGATCCTGTCTGTCCTCATGCTGCACCTGTCGGTCTGTGTGCAGGTGTGATCCTGTTGTACCTGGAGCGTCTGAGGAGGATGAGGTGGGAGCAGATGTGGAGGCTCACGGCGGAGAGGGAGCTCATGAGCATGCTCAGCACCTCTCTGGCCGATCAGGTCAGGAACTTTGAATAAATATAGGCATTTTATACAGATTTATACAGATTTATAAATATAGAAACATTAGACGGATTTGATGGACACTGTGAAAGTTTTATATTATTATGTCTGTGCTCAACCAGGAGTTTACTTTTTTTCCCTGTCATAAACATATCTGCAGTTCTGTTTGGGTTCATCACCAGACACAGACCTGAAAACACTCACAGACTCACCTGCTTTAGTCCAGGTTTAGACCTGCTTTAGTCCAGGTTTAGACCTGCTTTAGTCCAGGTTTAGACCTGCTTTAGACCTGGTTTAGACCTGGTTCAGTCCTGCTTTAGCCCTGGTTTAGATCTGCTTTGTCCTTGTTTAGACTTGCCTTAGAGCTGGTTCAGATCTGCTTAAGTCCTGGTTCAGACCTGCTTAAGTCCTGGTTCAGACCTGCTTAAGTCCTGGTTCAGACCTGCTTTAGTCCTAGTTCAGATCTGCTTTAGTCCTGGTTCAGACCTGCTTTAGTCCTGGTTCAGATCTGCTTTAGTCCTGGTTCAGACCTGCTTTAGTCCTGGTTCAGACCTGTTTTAGTCCTGGTTCAGATCTGCTTTAGTCCTGGTTCAGACCTGCTTTAGTCCTGGTTCAGACCTGCTTTAGTCCTGGTTCAGATCTGCTTTAGTCCTGGTTCAGACATGATTTAGTTTGGGTTTAGACCTGCTTTAGTCCTGGTTCAGACCTGCTTTAGTCCTGGTTCAGACCTGCTTTAGTCCTGGTTCAGACCTGCTTTAGTCCTGGTTCAGATCTGTTTTAGTCCTGGTTCAGACCTGTTTTTTGTTTCACTATTTTGTCGGTAAATTAAGACATGTCACATGAACATTCATAACAGACAAAAGTGACACTGGAGTTGCTCCGACTCGCACCTGCTCCCCCCAAATGTGGAACTCCAAACTCGCTCCGGCAGTGTCGATGAGCTTCATTTGACTGGCTGGACTGAACGACCAAATGAACATTTAAATCCAAATTCTCGTGAAGCTATTTGGAGTTTCACAACCGTTTTCTGTTTGAGAGAAGAACTCGTGTGTGAAGGAAACAAAACACAACTCCAGGTCTGTTTGTGACGAGGAAACAACATTATTAACATTAACGTAGAGCAGAAAATGGCGCTTTGAGTTGCCTCTACAAGACAATATGAAAACACAAAGTTTGCTGAGCTGCGTGAAGTCGCCCCATCAAACGCAAACCTACACAAAAACTATGCCAATTGTTTGTGCTACAAAAAGTTTCGTTTGTGCAGTTCTGGTTCTTCAGATATTTGGAGTTTTATTTTGGTCGATGACGTCGTCCAGAACCTCAAAATATTAAACAGCCTCAAAACAGGCAGAAAATTAGAGAAAACGTTGGTGCTGTTTTGTCCTGTGACAGTTTTCATTTCAATTTTCAGGCTGCAGAAAAGTCTGTTTCAGTCTTTAGTCATTTGCTTTTAATTCATATTTTATAGAATAACACAGACTTTTCCTCAGCCTCAGATCTTTTCTCTTCACTAGTTTTGTGGAGTTTGTCGCCGTCAGCTGAGCGGAAATGACGTCCTATAATTACCACAGAAATAATAATTACGAATTTTAGAAATAAACTCGCACAAACGAAAAGTGTCACAGCACAAACCAAATACAAACGTTTTCTATAATTTTCTGCCTGTTTTGAGGCTGTTTCACATTCTGAGGTTCTGGACGACGTCATCGGCCGAAAATAAAACTCCAAATATCTGAAGAACCAGAATCGCACAAACTAAACTTTTTGCAGCGCAAACAAAACACAAACGACCGACTCCATTTTGGGCGTTTTCGAGCATTTTGAAGCTTCCTGGAGGCCGACTGACCCCAGTTTGACCTGTAAAAGAATCTGTAATTTCTCCAAAACTAAAGCAGCACAAACGAAACTTTTTGCAGCACAAACGACGGACATAGTTTTTGTGCAGGTTTGCGTTTGACGAGGTCCAACTTCCCGGAGGTATTTTGCGCGAATCGTCATCAAATTGAAAGCGCGATCTGGCTCCAAGGAAATTGAGTTAATCATTTTTTTTGGCCGTGTCTCCGCGTTCTCCTCTTTACCGTTGACCCCGTGTCCTGCGGTTCTCCGGTGCAGCAGGTTAAAGACGTCTGGTGCGGTAATCTCGTCCTCGCACGTGTAACTTTTCCCGGGCGCCGCTCTGTGTTTGTGAAGTGGACCAGTTAATTCAATATTCGCCGTCCGTGTGTCTCCTTCTCCCGTCCCATTTTTTTCTCACAATGGAGGATTTGATTAACTCTGGCCTTCCCTTCGTCTGAGGCCAACGCAAATACAGATGTGTCCTCGGACTGGAAAATGAAGCTCCTCTTAAAACTTTCACAAAATAAACTCATTTTAACCGGAGCCTCTCGTATACAGTGTCCACAGGATCTACAAATAAAACACTGGATATACCAAACCAGCATTAGTTTTGTCCTGATACTGACATCTCAGACTTTGATACTCAGGAATAGACTCGATAATACAGATTCTGACGCCACGATTATAATAGAAACACTTTATTTAGACAATAGAATGTGATTTTCAACATTAAATCACAGTGTTTTCTTTTATTTTCCCATGTGGTCTTATATCTGTGTAATCCCTCAGTGGTCCAGGTCTAAACCAGGTCTAAACCAGGTCTAAACCAAGTCTATACCAGGACTAAACCAGATCTAAACCAGGTCTAAACCAGGTCTAAACCAGGTCTAAACCAGGTCTAAACCAAGTCTATACCAGGACTAAACCAGATCTAAACCAGGTCTAAACCAGGTCTAAACCAAGTCTATACCAGGACTAAACCAGGTCTAAACCAGGTCTAAACCAGGTCTAAACCAAGTCTATACCAGGACTAAACCAGATCTAAACCAGGTCTAAACCAGGTCTAAACCAAGTCTATACCAGGACTAAACCAGATCTAAACCAGGTCTAAACCAGGTCTAAACCAAGTCTATACCAGGACTAAACCAGGTCTAAACCAGGTCTAAACCAGGTCTAAACCAGGTCTAAACCAGGACTAAACCAGGTCTAAACCAGGTCTAAACCAGGTCTAAACCAGGTCTAAACAAGGTCTAAACCAGGTCTAAACCCAGTCTAAACCCGGTCTAAACAAGGTCTAAACCAGGTCTAAACCAGGACTAAACCAGGTCTAAACCAGGAGTAAACCAGGTCTAAACCAGGACTAAACCAGGTCTAAACCAGGACTAAACCAGGTCTAAACCAGGTCTAAACCATGTCTAAACCAGGACTAAACCAGGTCTAAACCAGGAGTAAACCAGTTCTAAACCACGGCTAAACCAGGTCTAAACCAGGTCTAAACAAGGTCTAAACCCAGCCTAAACAAGGTCTAAACCAGGTCTAAATCAGGTCTAACCCCAGCCTAAACAAGGTCTAAACCAGGACTAAACCAGGTCTAAACCAGGTCTAAACCAGGACTAAACCAGGACTAAACCAGGTCTAAACCAGGACTAAACCAGGACTAAACCAGGTCTAAACCAGGTCTAAACCAGGTCTAAACCAGGACTAAACCAGGTCTAAACCAGGTCTAAACCAGGTCTAAACCAGGTCTAAACCAGGTCTAAACCAGGTCTAAACAAGGTCTAAACCAGGTCTAAACCAGGTCTAAACCAGGTCCATGGGTGTTTACTACTTCTATGCACTCTTCATTTCTGTCCTGTCAATGAGACTTTTTTTTTTACATTAATACCTGCAAAAAATGAGGATCTAATTTCTTTTTTTAGTATTCAATAGTGTCTGATTTTCAATACTTTTGACTCTTCTATGTATATAAAAATCCCCACACTATACAGAGCCCATGACTAATTTGTACTTGAAGGAACGCTACCTGATTGTAAAAATGAAAACAAACAAAACAACAACAAAGAAAACAGGATTAGTTCATTGTAAACAGTTTGCAGTGGTTCAAAGTTCTTCCTCATCTACTTTCTGCATTCAGAGCGTCTCATTGTCCACCACACCATGAGTTAAATAAGCACTTTTCACAACTTCACAACTAGCATGCTAACATT